>CAEMYA010000186.1:450400-482424 GCA_903131615.1 Diplodus sargus | reverse complement strand
AAAAAAAAAAAAAAAAAAAAAAAAAAAAAAAAAAAAAAAAAAAAAAAAAAAAAGGACAGAGCTCTCATCAGAACCAGAACTCATAATTTTGTATGAGGATGACATAACATACACCTTGATTTAGAGAAGAGCTTTACTAAAAAAAGGAACATGATAGCAGTTTGTATGAACTCAATTTACCTCTCCTCCCCTCCCTCAGTTCGAGATGCCCAGCCACTACCGTCTTTGGGGACAATGTTAACGTTGGGGTCGTTTCCCTTGTTCTCTGCCTTCAGGCTGGGCAGGTTGGCCGGAGGGGGCATGCGCCGGCTGACCGCAACTTTACCCAAACTTTGGAGCCCATGTCTGGCAGCCACTGAGAGGAAGTAGTAGGAGAAGAGCAAGGAAGGGTTTTTAAGCTAGTGTAATATCATTTGTAAGGACATTTTTACCCTGACCGTCTCGATCAGCTGAACTGAAGACTGAAGACAAAATAAGCTATTTGGCATCTCCCAGTTCGTTCAATAGTTATCGCATGCAATAGCGGGAAATAATAGTAGCGAGTAAAAGTAGGGGGCTTACCTGCAGTCTTCTGGGTTTCCAGAGATTTGCCCTTATAGGTATTGAAGAGGCTAAGGGTTGCATACTTTGTTTTGCCATCCTTTGCCTTGGTGCTCTGCCCTGACTTCTCGGACATTTCGCTTGAAACTCATTGAGTCTGGTCCTTTGGCCTCGCCCCCAGAACCAGCCTCCTTTAGACCAAGAGAGAGAAAAGAAAGTTAGAGGGTAGGTTCTGGACACAAGACCACAACCTTCATCTGAACCTTAGCTGTATTTTGTTGGGAAAAAATAAAGACAACACCTGAGCCTGATGCCTGTTTATAGCTCAATGAAGCTGCCCTGCATTTGTTTTTGTTAGAAGGGTGTTAAAGTAAGAGGTTCGCCTTCACGCTGCCTTTGTCTGCTCACACTGAACCATGCAGCGCCAGCACAAGACCACTCCAGTGTGTTGTTTCATAAGGCATATTGTTGTTGCAGAACCAAAAGAGGCGGTACTCATCATACTGTTGAAATCTGTGTTTTACACTTTTACTTTAAACATGTACCCGCCAACAGTTTATAAATCATATGGATGCTGTTATAATTTGAGATATTGTGACTGAGATCCGATCCACCAAGCATCGTAGAAAGTGACAACAGCCTCTGTTGTGGCTCTGTAACTACCTCCCCCGATGGATCAGAAGTGAATTGAAACTGTCCCCCCCACTACGCTTCTGCAACTTTCACACAGATGGTGCGGCGGAACATCAGCGCAAGATTCCCACCCTGAATGGGCAGTGTGAACGGGGCTACTGATTGGTCATGTGAGCCAGGGAAAAGCTCAAGAAGAGCACAACTGGGTCTAGAGGAAAGGAACCCTGAAGGAAAAAACAATCTTAATTTTGTATGCAGGATGAAGCTAATATAACACAGCATGGCTGACTAACTGATGGGGGCACTCAAGGCGAACGGAGCAGGATTAAAGATACTTGGATGGTTAGCTAGAAACAAGCAGAAAGTGAAGTGGAGTGAGCAGAACCATGGACAGAGAGACAGCATGTTTGGGGCTGCAGTGTCTTTCCCAAGTCACACAGAGGTCATTTATTATTAACGGGGCAGTGGTGGAACAGTGTCCGTGTGTGGTTAGGTGTGTGTGTGTGTGTAAATATCTGTGTTGTGTGTTGGGGGGAGCTGACAGCTCTGATGAGCTCAGTCTATCTGCAACTTGGCCTTGGAACACTTTGCAAAGGAACATCCACTTAAAGGAAAAGTCCTTTCATTTGAAAAACAACCTGGTGTGCATTTTGTTAAATACTGTCAAATACAGTGATGGCCCATGCCAATTAAATCCAGGTTATAATTTCTTTCTCAAACAGATAATTCACTATGGCATTAATAGTGATAATTGTCAAAACCACTTCTTAGTACTTAAACACAAAGTGTTAAATTAGTGGTGTTATTTTAGTAACAGAAAATCATCCCTTTTGTGTGCCTTTAAATAAATGCTGCTGCATTTGGGATTATGATGATGTTTTGATGGTACATGCAAAATAAAAAGCATAAAAGTTAGTTATTACAAGTGTATCATTGTCAAACAAATGACACCAAGCTTTGCATGCGCAATTTAATCAGGGCCTGATCTGCACTCTGCTCATCTACTTCAGATGCTTGGTACAAAATTGGTCTCATGGTTAGTGAATCTTTACACTGGTCAGAGTGTTTCTGTGCCTTTGCTGCAGGTGTCCGCAGTGTCCAATAAAAGCACACAGGGCACAATACGTAGCTTCAAATGAGTTACCCTATCAGGCAACAGTGCAGGCTATAAATCTTGGCATTTTCATCAACATCTTTCTAGTTGTCGTCACTGTTTTTGATCACTAAAGGCTGAAGAATGGTGACACTTTGATGCATTACTACAATTGAGACTTTGGCCCAAAGTATGTGAAGATAGACTCTCCAGCTGTCTAAAAAATGATTCCTCCAAAAACAACACCGGACAAAGAGCTTTCAATTCGGAAGTCGTGACACCACATAATTAGTGTTTTTACCAGTCTTGTCATAGTCATTTAGGCCAACAAACCAAGAGTTCTGACAAAGGATCAACACTATTCCCCATCTATCTAGGCTCTGCGATCACAAAATCCTGCACTTTAGATTTCTTTGAACGCATAAACATGCTGGTTGATATATGGCCAAACTTGGATGAGTATGGTATATTAATTTGTCCGAGCAAACTGCTCAAAAATCAGCAGATAAAACTGAACTGTCATTGTGATGCTGGACAGAAGTTAGGGAGGCAAAATTATTTGAATGTAGCAGGGACACTTTACTTTAAAGTAGTCACACTTGACTATAGCTGGTGTTTGTCTGAAAGTCCCACACAGTACAAACCACAAATTGATAATAGCAAACCTGGCAAGGATTCCCTTCTTGTGAGAGGCCATTTTATGGATTATGGGGCAGACAATGGGTGGAAAGAGAGGGTCAAGTTTTTGATGTCAGATTTTATACACGCTCTATTTTGCAAAGGGATTTGGGATGCATGAGTGTGCGTTTGAAATAAGGGAAGAGGGATCAGCGATGAGAGGCCAACCAGCCCAGATGACAACCGTCCTTCTTCCTCCGTTCTCAGACCATAACTTATGTTACCTGTTCGGTGCAAATGAGACCAGAGGAGAACCTTGAGTGCCAAAGTCACCTGGGGATGAGCCCTCCACACAGAAGGGGTCAAGTAACTGTGCAATCCCTGTTCACTTCACCTCTTAAACTAGTGACACACGCTCACTGATGATAAAGGAGAGGGAGCGTTCGTCGTGTGAAGAACTGTCATACAATAGCATCCCAGCTCCTCAGCCTCAATCGGCTGAGCCCAACCTCCAGCCTGACCATGCACCCCTGCAACTACTTTTGCATCACAGTCTATCAATCATGGTGTGCACACACTTTTCCCCCCTTTTGTAACACACACAAAATACTAACATTTCTGTGTTTCTGCTCGACAAGAACTAGCTTATTTATACTTGTGTTCAAATGTTTCTCACAGATTTTGCTGTCTACTGTTATACAGCTTCCACTCATTAAACTATATGACCAGTAAAAGTACTTCCCCGTCTTTGTGGTGATACTTAACAGTGAGAGGTCAAGAAACCCATTTTACAGTCAGTTCAATGTACTGAATTTGTCCACTTCAACAGTAGAATAAGAGTCCAATCAGGGAAGTATGAACCTTAGGGCAGTTATATTTAGAGCCCAACCAATACGGATTTTTTGGGGTGATGCCTCTAAAATAAACATATAAACATATAAATAAATAAATAAATAAATCACTCCAATCACCATTTTCTGCATCATGTTATGTAAAAATAAAAAACAAGTTTTCATATTAGCACATACCGATACATCTGATAATGACCGATAACATTAGCTAAATATAGGTCAGGCTATAGTTATAGTGGCAGTCTAAATTAAGAAGGTAACTGTGTTTCTGCCCAAAAATAACTTTACAAGACTCTTGTATTGTAGATTTACTTCCATATTCAACCTGCAGGTCGGCTCAGATAACTTGTACTGTACCTGTACAGCGCTCATGCACCCAATTCCTTTGTCTACAGCGGGTCATGGGACTTACCTGTCTAATGCAACAGTGAAGTCACAGAGTGAGAAGTCACATAGATGGCCTAAATGATGGGCACTGAAAGAACAGGCTTGTATTTCACTGTCCCTATTGGTTTGTATTGTTATGTTGTCTGAAGTGAGGAACACAGGTCCAATATCTCTACAATGACAACAGTGGAAATATTATCAGAATACTTTATTGATCCCAGAGGGAAATTGTTTTTGTTATGCAAATCACCTTTAGTATTACAAGCCTAAATAACATAATTAAGACAAGGTTGTAATAGTAATCCTCAAATATGTGTATGGTGTGACATAGAAATCTAAGTAAGGGACTGCATGGCATGGGCCATAAAAATAGAAAATCTAATGTTTCCACCACTTGAATTGATTAGAATGTGAAGCATCTGCCAACTAATCTTCACTTGATCTGTATCAATACAAGGGTCTTCTAACATCCATTGCTTACTGGTTTTGGCCAAATGAAAAAACGCATTTAAAAGGCCGTTGACTGGAAACCATTTAAGATTATTGGGGTCCTACAACGCCAGGCAATCAATACCACTGAAGAATATCACTGAGAAGTCTCCCTCGGGTACTGTTGGTAATTTAAAATGGCAGGGTGGCCATAGTATCGTTAGCTGGGAACTAAAGTGCATAGATTCATTGTCCTAACGAACCATTTACAGCTGCATGTGCCAGTTTGAAACATGGGAAGACTTTAGGAGATAAACTGATACCTACAAAATTTAGAGTCTGATTATTACGAAGAGAATCACAATAACGAAATCATTAGCATCTTATTTTTCTTAAATTATCCAACACAATACACATTACAATTATCAACAGCAGATCTCTGATCAGGCCATTCATTAACTGGTCAATCAATAAGTACCACCCCAATCAATACAAGTCTGACTGGCCTCCCTGAACCAAGTCAGATGCACCACCATTTCTAATTGTGGATGTATACATAGATACAAGACCTATTAATATTCCTCCAGGTGGTTTCCACATCTACATAAAAGATGCTGTGAGTCACGTGGAGTGTTTCACAGCCAGTCCTACCAAACCCCGAAAAGCGCACACTCACACAACAAAAATGTGCTCATTCATGACCAATTTTGGTGGATCTGCAAGATATTATGGCTGAGAGGAAAACCACTGTGCTAATCTGTTCACAGGACGTAATGAATAAGAGTACATTGTAATACATCCTCATTTTGTATGTGGCATGACACCTGAATTGGACAGTTTCCGTAAATCACTGCCACTGATGAGTCTGCAGGCCATCCATCCCCATGAATCAAACTATTGGTGGGCTGGGTGGCTCTTACCGGCAGGGAGGTACAGGCCCTCTTCGTCCGGAACTCAACCAGACTGAGCTCAAATAACCCTGCAATAGCTCAAAAGTTGGGCACAGGAATACCAACGTCGTATCTACCCAGCGACACGTTGATGAATAATCTAAAAGCGTGGTGCTGTTAGAAAGCGGGCCGCCAGCTTGCATCGTTTAGCATACTTTCGTTTCACACTGGTCGCCATCACATCCACTTCCAGCTCCTCAGTGGCCACAGCATGCTAACACAGCTAGCGTTGTGTGAGCAGCAACACAGCAGCTACTGGGCACAACTTTAAAAAAAATTCAACTTGTGTGACACGCAGACCCACCTGCCACCGCCGGTGCCTTCTTTGTCCTGTCGGCTGTTGTGTGGCCCGACTTGAAATCCGGTTTCGGCCCGGTTTGATGTGGACGAATGTGAGTCTGGCCGGCGGATTACAAAAGCTGGCTAGCCTGCTAACCCAGTTCGGCTAACGATGGTTAGCTACTTTGCTCGTTGGCTGCCAACAAACCGCTCTCCACATGCACGGTTACTGTTTTATGTCTTCTCTGCGGGTTTTAAGCCGCCGGTCTGTCCTCGTCTGCTCGGCTGCGACTGCGGGAACCGGTGTGTGGTCGTCCCGTGGTTCCGTGTCTCTCCCCACCCGTTATCTCGTGCCAGACCGTTTTTCTAGATGAGTGAGGCCCCGCTCGCGCCGCGGCCTGTCGCACAATCAAAGATGGCAGCCCGGGGTTGCCAGATTTATCCTCTCATATCCCCCCTCTCTAACCCTAACCACCCCTGTGCAGGTGCTCAGTCACCGCATCTGTCAGCTCCAACTTCACTCACTGAGAACGAGGTCAGCCACATAGATCCAGTTTCTTTACAAAAGAGTGATAGACCACTTTCCTGTTGACATTAATAGCATTAAAACTCCACATTGATACACATAAAAAAGTAAATAGGAGTATGTTGAAAACATGAAAGCCCAGAAATATGTTTAATTTTAATGTATCATTTGTGGTTGATTGCTTACACTTAACATTGGATTAGAGTAGATGATAATACACAATAGGGCTAATAATGATTTATATATTCAGTAGTAAAAACAGCAGGCTATTAACATACACAGTGACTAAGTGACTAATAATCATTTTAGTGATTTATTTTTTAATAGTGACAACACTTCTGTATATGTCATCCACTGAGGCATGACTGAGGCATCACATCTTATCATATTAGCCTATATTCTGGCTTTTTTACTAGAAAATATTGTTATGTTGGTTGGTATCATTAGGCCTATGACTTAGGAGTATGTCTACATTTATTTGTAATGAGGTTGTCATATATAATGTTTTTTATGGTATCTAAGTCAAATGTATGCTGCTGTCGAGGGTCCTCTTGACTCTTTTTGTGAGTGGTATCTCCACTCTAACTTGATATGTCAGTAAGGCGAACTTTAATGCTCATTCAGTTAAAAGTGTGGAACTACACAGACACAGCTTACTTTACTGAATATATTCTCAAGTAAATATGTAATGTAATCTTTGATATCCTCAAATTGCATTCATGCCATAGGTGTAGCCGAACCTGGCAACCCAAATGCTAAGGAGTCACGCGTGGACATTTCTTCTTCCGGGGTCTACCGGTGGTTCACGAGAGGCGGCGAGTTTGAAGTCGAGTCAAAGTCCAGCTCAAAGTTAATACACTTTATAGTTTGTATAGTTGACTACTGAGAAAGTCCTTGTAGATATAAAGAATCTATCTATCTATCTATCTATCTATCTATCTATCCTTACCTCATTAATATCACAATTCCGAGCTTGAATTTCTTCTCCAAAACTACACAGTGCTCCTTTAAGTCAAGTGTAAATATTTAGTTCACTAAATATAATTCCATTATAAATCCATCTTCCCTTATTTCAGTCACTTGGATAAATACAGAAAACAAAATACAGAAAAATGGCAGTTTTTATTGTCTTGATTCTTCAGATTATCACACAATTGTACCATGTCATCCTCAGAGAAAAAAAACTCTCAACTACTGACTCTGACTACAACGACAGTCACTGAGAGCCCAGTATGACGCAGTGAGACACAAAGCTCTCAAAGTTTTTCAGGTCAAACTTCAGCTTGATCCTGACGCTGCCAGCAGGTGGAGTCATTGATCAATGATCCAGAGTTATGTAACAGAAATGGAAATATTCCTGGAAAAAAGAAATCCACTAAAATTCATTAAAGGTTACAGGTGTGTGTCATTTTAATTAGTTTAGGAAAACATTTTAGGATTGATTTTGACTCAATCGGTCAAATGATCTGGAATCTATTGAAAAAACAAAGCAGATGTGCAAGCAAACTGCAGATTTTGTCTTTAAAATATTCATGAAAAACAAAAGTTCTACATAAATCCAATAAAAGCAGGTGTGTCTCATTCAGCCAGAATTGGAAGACATTTCTGCATTGAATTTGAGTCAAAGGGTCAAATGACCTGGAAGCTATTGAACACAACAGATGTTTGGACCTGTTGCCTTCTTCAGTATGGATTCCTCAGATGCCTGGCACCCTTTGTTTTAACAAAACATATCAGACTCATTCATGTGTTATAGATCTGGATACAGCAGAGCTGCTCAGCCTTGCTTCCGTTCCGCTCGGTCCAAAAAGCCTTTCCCCCACAGAGCATCATAAAAGTCAAACTGTTGACAGCACACCTAGAACTGCAAACAAGGTCAATTACGACTCTTTCTATTGTGAAATCCTTATTTATGGAGCTTTTACATTTGTAAAACTATCCTCAAGCCCATTGTGATGACGTCAAATACTTGTCTGCAGACAAGTATTTGACGTCATCACAATATAAAGTCTAGAGAGGTATCACCAGGAACTGGGAAACATTTGGGGTTGTGATTGGACTGAAAGGGGCCATCTTTGCTACAGTCAACAGACTGTAAATCAGTTAAGTTTGCTCCATTTAACCTAACCCTGAAAAAAATTATCATAATCCTGCTCATAAAATGTTAATGTTTAATAGCAGTGGATATCCTCATATGCACTGAACAGCTGAATGCTTTTATGACCACAAACAAAAGGCTAGATATGATGGTGGTCTGAGCTGCTGCGTGTGTTCATCTTCTAAGAAAACACGTGACAATATGAAATCCCTCTTGGATCTATCAGACTGATTTCTCTCCAGAGGAATAATCTGCATTTGTAAAATGTTTTTGTTTTTTTTATCTAAAGACTAATTAGCAAATTAATGCACAAGTTGCTGTGATCAAACATCTCTCAAAAAGTGTGACTTCTAAAGTGACTGTAATTGTTCATTTCTAATATGTTTAAGCCATTAACATGCATTCATTAATGTCGTATTAAATAATGAAACAAAGTGAAATACAGTATAACTTGCGTGTATTACGTGCAAGTACACATGCAGACACATGTAAGTCTTGTCTGTGGAAAATATATTCCTGACTGTATAAAGTAACTAAGATCAAACTGCTGTTATATTATAATATTATATTGTTATATATTATATTGTATATTACGCCATTGTGCAGAAACAGCAGTTATTAGAGTTATTACTTTCAACAGTCAGCAGCATTGAGTATAAAACCTACCGACATCCAAAGGGCCCCACATATGATTACAGAGGCTCTCTGTATATCTCCTTTATTATTTTGATGTATATGAGGACTTTATACTCCAACTGCATATCATTCCTCGGAGGTGAAGCGGTAATAAAAGGGAGCCATGCACTTGATCCTGCACTTTGACTTTTAATTATTACATTCATCTCACATCAGTGACCTCATTTGAGGTGTTTTTTTAATCCCAAGTCTTCATTACATAGGGTTAAGGTCATAATAACATTAGTGTAAGCAGAAAAACATAAAAGCATCATACACATTTTGCCCAAAGTGCTGCACCATAAATCCCGTAAATTTTGCCAACAAATCTCATTTAACTGATTTTCTGAGCACCAAACAGGACAAGAGACAGAGCGCGAAGTGGAATGATTGTGATATACTCTGAAAATAGAGCCTACAGAGATGTCAGAGACATATTCCTACAATCATATAATAAATCCCAAGACTATTCAGTGAAAAACAGCAATACATATTTGGAGATTGTACAAGTATGAACGAACACATAGAGAATAGAAGAATGTAGATTAAGAGCTATTCAATAACTAATATGATCTAAGAATTTAGAGAACCCAGAACAGGGTCCTCGTTTTAACACAATGTGATATGTTGAATAACATTTTATAGCATGATATAATATCAGTCGGTTTTAGGAGCCAGCATGAGGAGGCATAAGAAACTCAAATGTATAATGTTCATTTCAGGAGTTGGGATAGTACAGTATACATATAGTTAGTGCTATATGGTAAATCTGTTATAAGAGCATTTACCGCTGAAATGGAACAGGGTTGATTTGCACATCACTGTCCAGGCAGATACACTTTTATCTTGTCCAACAGTGCAGTGGGATCTTGTAGGAAGGCTGGAAGGCTGTTCCTGTTAACGTAGGCAGCCAAGCCCACAGCAGCAGTCGACAGAATCAGAGGCCACATAAATGATCGCTCGTGTTTGGGCTCATCACAGGGCCTGGTCTGCATGGGGCCAGCCACTCTCTCAAACTGGGTGAAGATGGCGTGACGGGCTCCGGCCCACTTTCCTGGCCCTCTGAGACGGAACTGGTATGGCGTGCAGGGCCCGAACATCAAATTCAATCCCAGCCTGGGATCTGTCAGCAGCGTTCCCAGGATGTTTGGTCGAACTCCCACCAGCTTTGCTATCTCATCCATGTAGCCTACATAGTCAACCTGGATGGTGTGTCTCTGACTTGGGACATACCTGAAAAAGAGATCTGAGTTGAACGTTATGGACATCAAGATTTGTTTCTTTTCAGTACCGTTCAGTGCAGTACCTTGCTGCCATTGCTTGCTGCTTGCACTGGATATCTTTTTGCATGGCAGCCACGGAGGGAAGCTTGATGCAGCCTGTTTGGGAGGCGACAATGTAACACAGTGCTTTAGTCCCTTAAAGACAACATACATCTATAACTGAGCAGAGTGAAACCTGTCTTACCTTTAAAGACCCGTGTGGCCCATCTGGCCTGCATCTCAGAGATTGGCATAATGGCCCCCAGTGGCTGCACAAGACCAATGATGGCCAGAGTGGGGCGGTCCAGCTCAGGAGGAAACACATACTTGTACAGAGAGGCTTTGTTCTCAGACACTGAGACCACATTTGAGGCCAGGAATGGAAAGGAAAACCTGTAACCTGTGGCAAACACCTGCAAGACAGGAGACTCATCTCAGTGACACACTAGTGGCCGACAAGTCTAAGACTGTGAAAGAACAGAAATTAGTGTGTCTACGAAAAAATAACGTACCACCAGGTCAACATCCTCCACCACACTTCCATCATCAAACTCCACACTGGACCCCTGAAACCTGCGGATGTTGGGTTTCACCTGAACAGTTCCAGACAGGATGCGGTTGGGAAGCTCATCATTCACCGTGGGATGTTGGCTGAACAACCTGAGATTTATATTCGCACCGCTTAGTTTTGTTTCTGCAGTTTAATTATGACTCCTACTCATGTGCATGAACAGAATGACCATGCTGAAAATGATGATGTTTAAAAGCTTGTCCTAGAGGTTATAGCCAGGAGGTCAAATGTCATTAACTAGTTTTTTTTCGTATCAGTTGTCTGGCCATACAGCAAATGTCAAAACTAACACAAACAGTGTCTGGCCCTTTCCAGGCCAAAAATACACCCTAGCTCTTTTGTGCAGTCAGTGCTATAGCTTCAACTGTAAAAAAAAAATACAAAAAAATACCAGATACAAAAACAGTACCTGTGCTTTGGCTTCAGGTTGTACAGAGCGTGGTCGAATCTTTGGTTGAGTCGTCTCTCTCCCACACCACAGAAAAAACCAAAGGGAAGGATTTTTCTCAAAAAATCCGTGACCCTGTTGAAAATCAAATCGAGGGGCAGCCCGTTGTCCCCGACGCGGTTCAGAACCCAGGCTCCCCTTCGAGTGCTCAAGTAGAGCTGGGAAGAGAACAGATGGCTGTCGGTGATTATAATAGCATATTAGAACGTCTTTAATAATTAGTTTCATCATATTTTTTGAAACTCTATGGCTCTGTTACCTGTTCCTTTTTAAACCCATACTCATTTTTTTTTTTTCAGTCCGATTGTCTGACTGTGTTTATTTAATCTTCTGGATGTTACTGTAAAGCTGCTGTGGCAAAGTGAGCTTTCAGACTGTGACACATATATTATTATATGTTACTATGTCATCCAAACCTGCTTGGTGAATCTGCTCAGCTCCACAGAGATGTCTCCTCCAGAGTTTCCTATTCCAATCACTATAGCCTTTTTATTCCTCCACTCCTCAGGAGTCTTGTAGTCTCGGCTGTGGAAGTACTTTCCTTTGAAAGTGTCAATGCCTGATAAAAAACAAAACAGAACTTGACAATGTGCCGCCCTGCTCTTACTAGAAGAAGGCTTTTAATCTTTATTTGAAGTAGACATTACAGCCTTGACATAAAAATATTGGTAGAGGACATTATACTGACACATTATTACCTATTGTTACTGCTGCTTTCTGATGAGACAGCGTTACATAACATTGGGCAGGGTTACTGTGTCAAAGGTTGATTCTGTGTATTTAGACTTTATCAGTAGTACCTAGGAAGTCCTGCAGTCACATCACATCAATCAACGTTTAAACTGTTCAATGTTTGCAATCTTATGAATAACTGGGGACAATTATAAACTCAAAACTCACATTTGAAACTAACTGTGACACTGTGTGTAAAAAAGGGCATCAGCGTCTGTTCTGTTTGCAGAAACTGAGTCGCTTCCACATTGACAAATCCATCATGACCCTCTTTTTGAATCAGTTTTATTATTTACACTAGCAGCCTGGTTTTGGAACCTCTCTTAGAAAAATAAAAAAAACTCACTTAACCAAATAGTGAAGTGGTCCAGCGGGCTGATCGGTGAGCCATAACACAACCTGGAGACCTTGTACACAAAACAGCTACAGCGCATACATGGTTCAGTTTCAAAGGACAGTTCGCATCCATTGCACACTGAGTTTCAGCTTCTCCCCGGGGTGCACGTTTACAATCCCCAAGTGCAAAACAAAAAGACACAAAAAAAGCTTTGTCCCTGCAGCCATTACACTGAGGAAGTGATTAATTATTGCTGCTTTTACTTATTATGCTTATGTTTTTAAAACCTAAATAATTTTTATTGATTCATTTTGTATATTTCATACTATTGGTAGTTCAGTTCAATTTCACTATCTTAGAATAATCTGGACCTGTAAGAACTTTTTAATAACTTAATTTGCCATTTTTTAATTTCCACTGTCCTAAGCTGGATGATGTGTGATTGTGCCTCTATGTTTTTTTTCCTTATGTATGTATGAGGACTCTACTACTATAAACAAAATCTACCTCTAGGTATTAATAGAGTAACTTGAACTTGTTGATACTGTGTCAAAGGTTGATTTTGTGTATTTAGACTTCATCCGTAGTACCTGGGAAGTCCTGCAGTGGCATGTTGGGGTGGCAGTGATGTCCAATACAGATCATCACAGCATCAAAAATGTGTTTCTCCTTTTTGCCATCCTTGTTCTCCGTCTCAACATCCCACTGGCCTGAGTGAGAAAAATCGGATCTCTGCTTCAGCTGCAAGACTTTGGTCTGAGCAACAGAAAGGCAGAAACAGATAGCAGTTTGCTGATAAGAGTACAAAAGCAGGTGAGGAGAATATTTCCTATTCAAATATCTATTACTGAGCAGAACAACATTTTAAATTAAACTAAGGTGAGACTGTTGCACCCCTTACACTGAAGCGTATGTACTTGGTGAGCTGGAAGTTGTCGGCGTACATTCGGAAGTAGTCCATGATGAGGGAGTTGTGCATGAAGTTGGGGAAGCGTGCAGGAATGGGGAAGTCGCTGTAGCACATCATCTCCTTGGATGTGTTGATGATGACAGAGTGGTAGATGCTGGCCCTGTCTGGCTCTGGGTTCTCCTGCAAGAACAGCCAGGAGGTGAGAAAATAATCAACCTTAAATCTAAAAAAAAAAAGATAGACAGAAAGCTTAGCCTGCGCACTGTGACCCACCTTAAACCTCCACAGACCACCAATGTCATTGCTGCTTTCGAAGCAGACCGGCTCCAGCCCCTCATCCAGACAGCACTTGATACAGGCCAGACCTGAACTACCTCCTCCAACTATTGCCACACGGCGAGTCATACTTCAGCTCTGTGAGGGATGAAACAGATCACTCTGATTTTATGTGTCTGAACAAGACGATGAACATCTGAGGAAGTGCATGCATGCGGCAAAATAAAGGGAGATCATTCTGAGTCTAGTTTAGTTTGAACTGATTTGGACATTTGGACAATGTTTGACCTGAGCCACACTCACAAAGCACTATCAAAGTTCAGCTCGAGTTAATATGTAGTTAACTGCGTATTAAAGGACACATACTGTGGCCATTTATGAGTGTAACGTCAAAGGTGAGCTCCTGAAGTGACGCAGCGGCGTACATATCATATCGATATCGTTACGTCATCTGCCTGCAACAGTCTGGAAAAGGTTGACTTTAATCTTGAAATGTCAAGTAAAAAAAAAAGAAAAATTAAAAGAAACTTCCTCCTCTCTTTTTTTGGGTTCTCAATCCCTGGCTGCAATACTCCTCATTACGTCATCAATACGAGATATTATCTAATAATCAATGCGCATCTGAGCTCATTTTCGCCTGGGAGTGATAGTTACGAGTTCATGGGCAGCGCCTACGTTTGTAAGTAAAGTGCTCCACCAACCGAACCTGCTGTCGCAACCAAACTTGTTGTCCCACAGTCGCTTTTCCTACATTTTACATACATGGACTCCATGCAGGCGTTGACAACAACTTCCAAGTTCAGCAGGCAGTTGTTTCGCAGAAATTTTTAAAAAAATATTTTCTCTCACCTTGACGCACACAAATGTCACGCTCGAGTTTCCTGCACACGTACTGTATTTTTCTTACCTTTCGCGAAATTAAGAAGGAGGAGAAGGAGAAGAAGAAGAAGTGTTTTCCGGAGCAAGTCTCTGTGCAGCTCAGCAGCGGTGGGCGGGCGGACTGACAGTGAGTGGGATTGTGTAAATACATCAGTTAACACTGTTTTAAAGTGACCCTTGATTCGCTGCACGACCACAGAGAACAGCCTGGTGCAAAAGCAAACAGGCAACGCCCCCAGAATGACTTACTGCATGCAGCATTTAGCGCTCAGGGATCGAGCTCATTGGCAATTAATCAACAACTCTGACTTTATTTTGAAATCCAGTCCATGGAGAAACAGTGACCAGACAAATGATATATTAGGAGCTTTGATGACTTTTAGATATTTCACCTTTTCTGGTGTAATGCTTTGACTTTAAACAACCCTTTATAACACTATAGTGAATTAGGGCTACTGTGATATCTGTGGAAGTAATGATAGAGGTCAGCATAATCCAATTTAAAAGACATTTCAAGCCCATTTGTGGTTTCCTGGTGTATAGGATTTAGCTAGATGATCTATGAATTATTTTGAAAATCACTAGTTGCAAGTGTGTAAGGACTGGTGATTTCTCCAAACCAGTAAGAGGCTCATTAGGGAGCATACAGTATATCTGCTCTGCCCCTGTGTCTCCATCTGCTGGTTAAAAGGTGAAAAGATGAATAAATCCTCACAGTCCTTAATTTCAGTTTATGTATAGGTTGATAAATGAACTGCAGTGTGGATAACTTGCTACTTTATTCAATGCAACGGTCAACAATATCTTTGTGCAGAGGAAAAAAAGGTATGCGAGACAGTGGGAAGTGAAGGCATTCAGTATGTTGAGAACACTGCACAGACTTTACCAAAATATTTATTTTAAAATATTCCATAGGTACATTCAATTAGGTACAGTCTAAAACATACAGCATGCTGAAATAGAATGTGCTGAGGTATGCTCCTTCACTGCTTCTTCCATCTTCATGTTATCACTAATGTATATAATCAAGCTGCTCAGTGAGGAGATCTGAACAATGACTGCAGGGATAACAAAGAGGAGAGAGGGTGTTTATTGTAGCAGAAGCAGCACAGCAGGGTTGCACCTGAGACCATTACTACGACGCTCCGTCTAGACGAAGGTCTGCTCTCTGGTTCTGGTACCACTCTGGTCCTGAAAGGCTGAAGCACCCGCTCCCACTGAGTGAGGATGGCCTCACGGGCTCCGGCCCACTGGCCAGGCCCAGTCAGACGGTACTGATAAGGAGTGCAGGGACCCGTTAAAACCTGCAGCGCCAGTCTGGGGTCCTTCAGGAAGAGCCGCAGTATGTTAGGTCGAACCCCCAGCTGCTCCGCCAGAGAGTCCAGGTAAGGGATGTAGTCCACCTGGATGGGGTTACGATCATTGCAGGCAAACCTGACAAGAGAAGCAAACAGAACACAACCGTGTACCAGCGTTTGAAAATAATGGTTAGTTGCAGCCTGAGTGGAGTTTACACGTTAACAGCTTTGCAATTGAGCTCCTACCTCTGATGCATGATTACTGTGTCTTTCTCAAGTTCCTTCATCATGGTCTCTTCTGAAGGGAGGGTCGCTAAGCCTGCAGGATAAATAGAAATCTGTCAACTTGAAATGTACAGAAAAACATATTTCTAACAGTTATCTTAACCCCAATGTTCTGTTTCTCTGTAACAGCTCAAAAAACATAATTCATATAGTTTTGTATGCTTGTTAGTTCATGACTTTTACCAATTGTAGAAATATAAATACACATTTCACATTTTACAGAAGAACTATTATACGCTGCTTCTGAAACGCCTCGTTAGTAGTCCCACCTTTAATTGTGTGACTTTGTGACATCTTATTACGTCACTATGGCCAAGCAGACCGGTTTTAAGCATAGCAGCGGGGCCCATTATGTGCCCTTAGTGTGTCTGTAAATAACAAAAATGACAATAGATCCTGTGTGTGCATACACGAGAGCATAAAATTGTTTCAGGTTTGTACTGAATGACTGTAGTTATTTGTTTTAATTAATTTGAATCTTCCACTGGACACTACCTTACTTTCCATTGCAGCATTTATTGGTCACATCCTTGGTGTGCCGCTTTCACTTAATCATTACATTTAGCTTGTTAATGTATATCGTTCTGTAAATGTACACTGATGGTAAACAGAGTCAACAGAGAGAGCCCCAGGTATTAAACTATGAGCTAAGATTCAAGTTCACCTTTAAACACTCTTGTAGCCCAGCGGGCCTGCATCTCTGCCAGAGGGTTGATGGCCCCCAAGCCATGAATGAAACCCACCACCGCCAGCGTAGGATGTATCAGTGCAGGAGGGAACACGTGCTTGTAGAGACGCAGCCTGTAACCACATTTAGCCTGCAGAGCTGAGGGCAGGAAGGGGAAGCTGTAGTTGTATCCTGTAGCAAACACCACAGCATCCACCTGCACAACACACACATAAAGCTTGAAGATTAGATGACTGCAAACATTTAGTTACATTGTGATTATCTATCTATGATTGATACTGTGTGCAGAAAGCAAAAAGGAAGGAGGATCCTAAAATGGATGTCGCCACATTTCATTAGATGACAGACTAATGTTGATCTACACTCTTAAGCATAACACTAATACACACCTTTTTTATAACGCTCCCATCGACAAAATGCACACTGGACCCACAGAGCTCCTTCACATTTGGTTTCATCTGAACACGACCTGAGATGATTCGACTTGGCAGGTCGTCATTCATGAGAGGGATCTGTGCAAAAAAACTGTCAAAAGGACAGAGCTGTTAGAAACATGGTCTCAGAGGCACAGAAACACTCTCAGTGCACACTTACAGTAACTACAAAGACAAACCTAATATGTGAAGAGACTCTTAAGTGGTAAACTTGGCAAAAGTGGATAATTAGGACAAAAACTGAAGACTGAAAATCAAGCAATATTTTCTATATTAGCCATGTTGTATTTAGACTTTTTAACACTTTCCTCTGCCAGCCACCTTCAGGACAAACTACACATCTCAACCCCTCCAGTAAGGCTTCACTCATTACAAAACCCCTCAGTATGTCACACATTCTACCTTAGTTATACTGTGGAGTGTCATGATCATTGCACTACTAGATAAGATGTATATTTTTAAGTCACAATCACTGAGCTGAATACCGTCCACACAATGAATTCAAGATGCTTCTCTAAATGATCTTGTTACCCATGTTTTGGTTTCAGGCCATATAGTTTGTGGTCAAACGCTTTGTTAAGGTTCTTCTCCAACATCATGTTGCTCCAAGAGGGGAGGAGCCTCCCTATCATCAGATCCATCCGAGAAGTCCCAATGAGGTCGGCTGGGAGCCCGCCCTGTCCGACGCGGCTGACAAGCCACGCTCCGCTCCTGCTGCTGAGGTACACCTGCAGGTCAGATCAGAGCAGAGAGGGTTCAGAATCAAGTGCTCTGCTTTAGGATCACACTGACCACAGTGGAAGGGAGCAGATTTTTCAATATCGAGCAACACTAAAAGTACAGGTCATGTTGTTTAGTAGCGTACCTTCTCAGCAACTCTACTGATCTCCACAGCAATATCACCTCCAGAGTTCCCAATCCCAACCACCACCACTCGTTTCCCCTGCAGACCCTCAGAGTTGCGGTAATGCCAGCTGTGGAAATATCTGCCTTCAAAGCTCTCTATGCCTGAGGAAGGGGAAATTAAAGAATAATCAGTCAGTCATTGTGCTGACTTCAGTCAGGGAGCTTTGTCAGCATTCATTTTCCTTATTCTTCAATATGTTTGTAGTTCAGATGGAAGATTCCCATCCCTTTGAAATATATGTCGAGTTATGTTCTAAGACCTGTATTTGATCAGAAGAGCTTATTTAGAACTGTTGCAGGATAGTCCTGACCCTTATTTCTTTGTGAGGCCAGTGAAAGAAGAGTGAAAACTGTTTCTGGTACCTGGGAAGTCTTTGAGAGGCAGGTGAGGCTGGGTGAAGTGTCCGGTACAGACTATCACTGCATCAAAAACACGAGTCTCCCTCTGACCGTCTCTGCTCTCCGTCTCCACCTCCCACTGGCCTGTCGAGGTAAAATCCAGGGTCTGCCTCACACTGACCACGGTAGTCTGAAACACACCCACGTACACACACACACACACAGACACACACACACACACACACACGTATACACAAATAGTGCTGAATATTTTTGATTGATATTGACATTCATCTATTGCATTCATTGGTATACTGTTCGTCCCCCTCTTATTGTTACCTCTTCAGTTAAGCCCAAAGTCCACTGACCTGGAGCTGTATGTGCTGCAGCAGTTTGAAGGCCTGAGCGTAGAGGCGCATATACAGCAGCACCTCAGAGTGGTGCATGTTGTTGGGGAGCTCAGCCGGCGGAGGGAAGTCACTGAAGGCCATCATCTCTTTGGAGCTGTTGATGACCACCGACTGATAGATGTTGGTACGTCCAGGCTCGGGCTTCTCCTACAGAAGGGCAAGATAAAGACAGACAGTGACAGGCAGTTTTTTTTGTTTTTAATCATTTCAGTTTGCTACTGTGTCTGCAATAAAGTGCGACAACTAATAAATGATAATACTGGTGCTACAGTATGAATAGTATTACACATTTCCAGCGTGCTTTTGTAAAAATCGTCCCTCACCTTAAATCTCCACAGACCTCCAATGTCATTGCTGCTCTCAAAGCAGGTGGGCTCCAGACCTTCATCCAAACAGGCCTTGATGCTGGTCAGTCCAGAAATCCCTGCACCGATTACTGCCACTGCCTGAACCATCCTGGAGAGGCTGTCGATCTGACAACAGAGGGGACTGTGGTCTGATATAGAGCCTGGAACTGGAGCAAGAAAAGAGGTAAAGGATTAAATGTGTGTAGTTTTGTTGTGTGATGTGATGTGATGTGACTTGCCTTTCACACCCACTGTTCGTAAGTCATTGATTTGCATGTAAATGATGGCTCTTCAGTGCTTGAATCAATCAAGGATAATTACATTAATTTGAAATGGACACACATGAGAACTTCTACAACTCCACCCACGGCCTTTTTTCAGAAGGAAATATGGAGCAAGATAAAGTTTTAGAGACCTTTTTGAAGTAGAGGTTTTGCACAGCTATAAATAAATACATCAATTTCGAAAGTACATTGCATTGTTGGGCATGTTACTTTAAAAAAGTAATTAGTTATAGTTACTAGGTACTTCTCCCATAAAGTAACTAAGTTACTAACGGAATTACTCCACTGTAAAAGTAATGGTAGCTACCAGGAAAAGTAACTATTGCGTTACTTTTAATTATCCCTCCTTTTGAGCTCGGCATTCATTTTACCATACTCTGCATATTTAGAAAATGTCTTTTTTACATGGCGGACCGGAACGTGCTCTCCCCAATGAGGGCTCTGAAGGAGTCTGATTCAGCTGTTGATAGCGGGAGCATGTTCTCAACAACACACCTGCCTATCATTGAATTCAGCTCAGTCTGTGTCACAAGTTTTTGTGAAGCTGGAGCAGAAAAATCCAACGGACGTGGAGTTTAATGTGGTGTCTGTACTTCCACTTTGAAAACGTTAACTTTCCCCCCGAACTCGCCTTGCTGCAGTTTACCTCTGCTAGTTTTTTTTGAGAGAGGCTGCTGTGTGCGTATGTTGTTTGTGTGTAAACTGAACACTGCCTCTGATTGGCTTACGAACTCTTACTCTACCTTAGAGAGCCAATCATCATTACTTATGCGGTTGTCTCGCCCCTCCCTCACCAAAGCTGTGGCTAGTAGCTTCAGTTTGTAACACGCCACATTTAGGGGCCGTCCAGACGGGCAAAATACGATCTTTTTTTCTCGGCATCGTTTCAAGAATATTTGCGTCCACACGGATCCACCGAAAACGACCGAAAACGCTGTAGTTCATATTCCAGGCCTATAGGTGGCGCTTGACATTCACCAAAAACGGAGAAGAAGACACGGAGCATGCACATTAAGCTTGCGCGCTGTAAACAAACTGACAGTAGACGGAGAAACCGAACACAACAAGAAGACGATGAAAATGGCGAGTGCAAGGAAACCAGAATCGTTTGTGTGGACCGTTAATAAGGTCGAAACTGCTGCTGCGACTCACACTCAACTACAAGGCATGTAAGTTGCAAGAAAGGCTCAATATCTTCTGCGACACGAACCCGAACATGTAGTCCGCCATTGTTGTTGTTGTTGTTGTTAAGAGACGTCGCGGGGTGGGGCGATGGCGTCATCGTTTTGGAAAGTATGCGGATTCGTCGTCCTCATGAAACCCTGACACCCGTTTTCAAAAAAGTGCGTTTTCAGGATCCGTATGGACGGTCGGCCAAAATGATGCAATACATGTGCGTTTTCGCAAAAGAGCGTTGTTGGTTGGACGGGGCCTTAATCGTCAGTAACTAAATTTGTAAGGACCAAGTGATAATTCTGTCATCCTGAATCACGTTTCCTGCATCTAAACATGAAATATGGATATAAATACAGATTCAGTCAGACCCTGTCTCAGCGTTGTTTATCTTCATTTCATTATACACAGGACAATGCTGTTTGGATTAGTACCTAGTACCTAGTTCGTAGGTGTGTAGCTGTATATGTGAAGTAACAACTAGTCAGATAAATGTTGTAAAATAAAAAAGAACAATATTTCACTCAAAAGTGAAGAAAGTGGCGTGAAAAGTAGACGTATCTCAAATTTGTACTTGAGTACTGTACTTAAGTAAATGTAAATCAGATCTCACCACAGTCTCTCTCACTAACAGAGAAACACATACATCAACACCCCCTTCAAGTGCAAACTACACAAAATCGAACATTAAACTGAAGCAGCCTTACCTCTTTTTCACAGGCAGAGATGAGCACTGGACTGAAACGTCAGCACTCCAGCACTCTTTAAACAGGTTTTAACACTCAGACAGGCCCGATTGATGATTAAGCCACTGTGAGTCCTCAAAACTATAGTGAGGAGATACATTACCATAAACTTTTTTAGAAAGTGAACCAAGAACCATCTATCTATTGTAGGAACCTGTCCCATGCTGGAGGCCTGACTGTGGGCCTGTGTTTCAAAAACCCCCCTTTCACCCTTTGTCTTCATCAGGAGCGGCTGCTTCCTGTGCCTCCATCACCTCTCTCTCTACCCCATGACAAGATGACCTGTCATAAACAGGGATTTACAAACAAAGCCTATCTGTTTGACTGAATATTCGCTTCTTCCCCCCTTTCTGTCAGGCGGACAAAAGCCATGTGTCAAGATAACCCCGCCATCGGGCTTTCCAGCCACATGACGCTGGGTAATCTCATCAAGGGCCGTAAAGAGAGCCACGAACATTTCTATACTAACAGAAGTGAAAAGAGTCCTGATTTCTTTCCTAATCCGGGAAGGGTATCAAACTGGGATCTCACCTTTTACTTAATAATATATTTTTCAACAGCAGGACCAGACCTACCTTGATATGTTTTTTATTTTCCTGATGTAATCCTAAACCAAATTATGAGTTTCTGATTTTAGTGTCTGAATGTTTGGTGGAACCACAGTGCCACTGTGGTAAATTTCGGTATAGTTCCCAGATGGACTTTCCAAATTAATGTAATCTACAATTAATGTTTATCTATACTTTTCTTTTACCTCTGACATATGTTGTGAAGTGTAAGCCATCGAGTGCTGGCGGAGGCTATGTATCGGTGTGTTGCATGTATTATAACTGATAATTCCTTTTTTCCTATTAAGCTACTTCGTCATCGTCATTTTATTACACGATTGAACCATGTCATCTTTAGAGAAAAAAACTCTCAACTAGTGACTCTGACTACAATGACATTCAATGAGAGCCCCGTATGATGCAGTGAGACACAAAGATCACAAAGTTTTTTCAGGTGGAACTTCAGCTTGATCTTGAAACTGCCAGCAGGTGGAGTCATTGATCAATGATCCAGCCAGGAGATGGAGTAATGTTTCCATTCCGCTTGGTCCAAAAAGCCTTTCCCCCACAGAGCATCATACAAGTCTGTCAAACTGCTGACAGCACACCTAGAACTGCAAACAAGGTCAATTGAAGAAGTAGTCCATGATGAGGGAGTTGTGCATGAAGTTGGGGAAGTGAGCAGGAATGGGGAAGTCACTGAAACACATCATCTTCTTGGGTGTGTTGATGATGACTGAGTGGTAGATGCTGGCCCTGTCTGGCTCTGGATTCTCCTGCAAGAACAGCCAGGAGGTGAGAAACTAATCAACCCTAAATCTCCCAAAAAAGATAGAATGAAAGAAAGTCTAGCCTGCACACAGTGTGACCCACCTTAAACCTCCACAGACCACCAATGTCATCGCTGCTTTCGAAGCAGACCGGCTCCAGCCCCTCATCCAGACGGCACTTGATACAGGCCAGACCTGAACTACCTCCACCAACTATTGCCGCTCGGCGAGTCATATTTCAGCTCTGTGAGGGATGAAACAGATCACTCTGATTTTATGTGTGAATGATGTGTGAACAAGACGATGAACATCTCAGGAAGTGCATGCATGCAGCAAAATAAAGGGAGATCATTCTGTCTCTAGTTTAGTTTCAACTGATTTGGACATTTGGACGATGTTTGATATGAGTCACACTCACAAAGCACAATCAAAGTTCAGCACGAGTTAATATGTAGCGTGTGTGTATTAAAGGACACATACTGTGGCCATTTATGCTAATAGCAAAGGTATGATCGCAACAAGTTTTTAGAGACTTTTTAATCTGGATTTTAATATTTTTGGCACTAATTCCACTGTATTCATTTAACCATTTGAAACAATACATTTTACATTTTTAATAAAATAAACTGTACTTGTTTCATCTTGAGTGTTGTAACAAATGAATGCTCCTGTTGTGGGATAAATAAAGCCTATCTAATCTAATCTAATCTAATCTAATCTAATCTAATGATAAAGAGCAAGTTACAGCAATCCTACACTGAACTTAGAGCAGCTGGATCACATCTGCAATGATTCTGGACACAAATTAAAATTACACTCACTCAAACAATCTTGAATGTGCAACCATACCCAACCGTAACTGAATATCACAATAGCATTTTATTTGTCTGCACATATACAATATTAACATTCCCCCACTAAGTAAAACTCTAAAGCATCTGTTATTTGGAAATTACTTCCCTGCTATTTCAGTTAAAAACAAACACAATTTTGGGTGAACCACATAAACATACATGCAAACATTTGGTTTTAATCATTACATTTCTCACCTTCTCCTTGGGTCAAGTCTTCTATCATATATTAAAGGTGCACTATGTAGTTTTGGGGTAAAATACATTTTAATAAGAAGAGAAAGATCTTTTGACTTTTTAAAAAAAACGTTTCAACAAATTAGATAAACAAACTTTATTTTTTCACAACTGAATAAACAAACTGACCTGTTTCTGTGCACTCAAGCCATTTGGCCTAAACTCGAGTATCAGGTACGATTACAATAACAGCAACAGGGAAGGCTCAAAGGTATTTTATCACCAGCGCTGTCATGCACAGCCAGCTGGAGGACAGTTTATCATGCAGGATAACGTCAGATGTACAGCAGTGAACATTACAAAGTGGTATGTACAGGCCTGAGTGAGTGCCAAGAAACGGTATGCGAGACAGTGGTAAGCGAAGGCATTCAGTATGCTGAGAACACTGCACAGACTTTACCAAAATGTTTATTCTAAAATACAATTCTCATTCAAATAAATACAGTCTAAATATACAGCATGCTGACAAATAGAATGTGCTGAGGTGTGCTCCTTTGCTGCTTCTTCCATCTTCATGTTATCACTAATGTATATAATCAAGCTGCTCAGCGAGGAGATCTGAACAATGACTGCAGGGATAACAAAGAGGAGTGAGGGTGTTTATTGTAGCAGAAGCAGCACAGCAGGGCTGCACCTGAGACCATTACTACAACGCTCCATCTAGATGAAGGTCTGCTCTCTGGTTCTGGTACCACTCTGGTCCTGAAAGGCTGAAGCACCCGCTCCCACTGAGTGAGGATGGCCTCACGGGCTCCGGCCCACTGGCCAGGCCCAGTCAGACTGTACTGATAAGGAGTGCAGGGACCCGTTAAAACCTGCAGCGCCAGTCTGGGGTCCTTCAGGAAGAGCCGCAGTATGTTAGGTCAAACCCCCACCTGCTCCGCCAGAGAGTCCAGGTAAGGGATGTAGTCCACCTGGATCTTGGTGCGTTCAGAGCAGACATATCTAAGAGACAGAGATGCACAAAGACAGACAGGGGAGTTTGACACTTCTAACAGTCAGTACTTTATAATGTAGCTATTATATTTAAAGAAAGACACCTTTGAGACATGGACCGCTCAGCGCGTTCTTCAAGGTTCACTCCTTTTTTCTTTAATTTTTTTTATGACTCCAGTATCTGATGAATGAGTTAATAAGGAGCATTAAACCCAATTCCTCAGAAACATATTGATATTACATGATTATTTTCCCACAATTATCTGGTAGGGGGCTTTTTGCTGTATGCTGCAATGTGAGATGTAGACACCATTTTACTGGAATGTAGTAAATTAATTTTAAAAAAAGCAATGTCATGACAAATTTAACATATTATTAAACCTTATTAATGGTTTGTGTCTGACCTTTGATGCATGATTGCTGTGTCCTTCACAATTTCCTCGAGCATTGTTTCCTCTGAGGGTAAATGATTTAAACCTTGGGGAAACATGAATAAAAAATGAATACCCATCGCATTAACATAACGTGTGAGTTAATTGTTCACATTTGGTTATTTTGACACATTTGACTCAACATGACAAACTTTGTGTTTTCACTGTATTTTTGTCTGATTTGTTTTCATTCGGGTGTTTTAACACACACATATTTACTTTCCACCGGCATTTTCTGTCACATTCTTGGGGTGCCTCTTAAATAATCATTACATTTTGCCTTTATTAAAGAGTATTCTGTGTATGAATATTGATGGCAAACAAAAGTCTTTTAGCAGAGAAAGGCATTGTCTCAATTATATATAATAACGGTGAACCAGTTATTAAAAAACTTGGATCAAGTTTACATTTAAACACTCTTGCAGCCCAGCGGGCCTGCATCTCCACCAGTGGAGTGATTGCCCCGAGGCCGTGGAAGAACCCAACCACTGCCAGCGTAGGCTGGGTCAGTGCAGGAGGGAACACGTGCTTGTAGAGACGCAGCCTGTAACCACATTTAGTCTGCAGAGCTGAGGGCAGGGAGGGGAAGCTGTAGTTGTACCCCGTGACAAATACCACAACATCCACCTGTAAGACACACATATGCAGCTCAGTAATAAGTTCTGATTCTATTAAAGGTGTTTTCACAACGTCAGCTTGGTCGTTACACTCATCCTGTTCATTGTTCTGTTCTCACTCCCAAGCAAACATGTTGTGTCATGTCATGTGGTTTCAGATCGAGCCGCTCCCTCCTGTCCTGTACTTACCTTTCTCCAAGATAGTTTCACCACCTGACCTCCCCCACCCACTCACTCGTTGGCCTAACATAACCTTAATCATCCCAGTATAATAACTTCTACAAACACTCCAGCAGATTGTGTGTATCTGCTCGAGCTTTCTAGCCGTCTTTGATTCTGACTGACTGTTTTCTCGTTCGATGAGTTTGCATCTTCCTCGTGATCTACGGCTTTTGACCCTCATCTTTCATTCAATCAAATCTCCAAAGAACTTTTTTTCTCCTCTGACTGCCTCTGTGTTGCCATGCTTTAAGGTTCAAGTCTGTGCTGAGCCACAGTGTGTACCTATATGGTAATTTAAGCACTACGCCACCACATGTGACAAAGCACAAAACTGAATGCTATCATATCACAGGATCAAGTGAAACATTATTATCCTTGTTATAAGATAGAGACCTTATATATCTGTTAGAGTTACAGACTCGAAAATCCTGCCAACGGAAGCATGCGAGGAGTGGCCATTAGATAGAGGAACATGATAACATACATTAAACCAACAGAAATGTAAATGAGTTCACTTAACAAGTTAGGAGGGAGTGGCCAAATGCACCATTATCAGACTATTACAGCTTGTAATGCTAGTGTCAGCATTATATAAGTCACTATCTCTGGATTGGTTAAGTGTTTGTGACTAAAATATGACTTTGTTATCCATGTTTTGGTTTTAGAATACATAGTCCATGATCAAATACGTTGTTCACTTTCTTCTCCATCACCCTGGCACTCCACGTAGGGAAGAGCTGCTGCAGCATCGTATCCATGCAGGAGACCCCCAACATGTCAACTGGAACCCCCCCTTGCCGACACGGATCACAACCCACGCTCCGCTCCTGATGCTGAGGTACACCTGCAGGTCAGATCAGCTCGGAGTGGGTAAACATCCATGTCCTCATTATCTTTATCAATAGATTCACTGCTTACCTAATGAATGATAGGAAAGATGACACAAAAGTGTGAGTTAGTTCATATCGTGTTGATACCTGTTTATTATATTAACCACAAGATAAACCAGTCATCTACACAAGGGAATCGTCATCAGATCAATATCTCTGTTGGAAGAGAGACCTGAGGAAAAGTTTTCTTGTAGCACATATGAAAATGTTTCTGGTACCTGGGAAGTCTTTCAGAGGCAGATGAGGCTGGGTGAAGTGTCCGGTACAGACTATCACTGCATCAAAAACACGAGTCTCCCTCTGACCGTCTCTGCTCTCCGTCTCCACCTCCCACTGGCCTGTCGAGGCAAAATCCAGGGTCTGCCTCACACTGACCACGGTAGTCTGACACACACCCACGTACACACAAATAGTGCTGAATATCCTCCATCGTTATTGACATTTATCTGTTCAAACCATTAGTGCCTCTTTTGTCGTAATTATGCTTTTGCACAAAGGTTTGACTCACATTCGCAAAAAAAGCCTAAGTTGCATTTTGACGAGAGTTTCACTTAAAGTCAGGAAACATCGAGTGATCCCGTTGAATGGACGAGTCAAAAACAGGAGGGCAGATTAAAACAATCAGGAGTCAGGCTGAAGGGCAAGGTTAAAGCCCAACACACAGACAGATCGATAAGGAGTGAGAGGGAATGGGTCGGGGTGAACTTTAGGGCTAATGATGACTAACACGACAGTGTGTAAATATTCACTGGCAACATCCTGTTAGATAACGAATCTGGAAATATTTGACTAGCTTTTCATTTTAGGAGGAGGTGCATGTTCAACCTAAACTTGAGGCTCTTTGAAGGACACACCGCTGTAAGCGGCACAACCTACTATTACATATAATGACCACTAACCTTGAAGCGTATGTGCTGCAGCAGTCTGAAGGCCTGAGCGTGGAGGCGGATATACAGCAGCACCCCAGAGTGGTGCATGTTGTTGGGGAGCTCAGCTGGTGGAGGGAAGTCACTGAAGGCCATCCTCTCTTTGGAGCTGTTGATGATCACAGAGGAATAGATGTTGGCCCGTTCAGGCTCTGGATCGTCCTGTCAGACAGATAAAAACATGGTCGTGCACTTGATCAAGTCCGTATGTTGCCGTCATGACTTTGGGGCCACCGAATGCAACTCAAATGGGATTCAAGCTTGATATTTATCATACTGCATGGAAATACTGTATGTGGCCTACCTTAAATCTCCTTAGACCTCCAATGTCATAGCTGCTCTCAAAGCACTCAGGCTGCAGACCTTCTTCCAAACAGGCCTTGATGCTGGTCAGTCCAGAAATCCCTGCACTGATCACTGCCACCTTCTGAAGCATGCTGGAGTAAAAAACAAACAAAAAAAAACAGATTAAGAGAGTCAGATTCTTTTTTTTTTTAGAGGTTCCCTGTATTAAATGACTTAACCTGAAATTACAGCTTCAAATGAGGAACATGTCTTCCCGTCTCCTCGACCATCAAAAGGCCCTGTTTGGTGTCTGTGTCTCACCTCTCACCTACTAACCTATTCCCCCTCAGAAGATCTGGAAAACCCCCCTTTCTTTAAGTTTTACCCCGGCAAGGAGAGGACACTCTACAAGAAAGAACAACCCCCTTTCTCTGTCACCTTAGGATAGAAATTTCTCTTGTAATTTTATTCATTAACGGTTCCGTACACTAAATCCACCATCGTTTAAAACTCATTTGATCTCAATATCTTACTCCCATAATCTTCACATTTTCTGTTACCTGTTATCACTCTTTTGAATTATTATCTCAATATCATTTATTCTGCATTATTTAGTTAATAAACATATATATCCATATGTCGTTGCCTGTGCAGTTTTAATTTAACACGGTAAACCGATGGGATTGTGCAAAGAAGTCACTGCTTTAGAAATTGAGATATAGAGAACACAGGTTTTTAAACTGATTAAATCAAATTGGATAAATTGAGACTCTAACTGCCCAAGCCAACTTGTGTGGTTAGATGTTTGGAACTATTTCCTCCAGCCTATTCCAGAAATCAAATAACGGAGGTGGTGCCCCGTCTACGAGAATTATTAAGCGCCAGTGATTAATTATCATATACATATTAGTGTATCTTACAAGTAGTGTATCTTACAAATGCATCAAAATGTTCAAAATGACCTATATATTATGGCGGGAGCCATACTTTTCATAACCTTTATACTTCAAACCACTACATATAAAAATGTGTCTGTCACGGTTGTGTGGCGTAGTCATTCATCCACTGGTCTTTTTATTGAGGCACACATGGCATAAAAAGTATTTCTTGTTGATAGCGGTTATCAATGCTTGTTCCCCTCTTAAAGTTTAAAAATTACTCAACACTCCCATGTAGAATGAGTGTGCAGGCACATTTAGACACTGACGGGACTTGCCACCTCTCATAACTCATAAAGTAACGCTATGATAAATCATGAGACTGAGTGACCTAAAGGCTAGTAATCAACAACATGAGTCAGATGTTCCCTGATTGTGTTTTAAGAGATGCCTGTATCTCGTGTCAAGATTTCATCACAGCTCACAACTGATTAGAGGGAAGAACGGAGCAACGTGAAACCTGCTGGTGTGAATTGATGATGATCTGACCTGCTTCTGAGCTTGGTTTTAACGCAGGTGTGACCTGGTTTGCCTTTTGCATGGGTAGCCCATTTAGACATACTGAAATGCAGCACTTCACACTTACAAATTAGAATAAGGAGGAGAAAAGCATTCACAGTATCACAGTATACTTACACATTCCTTCAAGTCCTATGTAGACGATTTACAACTGCTATTAAAGCTATTATCTGATGACTTCAGGACTCTTTTCCCAATGACTTCTGATCGTCTTGATAACTAATGTACTGGCAGATGTCTATAGCGAGCAAGCCGTGTTTATGGAGAGAGATTTAATAAAGCCTTCCTAAAATTCCCACCACAGCCATGCTGATCTCACACAAATATTAATCAACATCCAAATTTACTGTTGATACTATTCACAGTCATGTCCAAACACATTCAAGAAACTGTATAGACACATTTTGTGAAAAATAAAACTCCTGAATGCTGAAGCAAAAGGAGCATTTCTCTGCTCAACATTTACAGTTGACTTTTATAAAACAACTAAGGAAGACTTTTTTTTTTAACTGTCTTTTCAGGAGTTAAATATCAAATGCTAAAGTTAAGACCAATACATCCCCAATATCATTTGCATACGGTGAAGATGGAGTCTGTAGGCCTTTGGAGCACAGAGGAAAGCTTGTCAGAGTCCTTCTTCATAGAAATAAAATTGCAGCAGAGGTTACGCAATCTAAACCTGATGCAATGACCTTTCTCATCTGTCTAAATGATCCCAGTCCTCTCTTTAGCTTCCTTCATCTAATACCCAAGCGCAGATCCTTGGACGGTTAGCCATTATAGAGCTTGACAGCCAAATACATATTGGTGAGACGATGATGGGACTTGGATCAAAGTATCGTCTTCTTGAATATACTTTGTGTCTTTGAGTCAGTGCGCAGTATGTACAGTATTTGACGTCAGATCGTTGGAAAACTGATGTATTATGTTTATGCAAAAATAAACTTCAGACAAACTCAGAGTCTAATTGCAGTGTGGTAAAGGAAATATACATTATTTAGTGGTTAGGAGAAAGACAAATGTTTTAACTGTATTGAACCGGCAACCTCTAGGTTGGTGCATCTACAATCTACAACCACATCAACAGACAGAACAGAAAATCAGAAACAACAGAATCTTGTGATGTTTTTGAGGTTTTTGGAAGTTTGATATTGTGAAACTTAGAACATTACGGAAAAAGAATGGACTAAATATTAAAAGCATCCATATTTGTTTTTCATTATTCCCATATTGAATAAGAGACAGAATACAAGACAAGACAAAAACAAGGTACAGTAATCGGGTTAGAATCATGGTTTGGGCCTGGTATGGTTTGTGACGGAGGTCAGGAGTTAAGAGTGAGGAGAACTGACAGGGTTTTGGATGCAGGTCAAAAGGAAGGCCCCCCTAGTTCCAAAACCTGGAAAACTTTTCCAAAGACCTGCCCTTGTCTGCTGAGCTGATATAGCCCTATACTCAGAATGTTCCCTCTATTAGGCTGGTCTCTACTGCTTTCTCTGTGACAGTTTTGAGAGCTTTCTCCAGTTTAGGATCAGCGTCCCTTCCTCTTAGCCCTTCTTCTGGGGGTGCTCAACTAGGAAGACCATCATTTGGTGGTTTGACTCAGCCTTTTGATTTTAAAGCAGTTCTTTCAACCTCATTGATGTTGATTTATCAGCATGTCAGGGTTGTTCCTAGACAGGTTGTAATTCTTTGTGAGTCACAGCAGGTTCTGGTTCTGTCACACAGGCTCCGTTCAGATCTGTTATCAAGTACAACTTGTCTGCGCTTGACATAAGTGAAATTAAAATCTAATCATCTATTGGCCACTAGGTGCCACAGTCTCAAACTATATTTGCTATTAGATAGACATTTAATCTTTTTAAAGGCATATGAAAGTTTTTTATGAAAAACATTGTAACACAAGTCACGTTAACTAACTGCTTCCACTCACATAACGGCCAATTTATCAGAAGAGTTGTTTGTTGATTTGGTTTTTGGTACGTTCACTACTAAAGGAATTTTACTGAGCTGTCAAAAAAAACCAGCAGATGGAGACATTTGCCTAAAGTGTCCTGCTGTTTTGTCAAAGTAACCCAGTGTTGAACACTTTAAAACAGTAACTTTCACAATAGCTCACAGAACAATTGTTATAAATCAGTAAACCATAAAAAAACTAGTTTCTACTAAATCCTTAAATTGCATAATGTCCACTTCCACCACTTGATCATTTTATTTTATCATGATTTATTATATCATGATAGTCTGTTAGACCACTGTCTTGTTACCACTTTAATCCTTTGACTTAATAGTATATATTACAAGACAACATATTGATTTATGATTATTGATTTACACTCCTTTGTGACTGTTGACTTTGCGCCGTAGACAGCACAGCATGTGTCTCCATAACTCACCCTTTTTTTTTTTTTTTTTTTTTTTTTTTTTTTTTTTTTTTTTTTTTTTTTTTT
>CAEMYA010000186.1:410491-450361 GCA_903131615.1 Diplodus sargus | reverse complement strand
GCTGCCTTTTAACTATTCGAGTCGAGAGGTTAATCTGTTTTACCCTCCGCCTGTTGTGACGCTGCAGTGATTCAAGGGTCAGTTTAGCAAAATGTCTTGATAAACTGACACAACCCCATTCAACATCACTCCGCTCACTGTGTTGAGTTGCATGCAGCACGGAAAAAGTATTTTCTGGTTCAAAACGAGAAACGGTAAGACATTTACACTAATGCAATTGTAACTTATCAATGTGTGTAAGCTGAGGAAAGAAGTTGCCTTTTGAACTTATTATTGATTATAGTAAATATTTGTGTTTGGCACAGAACAGAGAAATGTCCGCGCAAACAGTGAAATCGAGACTGAACGGACTACTGTCTGTAACATTAAAATTAATCTGAGACTTCATGTAATTACAAAAGCCTGGAAAACTCTTCGCCAGCTATTCTATGCCCCTCCATGGATGCATCTTCTTGTTCACACTTAAAACATTATTCTGAGTAATTTGTTTCATGATTCACAGAGCTGAAGTATGACTCGTCGTGTGGCAATAGTTGGAGGAGGTAGTTCAGGTATGACCTGTATCAAGTGCTGTCTGGATGAGGGGCTGGAGCCGGTCTGCTTCGAAAGCAGCGATGACATTGGTGGTCTGTGGAGGTTTAAGGTGGGTCAAACTGTGTGCAGGCTAGATGTTATTTTTTATTTTATTTTTGGGGGAATTACAATAATTATCTTTCTCCCCTCCTGGCTGTTCTTGCAGGAGAATCCAGAGCCAGACAGGGCCAGCATCTACCACTCTGTCATCATCAACTCCTCAAAGGAGATGATGTGCTTCAGCGACTTCCCCATTCCTGCGCACTTCCCAAACTACATGCACAACTCCCTCATCATGGACTACTTCCGAATGTACGCCGACCACTTTCAGCTCATCAAGTACATACGCTTGAATGTAAGGATGCTTCAAATGTAAAATGTTGTTTAGTTCAGCACATCCTATGTTTAGGAAGTATTCTCCTCACCTCAGCTGTTGTACTCTTATCAGCAAACTGCTATCTGTTTCTGCCTTTCTGTTGTTCAGACCAAAGTCTTGCAGCTGAGGCAGAGATCCGATTTTTCTTACTCAGGCCAGTGGGATGTTGAGACGGAGAACAAGGATGGCAAAAAGGAGACACACATTTTTGATGCTGTGATGATCTGTATTGGACATCACTGCCACCCCAACATGCCACTGCAGGACTTCCCAGGTACTACGGGTGAAGTCTAAATACAAAAAATCAACCTTTGATACAGTATGAACGAGTCTGTACCAGCAACCCTGAGCGATGCGGTTATATAATGCTGTATCAGCAGAGAGCTGCACAATCAAAGATAACAGTGTTGTCAACTTCAATTACAGGTCCTGCAGTAAGAGTATTAAGGTGCTTTGGCAAACAGTCACAGTCAAGTCTTTTTTTTTAGGCATTGACACTTTCACGGGAAAGTATTTCCACAGCCGAGACTACAAGAGTCCCGAGGAGTGGAGGAATAAAAAGGCTATAGTGGTTGGAATAGGAAACTCTGGAGCAGACATTGCTGTGGAACTGAGCAGAGTCACCAAGCAGGTTTGTGTAAACAGCTTTGGTCACTGGTCCAAAGCTTCAAATTATGACACATGAACAAGCACTTTGCATGTGTTCTGCAGTTGAGTTAGCAGTAGTTGTTATTTAATGTCTGGTTAGAATGATGTGAAACATTTGCAGTTTGGTTAGGTTTAGGAAAATATCATGGTTTGGGTTAAAATAAGTGTAAGTGTTGGCTGACAAACCTTGCTAGAAGCTGGAACCAAGATAGTTAAACAATGCTTTTTTTTTTTCTTCATGTATTCACTTCTGTTCCCAGCTTTACCTGAGCACTCGAAGGGGTTCCTGGATTCTGGACCGACTCGGATACAGCGGGTTTCCCCTCGATTTGTTTTTCAACAGGGTGTTGACTTTTCTGCAGAGTGTCCTTCCGTTTGGTGTTTTCTGTGGTCTGGCAGAGAGACGACTCAACCAAAGATTTGACCATGCCCTGTACAATCTTAAGCCAAAGCACAGGTACTGTATTTCTATAGCTTGGTCAGAAGAATTTGGTTCTGCATTGCCAATGACATAGTGTTTGACTCAGTCCCCACCTTAATCCAGATATTACAACAAGCTGCAACATTTGCTGTAGGTATTCATAGTCCCCAGAAATTGGGTCTAAACAACTCTGCTGACATTGACATCAATTTTGCGCTGCTATTAGGATAAGCAGAGGTTTTCAAACACTGAGGACCACTTTTCATGGTCCATTCAATATGAGGGTGTTGGTTTCCTCCTGACATGACAAAGGACTACTATGTTTGTGTGGAGCAATATTATACGCGTGTTTATTCTGTGTATGCAATTAATGGTGCTTTACATGTTTTGCAGTATTGACCAAATTACAGTAACATAACAGTAGAAATATAAATCTCAGGTTGTTCAACCAACATCCCACACTGAATGATGAGCTTCCCAACCGCATCCTGTCTGGAACTGTTCAGGTGAAACCCAACATCCGCAGATTTCAGGGGTCCAGTGTGGAGTTTAATGATGGAAGTGTGGTGGAGGATGTTGACCTGGTGGTACGTTATTTTCGTAGACACACTGATTTCTGTTCTTTCACTGTCGTAGACTTGTCGGTCAGTAGTGTGTCACTGAGATGAGTCTCCTGTCTTGCAGGTGTTTGCCACAGGTTACAGGTTTTCCTTTCCATTCCTGGCGTCACAGGTGGTCTCAGTTTCTGAGAACAAAGCCTCTCTGTACAAGTATGTGTTTCCTCCTGAGCTGGACCGCCCCACTCTGGCCATCATTGGCCTAGTGCAGCCACTGGGGTCCATTATGCCCGTCTCTGAGTTGCAGGCCAGATGGGCCACACGGGTCTTTAAAGGTAAGACAGGTTTTGTTAAAAAATACAATAAAATCTCTGTCCACCTTATAGATAATGTTGTATTTGGGAGGGTGAACCACTGTGTTTCATTATGTCCTTCCAAACAGGCTGCATCAAGCTTCCCTCCATGGCTGCCATGCAAAAAGATGTCCAGTTTAAGCAGCAAGAAATGGCTAAAAGGTATTGCATTGGATTAACTCAACTATGTAATTCTATTTTGGATCCGAAAAGAAACAAATCTTTATATCCGTAATGTTCAACTCAGATCTCTTTTTCAGGTATGTCACCAGTCCACGACACACCATCCAGATTGACTTTGTGCGCTACATGGATGAGATAGCAGAGCTGGTGGGGGTTCGACCAAATATCCTGTGGCTGCTGCTGACAGATCCCAGGCTGGGATTGAATCTGATGTTTGGGCCCTGCACACCATGCCAGTTCCGTCTCAGAGGGCCAGGAAAGTGGGCTGGAGCCCGTCAGGCCATCCTCACCCAGTGGGAGAGGGTGGCTTGCCCCATGCAGACCAGGCCCTGTGCTGAGCCCAAACACGAGCGATCATTTATGTGGCCTCTGGTTCTGTCGACTGCTGCTGTGGGCTTGGCTGCCTACGTTAACAGGAACAGCCTTCCAGCCTTCCTACAAGATCCCACTGCACTGTTGGACAAGATAAAAGTGTACCTGCCTGGACAGTGATGTGCAAATTAGAGTTGTTCCATATACTTTGTACATAAATATAATTATTAACATACATTATTGATGTAAATGTTGCCCTCTTGTCGACGCTATAATGTGCCCAGGAGCAAATCTAATCGATATGCAAACTCTTTTATTCTATCTGCCATCAAACTCCTAAACTCAGACCCCACTCATTTTAGAAGAATTTAACCTATTTATTTACTCATTCATTTTTTATTCGTAACGTACCCATGTGCCTCTTAAATTGTTTCCTGACTGACTGAATGAATGATCGTTGTAATGATTTTATGTTTTTTATGTTTGATGTCTGGAAAAGCTACAACTAAATTGCCCATTTGGGATAAATAAAGTGGTCTGAACTGAACTAAATGCTGTTGTTTTATACACAAACTAATACAAATGAGATCTTCATCTTTGCACATATATTTTGTTACTGTTATTAAAGGAGTTTTGAGAAAAAAGTGGACATTCATGAGCAGGCATGTAACCACGGTAACAGAAAGCTAGGACAGCGCCTTCAAAATAACAACAACATAAGCCCCGATCGGTCTATTTCTGACCAATACAACTAAATAACAATGATGAGTGCCTCATGCAGATCACTGGAGTTACCAGGTAATCATTACCCAGTGCAACTTCATGCTGCGTTTCTATAGCATGAGTAATGTTATTTCTCTCCTGAACACAAACTAATGTTATAACTGCCCGGTCAGTAGAAAGACACTTTTGCTAACCAGTAGCATAAAGACAGAGCTAAACATCGGAGTTAGCATACAAGCTAACAAGCTTGATTTAGCAACAGGCTACATAGCTCGAGTGCAACATCGTACAGCCATATGCGTTATTGCCAGTATTACTGCAAACGCTGCCACCATAGCCTTGTGGTTAAAACATAGAAACAAACAAACATCAAGCAGGGGTCCTTACTTGTCCAGTGGAAAAGCAGCAAACTCCACCCCTGAAATGATGCGGATATGTATCCTTGTTTTCTCTCTGGTTTGGCCCAGTTTTTTCTTTTTTCGCTGCTTTTCTTCGTCAGTCTTCTTACTTCTTTTCTTTGACGTGGGCAATGGTGGGCATTCTTCCACTCTGTTGTTGTTGTTGTCTGTTCTCCGCCATTGTTTCAGCTTAGGCTTGACAGTATTTAACCTGGTAAGAGCAGGCACAGCACCTAGCGTGGGAGGGGCTCTGCCCAGTACGAGCTGCACGAGGGAGAGGAGCTGCCAGCAGCGTATGCACAAAAGTGATTGACAGTTCTTAGACACTCACCTTGGCTCTGATTGGTTGTACTGAGCAGGGAGGGGTGGATTCTTGCAAATTAAATTACAGCCACTGGGTGGAGCCACAGACAGAGGATTTTTACACAGCTGACCTGTATCTTATTTTACTGTCTGATCATAATAACAATTTAGCAAATATAACACAACATTTTTTTTTGTAGCAATTACAATAAAATATCATCTCTTGTGAATAAACTTGTGAATTTTTGAGGGACGTTTATAAAATATAAAATTTGGTCCGTCACTGCAGTTAAAATTCACTTGCTTATTCGGAACTCAAGAGCGACGCAGAGTTTGCTGCTTTATGAGTTCTGAATAAAAAAAGTTCTGAGATTTGGAGGAACCAAAATCATATTGAATACTGAACATCACTGAGAAAAAATCAATCAAACCTTAAACTCTTACCAGCATTAAAACTGTTTGAGAAAATCACCTTTGCATCAGTTAAGATGAAGTCTTACTTGTTCAAATCTTTTGTTAAATCTCTCCGGACTCTTGCCACACTTTTCCATTGCTCCAGTGTGCAGCTTGTACTTAACTTAAAGGTCGAGGAAGGGAAACTTAACCCTGGGCTTATAGTTAAGCCTGAGCCTTGCAGGAATTTATTCATTCATTTAAAATCCTGCCCAAACTACACACCACCTATTTAATTACCCAACACACACCACCCAAAATGTGTAATATAGTCTTGTGGTTAAGTTGCTTGCCTTTCAGTCTAGAGAGCTGGGTACAGCTTACCCCTGAGCGGGGTTTTTTTTTTTTTAAATGGTAGAGTTCATCTAAAGTATCTGTGCAACACTTTTGCTCACTTATACAGTTTTTACAGCCACTTATCAGTGACTTAGAGCTAATTCATGCTCCCCTTGCTTACATAACAACAGACATGTCCATTTCAAAACGGTTTAACAGTCACTGCCCACATGCTTTCATGTGTACCTAACGATGGCATGGATTTTAAATAATCTAACCGCTAGAGGGCGCCGCCATGCTGCTCAGAGGTCTCTACTTTTCCTTCAACACCATCCAACTCACATTTGATTCCCTTACAATCTCATCCCAGCTGTTTTGTAATTGTCGTCTCTGTGCCTGGGTGAAGTCATACAGATGTCTAAACTTCTCATCAACTCACATTATCTCTTCTCAAAATATTCTGCAATTTTTTAAACTTCTTCCATTTGACGTGTCTCGCTGGAAATATTTGCTACTCTTCTACACAGCCCCCAACAACTACCAGAGGTACTGCTCCAGAACCGTGAGCTTTCAGAAAACGTGCAGAAATAGGGACGTAATGAACACTGACTATGGACAGAAGACTTTGTCTGTAACAACAGATGTATTTTCATCTTAAAAATAAAAATTAAGTCAACCTGCATAGTAACACAAAGTCTGAAGACTTCTGCTTTGTTGCAGGAATCGAGACATTTGAAGGGAAATTATTATTATTATTATTGTAATAATAATAATAATAATAATAATAATAATAATAATAATAATACCAAAAATCAGATAAATCAAAACAAACAGGCAGGGACTGGAGCTGCTAAGGAAAAGAAAAGGAATGTTAATGAGCAAATAAAATAGAAGTATTCTTTTATTTCAACTCTCATAAAAAAGGCCTCAATATCATATTAAAAAGTCAGTGTATAAGAGGAGATAAAATTCAATCCAACTTAAACTTAACTAAAGAAAAAGTGAGCTGAGGCCACTTGTGGAGAGTTACACTACACTGAGTAATGTCAAGGCGTGTTACCACGTCTCGTCTCAGGTGCAACACAGCAAAGCTCACAGCAAATAATATTGAGCAGTCTACAGTGCATCACCATGGACTCCCAACAATACGGCACAAAATTTCAAAACAAAAAAGGATCAGAAACAAATAATCAAGTATAAAAAGTATCTTACAACCATTTGCTTACTCACTATCTCTAGTATGGATCATTAATACTAGAGATCATTTAAGTACACTCAAGTACACAGGGCTGCTCACAGGTTCAGCCAAAGCTTAAAAAACTGATTAAATAACTATCAAATGCAGTTTAAGGTGGAAAAAGGGCTTTTTTCACACATGCATTAGCACTCCTAAAGAGCAATTAACAGCAGTACAGCAGTGATCAAAATCAACACTGTGCACATTTGTGAATGATTACAAGTGGAGCATGTTTTGTGAAATGTTTAGCTTAAACTTGTTCAGGGTGGTTTGTTGTGAAAGCCAGAAGTTGACATGACTCACTTAAAACCTTGCGCCCGTTCTGTCTCCTCCCTCACGATTCATCAGCATTCCTCTGTTTGGACACATTACATGTCCAGACAGGTTCAGAGTCCTAAACCCGCGTTACTGTTTATTGGAACAAGTGATAAGCGCGGGTGAGCATAGAGGCGGTTTAACATTCAAACGCAGCTGCACCAGATTTGCAATCAGCTTGCTGGAGAAGGTGAGAGCGGTTTTTCCAACCTTAACAATGAGGGCATTGTTTTTCAACATAATAATAATAACTGGTCCTGTTTTTGTGGCCATGCAGTGACACTTCCTCCAAACTGATTTACTTCCTCTAACTTTCAGCAATATTCTTATGAGTTTCAAACAACTTCATGAGATACTTGGCATTGCTGTGCTTCATTGTTACCTCTCTGGTTCATCGCCTACATTCTGATGCATGCTGTTGTGTTATTCCCTCAGTGTTAAAATGTTCCTAACAGGAAGTTGTGTCATTAAAAAAAAGCAAGGCGAGGATTGTCAAAGATCACTGATGTTTTTTCAAATTGTGAAAATATTTTCAGAGCTTATTGTAAATGTAGACTATGCGGGTGTAATGTCAAGACAATTTACTGAATTTTTCAAATAATTAAAAAAACAACTAACCAAAGTCAGGTCTAGGTTCTACACTAATAGACTCACAGACTTTAAGGTGCATCACTGTTAAATCCACAGAGGCTCATGGCTGCTCTGAGCTCATGAGTGCTCCTTCGAAGTCCACATCTGACATTTTGGGGGAGGAAATTACCCACAGTTCATAGTGATGTAACATAAAACAAATTGGTTCCAAAGGGAAGCCCAAAATGGTTTAAAGAAATAAATGATATTTCAGATGTTGTCATTCTTGAATATGTGGTGAATTGCATAACGTTTTTTATTCACATTTTTCTAAATCACTTCCTGAGATCTGCTGTGTCCTCATAGAACTTATTCCCTTCTTTGGATTACCCATGAAGTACATGCATTCTATCAAATACTGTCCCGGATGTTTTCAGTGAAGCCTGTGAAGGTTCAGGGCAAAGGCCTCGTGGTGGCCATTTCCAATTCTTTGTTTCCCTCACTAGTGCTCGGCAATGGCTCGCCGTGTGGCGGTGGTTGGAGGAGGCAGCGCTGGTCTGATCTCAATCAAGATCTGCGTTGATGAAGGCCTGGAGCCGGTCTGCTTTGAGAGCAGCGATGACATTGGTGGCCTGTGGAAATTTAAGGTGAACATCATTTCAAAGCGTATCCCACACGTTAATCTTGGTACCAGTTCAAGATTTGTCTTATGATGCAGCATTCAGTATATATACAATGATCAACAAGTCATTATCGCTCTATTTTTACTCTTTGTCAACAGGACTCCCCCGAGCCGGAGCGAACCAGCATTTATCGCTCCTTGGTGGTCAACACCTCCAAAGAGATGATGTGTTTCAGTGATTTTCCCATGCCCGCTGATTACCCAAATTACATGCACAACTCCCAGCTGCTGCAGTACTTCAGGCTCTATGCTAAGCACTTTGACTTGCTCAGATACATCCATTTCCAGGTGATCCCAGTTCAAGTAGCCAGGAGCAATCGTTGTGTCTTCTCTACAAGTCGAAGTTATTAATGTGTGTATGTCTGTGTGAATGTGGACACGCGTGCTTCAGACCACAGTCAGGAGTGTCACACCGAGGGCGGATTTCTCTCTGTCGGGTCAGTGGGACGTAGTGACTGTTAACAGGGACGGAGAGGAAGAGAGGCGGGTCTTTGATGCAGTTCTGGTGTGTTCGGGCCACTACACCCAACCGATCTTACCCCTGTCAGAGTTTCCAGGTCTGTGAACAAATACATTGCTTTTCAGATTCTCAAGTTCACATCTACGCAGTCTTGCGAGAGGCTCTCCTTCTCATTTGACCTGTAGCGTCATCTGTATTTTCTCCAGGACATGAGACGTTTCCCGGCAGGTGTTTGCACAGCTGGGATTATAAAGATGCAGATGCATTCAGGGGAAAGAGGGTTGTGGTGGTGGGAATTGGCAATTCTGGAGGAGACATTGCAGTAGAGATAAGTCGAGCTGCAGAGAAGGTAAGACAGAAGAAGAATAGATAAGCTTTACTGTCTGACAGAGAACAGAGGGACCTAAGACGGGTGGCTGAAATATGTATTCATCAGTTGTTGTTCTTAAAGAATGAGTTCACGCCAAAATGAAAATTTCAGTCCTTATATCCTCACCCTAATGTTTCTTGACAGACGTTTCTCAGCACTCGTCAGGGCGCCTGGGTGGTCAGCAGGATGTCCAACAATGGTCTCCCCTTGGACATGACCTCGATCACCAGGCTCAACAACATGCTCATGAAGCTTCTTCCCAGCAATTTGGTCAACTGGGTGGCAGAGAGATCGCTGAACCAAAGATACGACCACAGATTGTACGGCCTGCAGCCCAGACACAGGTGACATCATTCGACCTGGATGACTGTCTGTTCCTCTCTGCCTTATGATCCCAGGACACAACCAGCATTCATACACCATTTTTTTTTTCACTGTTTATTTTAATTATCCTACAATGTTATTCATCTTTAAAGCCCCGGTTCATATTTTATAACCACTTAGATAAAAGTTGCAGCATAGTCATCTGTAAATGATTAGTCTGATGTTGGGCAGCAGAGTGATAAACACTGTCAACTGTCCCCCATGTTTACAGTTTAACGGACTTTCTCCATGTAGGTTGCTCTTTTTCATGCCCTTGATCAAAACCTTGGCCTCAGAATGTGTGCCACACGGGTCATGTATCCTTTGGTCATGTGTGAGGGTTAGGGTTTAACTAAACAATTAAAAAGATAACATTTAGTCTACTTGTCAACTGCTCTCAATTGAAAACCTGTTCTTATGTAAGAGTCTGCAGCAATGCTAGCAGGAGAGACAGGAATTAAAACAGTTCATCTTCAGTCAGAGGGGGAACACCTGAAAATGAGCATATGTCTCCTGAGGTTGAATGGTATTGTTTAATTCAGGTGAATTGGCTGTTGTGTCCTTACTTGCAGACAATGTTTAGATTTCAACTGTAATGTTACAATGCTAATAACTTACTTCAGGCATTGTTGACACACCGGTGACATTCTGAATGTGAGGAATCTTCATAGCACACCAGGTCTGGCTGACTGCTATCATTTCCTGTCTTTCCCCAGACTTTTGGACAGGAGGCCTTTGGTCAACTGTGACCTGCCTGATCAAATCCTTCAAGGAGCGCTGGTGATGAAACCCAATCTGAGAGCCTTCAGGGACTCCGGGGTCGCCTTTGAAGACGGCACCGTGGAGGAGAACATTGACGCTGTGGTCTTCTGTACAGGTTATAAAGCAAACTTCCCATTCCTGCCTCCAGGTCTGACTGAAGGGCCTGACATAGAGTTGACACTGTATAAGTAAGTATATTATAGGTGGTTAGAGTTTTGTTTGGCTCGGGCTGATAACTGTTAAATGAAAAAAGTGGATAGTGAAACTATGAAATCAAAAATTCGAAACTGAGGCATCGGTTTACAGCAGGTATAAACTTTATGTAGCACATCCAACTTACGAGTTAGATGAAGAGATAGATGCCTGTCTCATAGTAAATAGGTTGCTAGAACCTGGACTGTGTCACGTTTTACAGTCATGTTGTCACAACCAGTGGAGACTTTAGGAAGTCATTGAACCCGGCTAAGATGTAATCGACCACATGACCCACATAACACCACAACTTGTTATTCCAATACGTTAACAGGGTTAAAATGTGTTTCATTAGTGAACATCAGATTAATTTAGATATAGACAGTCAGATTAGCTTTTGCCCTGTTTGTTTATTCACTTCAGTACAAAACTACATTATATTTTTAGACATTTTAAAGCCATGCTATGCAGGATGTTCCTAACCTGACAGTTTGTTTCCTCAAATTTCAGGAGACTGTTTCCTCCTTCTCTATCAAAACCCACACTGGCACTCATGGGTCTCTTCCAGACGAAAGGACCAATCCAGCCAATTATGGAGTTGCAGGCACGGTGGGCTGTGAGAGTCTTTTCAGGTAAATCATTTTCGAGCTGTGCATGAACTGTATACGTACAGACGCACACAGCTTTAAGTAGCCAGATGTTTCAGCTTGTGTGTTTTTATCTTTAAGGTCTGAGCTGTCTTCCATCTGAGAAGAAAATGGTGGAGGTTGTCGAGTGTGACACAAAGAGAAACAGCAAAAGGTAGAAATTATCTTCACACTGATGTCCTGTGGATGGTAAAGGAAGATCAATCATGTTCCTGTTGTAGAAAGCAGAAATTTTTCTTGTTGAAAATGATCATCGGGTCATTCTTTGTTTTCTCAGCTATCCGTGCCCACGACAGGCTGCTCTCTATGTAAATTACATGTCTTACCTAGATTTCATGGCTGGAGAGGTGAGTTTAGTTCCGGCTGTACATCAAACTGTGTTACTCCACTTTGTATGAGACACAAGCATCATGACAGACTTCCAATCACAGATAGGGGTCAGACCAAACCTCCTGAGGCTAATGCTGCGAGATCCTGCGCTCTGGGTGAAGGTCGCCTTTGGTCCCTGCACTCCTTATCAGTACCGCCTGACTGGGCCTGGACAGTGGGCCGGAGCCTCTCAGGCCATCCTCACTCAGTGGGATCGGGTGACTCAACCTTTCAGAACCAGAGCAGTACCAGAACCAGAGTGCCGGTCGTCCGTCCTCTTCTATCCATTGCTGCTAGTATTGGGTGGGACTGTGATAACAGCGGTGCTCATGTCTAAAAATGAGACTGTTCCAGCTCAGATTCTGGACAGGTGCAAGATTTTCCTCAAGGACTCCTGGTTTACAGGTTAATCATAATAACACAATGAAATCTGGATGTAGCTTCTACAATATAGGGTCCAAAATGATGTCCACATGTTGCAATATAGACACTGCAATAGACACAGCTTAGAGACCTTTAATATCCAAAATATAGTGGGAAAATAGAGTGGGATCGTACTTTTTTTTTAAGTAGTTTGCACTCATCTGACAGGTGTGTCAGTTTTAAAAGGCAGAGCAACCTGCACACTAACATGCAGCATGTAGAAGTGAGGAAGCATCCTGAAGCAGGAAAACTTTTAATCAAAAATATGCGCTCAAGAATAAAAGCCAAGTCAGTTATATTCATATTTCAACAATTCACAGCAAAAGTTATCTCCATAGACTGTAATCAGAGCAAGTCTGGACCACACTTTTAATGGCACTTGGTGAAAGTGGCAGTAAAAAAAAAACTGTCTTTTAACAGGAACAGAAAACTTGAGTAGACCAGAACTTGGTTTTAAACAATAACCATTTGGACTGAGTTGACTGTTTACTGGGGAGAAGGTCTGTCAGTCACAGACTCTGTCCCCCTCATCTTCTTTCCTCCTGTATTACATACAACTTCAAATGGTTTAGTCACTATTTGATTTAAAATCAAATAGATTTAACGATTTAAATCGTCAAGCCATGTTGGTTGAACACTAAACTTTAGTGTTCAACCAACATGGCTTGACGATTTAAATCAAAGTCCTCGCCCGGCGTGGTGTTGCCAATCCAGATAAGCAGAAAATTGGCTGCCAAAACAATTTATTCCCAAAAAGCTAAAGTCCTGCTTATTCACTCTGAATAACACGTTCTACCTCTTCTTGGCACAGCACTCCACTCACATCTGCAGAGAACATCTGAGTTTAATCACCTTGATCACCTCAAGATCTTTACTTTATTCTGCTTCCCTCCTTAGGAAAATATCTGGATTTAAATGGTCTCTTTCTCATAATGGCCACTCCCGAGTCATAGCAGGTGCTGTGAGTTATGAGTAGTCACAAAGTAACTCTGAAATCAAGTAACTGGGGAACTTGCACTGACATGGGGACAAAATGATGAAGAAGCCCTCGTCAAATGATTTTAGATAATTTCTATGTGGTCTAATAGTTCATTTTTAACATAGGGGAGTGTTTTGTTGCTGATCTCAGTGCATTAACATGGAATGAAGGAGTGAAGGGTGGATTGTGACACAACTGTCGAAAACAAACTTTTTATAACAACAAACTCTTGACTGACTCTTGTCACTCAGAAACCAGACATAAAACATGTACCTAATAATTTCAAAATAAGAGGAACACCTCACTGTGGGTTGGTTAACTTTGAAGAAAATGCTCATAAAGAGGTGAATTTGGGAGAGTAAACGACAAAGGCCAGAGAGAGTGAATAAGCTGGTGAACAGCACCATCTGGTGGCCTCGTAGTGTTGTTTTAACTCAGAAACCGTCAACGATCACAAGCTTGTGTTCAGCTTTGTGTAAGCTGGTGTAAAATCAGGCACCCAGATATTTAAGCAAATTAAGCCATCTGAGCCTTTTAAGTGTTTTGATTTGTGTGTGTGTGTGTGTGTGTGTGTGTGTGTGTGTGTGTGTGTGTGTGTGTGTGTGTATGTGTGTCTCTGACAAACCAATCTTTCTTGTTATGGCATTGAATTTATCGAGGTTGCAATAAAATAAATTGGTTTCACTTTGGTATTTCTGTGTGTATGTTGAACCTATGTTGATTACTGAGGGGAAGATATAAGCAGAAGACATAATGTGAGACAGAATGTACACCAGTATGCTGAATTTACTAATAAACCTTTTATTATTTATTAATATAACATTGTGCCCCCAAAAATGCCTGCTATGCCAATAAGCCTTTTACTTACTGTAGAAAAAGAAAGGTAGTTCAGATATGATAACATATTTGTGATAGCTCCAGATTGCATTCAACTACAGAGAAACAGTGGGTGCACCTAAATTTACTCACAATATGTACATTAACATCTGCAAAGGTCACATTTAGGTTGGTTCCCACTTCAGTCAGTCGAAGAGTCGCCTCATTTGTTGGAAATGTACAACATTACAAAACTAAAGATGTGCCAATGCCATCTGCTATCACATTAGAGGATTGGAATCCAGTGAACAAATCCCCCCCAAAACTTGAAAGGGCAGCACATCTCAAATTTCCAAGTCAAGGAGGACAAAATACTTTATTTCGCCCACCTCACAGTAGATAAACATGAATGTGTTCCAGCACAGACCCTTTTCTTTGAAACATTATATATTGTCATGTGAGCCAAACAAACTAGTGAAATGTGTGTATAAGTTGACCAGTTCTCAAGAATCCCTTTAACAAATTGGTGGTCATAGTTTGAATAAAACTAGACACAAGATGACACTCGGCTGAGACGTCTTAAAATATTGTTTTATTCACGCAGGAAAAACCTCCACATTCATGGTGACTTTAGGTTGGATATGGTGCAAATACATCTAGTAAGCTTAGCAGTTCTTGAACTAAACAATCCGGAAAATGTATTTCCTCTAAAACATTTTGTAAATGGGGTTACATTTGGATATATTTTAGGATAAACAGTTGCCATGTTACAAGATTAAGCATGTAAATAAACTAAATAAATATGTAGATACTGTAATACCTCTAGCAAATAAATCAGCAGCTCAGACAGCTAGAGCCCTTATAATCATTCCCATTGTCACAACCCGAAGAGGAGTTTATTGTAATAGATGTGTTTCATTGTGTGTGTTGGAGCTTGTTTAGATTGTTTGTGGGCGGAGCTTGGACAGGAGGGTGGGGATGGTGGTTGGGTTGCGCACATGGATGTAGTATATGGAAGCTGCTCCAGCCATGACCGTCAGGCTCAGCTTAAACAGGCGGCCAGTGATGGAGGCCTCTTGCTCCTTCAGCTGGAGGAGACAGGAGGGAAAAGGTTGTGTTAAAGTTTGGCCAAATTGTCAGTTTGTCACGCAAGAATATACATTTAGCATTTCAGTGTCGATGACAGACCTGTCTGGTTTTTAGGGGCTGGTACATGCGGTCAAACTGGGTGAAGATTGCTCTGCGGGCTCCCTCCCACTTCCCTGGTCCCATCAACCGGTACTGGTAAGCAGTGACGGGTCCCCACTGAACCCTCTTAAACAGTGGGTAGTCTGTGAAGAAGAGCCAGAGGAGACTTGGGCGTACCCCGATCTCTCCCGCCAACTCATCCATGTAGGTAACAAAGTCCACCTGCAGTGGTGTCAACTTTGATGTAATGTAGCTGTGGAGAGAATAAAGCAGACATGAAAGTAGGAATCTCACACTAAAGTTAATGCAAAGACTCAATGAAATAAAAAGGTTAATATGAATACAAAATATATATTTGTCTGCACTCAGACCAGTGAGTTTACTTACTATGAATTAATTGCAGGAAATCATTTGCTTCAACAGGTTTAAAAAAGGTCAGTCGAAGCTGATGAGATTAAATTAACTTAAGCCAAAGTGAAATTACATTGAAATTCCATTTATCAAGTGACCATCACGAATTCAAATGTGAGACAGGCAATTGTTTGCCAACATAGACGTTCTACGTAGCACCTTTAAATTGTGAAAACACGCCCTCAGGTGGCCAAAAAATATTAGCACAGCTTTGAAAATAAAACATCCACAAATGTTACCATCCCTTCATTAATAATGAACTTCACCTTTTCTCCATGTCCTTGGTGTCCTGCTCAACAGCCTTTATCATTGCCTGGTTTGTTGGTAATTTGTTCAGTCCTGTGGAGCGAATAGACAGAGGTGAATACAAGTGATTGCAAAGTGTCGAGACTAATGGATGGTGTTAAACTGGACATGCAGCCTCACCTTTGAAGACTCGTGTTACCCAGCGGGCCTGCATCTCAGCCTGGGGCATGATGGCGCCAAGGGCATGGATGAATCCTACGACAGCCAGAGTGGGATGCTCCATGTTGGGAGGAAAAATGTGCTTGTACAGACCAACACGGTGTCCAGACTTGTACATGGCGGTGCTCGGCAAGAATGGAAAATCATAGCTGTAACCTGTGGCGAACACAATCGTATCCACCTGTCAGAAAGAAGAAGAGATACGTGGGAGATTAGCGTACATTGTGTTTGAAATAAACCAAATATTCTTGAGGGTGTTCTTGGAAATAATGCCCTCTGACCTTCTCCACAATGCTGCCATCATCAAACACCACGGTGGAGCCACGGATCTCCTTCACATTTGGTTTGAGAATTACCGACCCGGACAGAATCCTGAGAGGCAGATCGTCGTTGATCACTGGGATCTGACTGAAGATCCTAACGAGGTGGCAGAAGAAATCAAACCCGACAGTAGAGAGGTTAAGGGGGTTAGGTGGTGAAAACAATGAAAGCAAGACATTCACAGAATTCCAAAATCAAATGCACTTTAATTGATCATGTCAATTGTAAAGCTGTAAATGTGATTGACTTCACTGCCTGTACATTGCAGCGACAATATGAGGAGGTTGGAACCTACCTGTGTTTGGGTTTGAGGGCGTACATGGTGTGGTCGTACATGGCGTTGAGTTTCTTCTCACCAATCCAGTTGAGGATGCTCATTGGCAACAGCTGGAACAAGATGTGGACAAAGCGCGTGTTGTACTTCATGTCCACTGGCAGGCCGTTGTCAGACACCTGGCGGATGACCCAGGCACCACGGCGAGTGCTCATATACACCTATAGAAGGTGATCAAGAGAAAGCCATTACTACGCATGAATCATCTTTAATCCATGTTTTATATTAAAAAAGGACTAGAGTCATCAGACAAACCTGCTCTGCCACTCTGCTGCTCTCCACAGCGATGTCACCTCCTGAGTTACCGATGCCGATGACCACCACTCTCTTCCCGTGCATGTCTTCAGGCCCCTTGTAGTCCCAGCTGTGGAGGTATTTCCCTTCAAACGTCTCAATTCCTGCAACACAGCAGAATGATGTCTTCAGACTTTGTGTTACTAAAATAAGGTCATTCAGTAACGTCACTATCCAGCTTAGAATTTAAAAGTCAGACTCGTTTGAATGCAAGCCTGGCTGGGCAACATTCACATTGAACGTGTCTGTACCTGGGAAGTCTTTGAGCGGCAGGTTAGGGTAGGTGTAGTGACCAGCGCAGCAGATTACTGCATCAAAGACGTGCCTCTCCTCCTGTCCATCTCTGTTCTCAGTCACCACTTCCCATTGACCAGTGCGAGAAAAGTCTGGCCTCTGTCTGACGCTCTTCACTGAGGTCTAAAACACACAATGCAGCAGATTAGTTAGTAGATATTGTTTTAAACTGCTGTGAATTAACCATTTGCTTCTTAGAGTTCACATGGATTTCGTTACCTGGAAACGAATGTGCTGCAGCACTTTAAAGTGTTCCGCATACATCCTGAAATATTTCAGGATTTTCGAGTGATGCATGTAGTTGGGATAATCGGCGGGGATGGGGTAGTCGCTGTAGCACATCATCTCCTTGGAGATGTTGATGGTGAGTGAACGGTAGATACTGGCCCTGTTGGGCTCCGACACTTCCTGCAGAAGATGTTTCAAATGGCAGGGGAAGCAGGGGAAAATAAGCAGATTGACAAGAACGGCACGGTTCATAAAAACTAAAATTGTTGCACTTTCTGTGGCGATGACCTGCCTTGAATTTCCACAGTCCACCCATGTCGTCGCTGCTTTCAAAACAGGTCGGCACCATGCCCTCATCCAGACAGGCCTTCATGCTGGTCAGACCAGAGGGGCCTGCCCCGATCACTGCTACCTTGTGCACCATGGTGGAGCTACACAAAAGGAAAAAGACAGAAAAAAAAATATTTTTATGTCATCATTGTTATCAGATTCAAGTACATAACTTTCAGTTCCAAGAAATAGAAACATGGTTAGGGTCAGGACATGCTATACTGAGAGTTTGTGCCAAGAGGTGAGTCTCATTCAAAATAAGTCACGTTGCAGTTAACGGGTATACCACGAGTCTCACTATGATATTCCAAACTATCCGCAGTAAAAGCAAGCGTGACATATCCCTAATGCTCACACAGGTGCGTTAACACCGCCTCAACAGTGAAGTACGGAGATGGTTTTGGCTGTGGTAGCTCTCAGTCAACGTTCACACATGTGGACTATGTTGCTTACTGAGTCATTTAATCAAAGCAATCTTTAAAGACCACCGTGCCGTGCTCTATTATAAAGAATTCAAGCAAGGACCCAGTTTGAAATGCCTTGGCGGTGAAGTAGACCAGACAGCCTTTTTCTCAGGGCACTGGGAGGCCGTATATAAGAGCTATTTCTGTTGCAAAAAGAGATCCTGCTAGTGTCTACCAAGCTCTAGTTGTATTATCCTTCAGCATTGTGACCTGGTTTGGTCTCTTGTCTGTTAGATTCTAACAGAGGAGTCAAGCACGAAACCAGAATCACAGGCTGCACCACCAGCTCTCAGAGTATCATGCAAAATTAATAAAGAGACTGGCACAACAAAATCCATGATGATGCATCTCCATCCATTCTTTCCCCTGTCTGAGCTAATGCCTGTGCAGGGAAGTAAAAACAAAGAAAGAAAAATCATAGATCCCCAAATGTCACTGCACAACTTGACAGCAACTGAAGATCATCAACACACTGCACTTTTTTACTTTTGGACACATAGCCATTTTCTTTTTTAATGCATGACATTTTACTCCATGTAATATTTAGTATTTCAATATAGATTTGATGTCCGTGCATCTTATATGAGCTTATATAATCTTGAATTTAAAAATGCACCAGAACTACAGCAGTATCGACTCTTCTTACCTTGATCCTTGCGTGTTGGTTTTTGGCGTCTGAGTTTGGGACGAGAACCACCAGAGGACAGACTTTTATACTGTGACATTCACCGAAGAGATGCATTCTTCTTTTTCTTTTTTCCTCTATCCCTCCCCTCCAAAAAAAGGCAGTTAAAGTTTAAGATCTGACTGTGACTAAAGTTCAATTTGTGTCCTCAGAGTTAAATCAAGCAGCTGCGGGGGGCTGATCGTCAGCCCTCTGCAGCGGCTTGATTTAACTCAGCCGCTGATGAGTAATCGAGTAACAAATGATTGTACGCCGCCACCTTATCCATTGAGACTCGTACGTCAGTCACGACATGACACGTGTCAGATTTGAACCCCATTTATTTAAAAATCATTACAATCAAATCATTCAGATGGAACAACACATTCAAATCCACTGAACACGACACAGTGTTATCACATGACCATACAGGCATATGTATATACATTGAGAATAAGGTCTGTACAGGAAACACACAATATAATTTATATTATTCAGCAGGCAAAAAACTCAGTGCAGTGACATATGTTGGAGCTGGCTTCATGTTTGACAATGTGCAAGAACACGTGACATTTGCTGACAACCTCTGAGAACTGAACAAAAAAATAATACTAAAAAAAAGCATCTTTCTATATGGTGGTGTCTCTCAACCTGGAAGTAAACAGGTGACCATGTGGAATGTGCAAAATCTGTTTTGGAATCATTGTGATGAGCGTCCGTATCTCAGGCTTCTGCGTGATCTCAATCGCGACAAGTAAAACACAAAAATCTAATCATAAAAATCATTTGGTCACAGAGTTCACAGTCCAGCATATTTAGATTTGCGGCAGGAGGGTAATGGAATTAAAAACGATGGAAGCTACCAACTCGCTAACGGGTCGTCTTATCGCTCACACCGGAATGATCAGTGGGCAATTATTGCAAAGAGAGAGTGTACAGCATGAAAGAGTCTGCAATGGTGCACAGTGTACCAGGGACCAGTCTGTTAAATGATACCGGTTCATACCAGATATCTTGGATCTGCTTTGGACCAAGTGGCATGAGCCAAATCTAGTGGCTCACAGTCCGTAAAAATCACAAAGACACATAAACTAAACATTCTTTCTGTCAAAAAAAGAAAAGAAAAAAAGAAATGGTTCAACTGTAGCCGATACAACATACATTTACACGGAAATCATATGTCCACATATCTGATTATAATCCTAATTTATTGACAAATCAAAACAGACCAAAAGACACAGATTTGTTTTGGATGCACCTGTAGATTAACAAGTTCTGTTTTTATCTTGCAGTGCCAACGTGTGTGTATGTGTGTCTTTGTAGATGTAGTTAATGACTGGGTTCAGTACAAAACACATGCACAACACGTCCTTTACCTTTCAATTTGACATTTTTCTGATTTACAGAATTTAAGATAGGAAAATGCCTGTCAGCTTCTACTTAGCTTGAACTGAAAAAAGGCTAATGATGTGAACGGAGGCTAATGACCCACTGATTTCACGATTTGTTGAAAATAAACAAAATTATTGCCAAATGACACATCACCCACCTCCAAAAAGTGACATTAGCTCTTCAGATTTGGCACAGGCGTGTGACAGCCAAGGGCATAAAGGTAACCAGAACTTTTCACATGCTGCCCTGACTGATTTACGTACGAATCTAGACCATTTTAAGTTCAATATTAATGTGGGATCTCAACCCCAATCAGTGGGCGAGTGCGTAGAAACAGACTAACAATCAACCATGCTGCCTCTGAGAAATAGTGCGTTGACCTCAATTGACCCCGAGACATATATTCTTATGTACTACCCAAACAAACAAGGTCACACTTAACATTAAGATTGTCACCAAGTGGATACGTTGCTGTCGATCCTTTTACAGATTATTGCCTTTGTGAATCTTTAACTTAGAATAAGTGGGAATTTAAAACACCATGAAAACACAACCAAAGGTTTAAGTCATGAGAATGTTTTCCTACCTTAATCTGATATAGAAAAAAGTGCCACTTTATCACATTAGAGTTGTTAGACTAGGACTGTCTTTATATTATCATACATTTTCACAAAAAGCTCTCCAAGTTGAGACATGAGAGTGTGTGGCAGGTAGTTAGTAACAAAACTTTGCCTTCAAACTCTGATCAGTGATCCATGAACCGTGGCAGAGCACTAGGCCTTTACTTGGCTTGGTGCCAGTATAAAACTGCAGGTTGCCATGGTGATAATGGGAAATGACGTCCGTAGTAACTTATTCTGGTGCAATATTTTAGAAATGTTTATTAATGAATAAGCCTAGCACATCTTTGTGAAACTAGAACCCAGACTGCAAAAAAGTTGGGACGCTGTGTAAAACAGAATGCGATTATTTGCTCATCCTCAACATTTTTACCTCGTCAACTTCATTGACTTTTGGAAATGTATGCTTATTCTGAATTTGATGCCAGCAACAAAAGACTAGGAAAGTTATGGAATGTTACAAAACACCTGTCTGAAACATTTCACAGGTACGAGGTAACAGGTGATGGTATCGTGATTGGCGAAAGGTGCACACATGTCGCTCACAAGAAAGGAGGTGGCAAAGTTCATGAGACACATGATTGTGTCAAGGATATTACTATATCAGCTCAAGAACACTTAATAAAGTCATAAAAACAAATGATTGCATTCTGGTTTTATATACACTTTACACAGCATCCTAACTCTCATCTGGGTCGGAGTATTATTTTTGAGATTGCAAACATAATTGGACCAAAATGTTTAAAACAGTACAATGCCGGTGTGTTGAGGAATATTTTCACAGTGCAGAATTCTAGCAAGCTGTAATTTTTATGAGCACGACTGCAGATGATAGAAAACCACGTTTGTTTGTTTTTTTTAAATCGGGTGCATTCTGATATTGTCACCAAAATGAAGTCAATGTGAATCTAAATGTAAAGATTTAGTGTATGGGGTCATGACGGTAACTTATCATCAGCCACAGCCAGTGAGCAAGTATGAAGTTGTCGTGTACCTGAATACATTTCAGGTGTTTAAACATGCGTCCATCGTCTGAGCTGCAGTCGAGCTCAGCCACGCCTTGTTCCATACTTCACAGATAACTTGTAGATTAGTGGCAAGCTGCCCGGAAACTCTTCAAAAGTGAGAATAGTGTGAGTTCTATTACATCAAAGAAAGAAAATAATCGAAAAATTAGTCGCAATTAGTTTGAAATTTCCCATGTCTTGCCTTGAAGGGCTCAAGTTTGTACAACAAAAGAGATGGAAAAAAATGTTTACAACAGTTGTGTAAATCATTCAATAGGTAATAAATTAATTAACTGTCGCTGATCTGATTCTGTTGCCAGACAATGGGCCATGAACCGGTCAACGAAACCGCTGATAATATTCCATTACGCAAACAAAAACAGTTTGGTCAGATTATAGAGGTGCTGTTGTCTGTGATTTATTATTCCTCTTTTTGCCCTTTTGAATAAAGTGTTTGTTTAACTTCTAACAGGAAGTGAGAGTGACTGTACAGACCTGTCCATACACTGTGTTATTAAATCAATGAAACAGTGGATCTGTGACTCCTTTACAATCAGTGGAACCAAACAGTTATTGTAACTTCAAAATGTAAAGATATTGTATCTACCACTCAGCTACTGGCTCAAGACTCAAGCCAGTTCAATATGCAACTTTCCTTCCTCCTTCCTTACAAATGTGACAGAAGTATTGTACAGTATGACAGTCTTAGGCCTCATTACACTATGTGAAAGTGTCGGTGCCTAGAGAAGAGGATTCTGCAAATGTCTTCTGACTTAAGACAAATTTTGTTGGAAACAACATTTCTTTCTTTAAGTTAAAACACAGTTTTATAATTAAAAGAGTAATTTCATATTGAATACTGCAGTGCTACTCGACACTTTCACAGCCGAAACAAAGAATTTCATCGGGGTTTGTTAGTAGAAAATCTTAAATTACAGTCGCATTTGAAACAAAGTCAGATCCCCAAGAAAACCAAAGCTCGGGCTTTTGGAATATACTCCCTTGTCAGCAAAAGTAGTTAGTAGCAGTGTTAATAATTTGGGTGGAAAACACCTGTTAAGACTTAAAAAGGGAGTTGACTTCATATGATTCAGGACAGTGCAGGGAGTGAAATGGCTTCAGGAGATAATCTGGAACATTATGTTCTCATTAACAATCCTGCACTTTTTTGGTAGGGTCACTGTTACCCTGAAGCGAGGGCTGATAGCGGGCTTTTGAATGTCAGATAACAGCAGAACAAAACTGTGTTTGAGCTCTCTTCTCTAGTCAAAAGGCATTTTCCTTTATATATCACTCTAGAAGACAAAAGGTGTGCAGACGCTCTTACAGTCCAGACTTAAACCACCGTGTCTCCTCTCCCTTCAGTCTGTCATGTTAGACTAACTGTCCCAGCAGCCCTTGCAGGGTTTGAGGTGAGAGCCACAGCATCTCCACCAGGTTATACTGGCAGTAGCCCATCCAGAACCCGAACATCACGTCAGTCACGTTGTGTCTGCCCAGCAGCACTCGGCTCAGCCCCACCAGGCCGGCCCACAGCAGGACGAGGACCCTCAGCGGGGCAGCCAGCACGAGGTGAGCCAGCAGGAACCGCCCGCACATGGCGGCGCGGGTGGCGTGGCCTGAAGGGAAGGAGTAGCGGTCCACGGAAAAGGTGGCAAACATGTCCATGCGGTTGTGCGCGGGCCGACGCCGGCGCACCACTGCCTTCACAATGGTAACCAGGACCAGGTCCAACAGCAGGCCTGCAGGGGATGAAGGGGGAGATGAAGAGGAAGATGAGTTATACTATTTGTAATGTAACCACTTCAATACAGAAGCCAATGGCAAAAGGACATGAGACAATTGACCCTTGGGATGATACATGCACATCAAATTGAACAACTGCATGATAAGTAATTTGTGGTAAAGGAAAGTGGCTCACAACCACATGAGTAAATGGTTAATGATCCTTCCTGTCCTCTAGTGCAGCACACTTACACAGCCTGATGCTTTCTGTGGTATTTAAAAGCATGATTAGCCTGCTGATACATACAGAGTGGATTATCCTGACCAGAACGGGTCAGAGTGGAGTACACATCCATCCGACTGTTAGGTTAAAGATTTGAAAAAAATATTTGCTTTAGTACCATCTGGTGGTTGTATCAAGAATAAAGTAACAAGCGGACACCAAAGCACACCGTTACTCATGTATCGCTCTGGGCAAATGTTCACTGGTCAGTTTCCATGACTGCACTTACATGCTCACTAGTTTTCCACTATTTTTCAAAACACAAGAATATTCCAAATTTGCTGAAGGGTCCAGCAAACAGCATAAAACAAATAGGGCCCTATTCTGAATGCAGCATTTTCTAATGAAGACGTCTGGCACACGCTTACAATACTCAGGTTTTAGGAGTATCTTTGGACCTGGGATTATGTGGATGCATAAAGCCCATTTGGAAAATGCCTTTCAATCGGCCTCTTGTCTGTTTATCGCCAGCTCTGTTCATTGTCTAGCCAACAGCTGGAGTTGAAGTGAAGATGCATGCAAAGAAGAAAAGCGGAGAAACACTTTCTTTCATAAAGAAAGACTTGGATATCAACCGCTTTACAGATATGCACAAATATCAAATATGGCAACAAATGTACAGCTGTTTGTAAACAGGAACATTAGTGGAATGTTCATTTTCATTGGCCATGTAAACATCTTAGTGGTTATGTTGTCTTTTTCAGAATTGGGGCGGGAACAAGGATATTTTGAATGTAAATGTGGTTACTGTTAGCTCTGTTAGTTGAGCAAAATCTTAAGTCCTCGATGATCCTGAATAGACCCTTTCTCACTGCTGTCATACACAGGTTTAATTATTAACACTGATAGAAGCTCAACTCCATTTAGTTGTGTCAGTTTTCCAGGCTCTGACCATAATAGACCTTTTTCAGAGCAGATATTTTGAAGCGACACAGTAGGAAACTCACAGGTATTAATAATATTTAGAGCGAGAGCCGCTCATCATATCTGGAGGAAAACTTTAGCTTACTGAACGTTTGCAGCTTTTGTTTAAAAACACTGTACTACAAGACATTTATATTGTTTCACTGCATTGCTCTTATTTCATATTTTTTATAAACAGTTCCTTCCAGAGCTGCAGTGCTGAAAGATTTATGCCCCAGTCAGGTGGCACCGAGCCATTGCTGCTGGGAGTTCGGTTAAAGGATTGGAGCAAAATGAATATGCAACAGTAAATTTGGTTCATTATTGATCGCAACTACTCAATAGTAAAAAAACTGCTGTTGTATCTAGAGCAGGAAACTGGCTGTGAAATGTAAGTGCAGCCTGCAGTGCTTTCGAATTGAGTATTTTGTTCATGTCAGATCGCTGAAGAAACAGTGACTTCCTTTTTTTCCAGACTTTCTCAATAAGACCTGGTTTACATGCACAAACACACCATCAAATACTGCTTAGTATTGGTTTTCGGTCCTATCTTGCAGATCACAACCGTCTCTGCAGAGGACCAGAGGCTGTCGCTTACTGACGTCAGACATTCAGGAGGTTTAACTGGTAAGTATGAGATGAACACTGACTCAGGTTTAGTCTTTATCCAATACTATTAACCTTCAAAGTACCCATGGAGCAGTCCTCCCTACTGCAGCTGAATCTCCATGAAATGATGCAGTGATATCTCTCCCGAAAGCCACTATTGTAGATTAACACGCTAATTATTGCCTTTTATAGTCCAGCTGTTAACTTATCAGCAGTCGTAAAAAAAGGCACTGAAGTCACTCCTTAGATACAATCACGATTCGATAATACAGACCACATATTGCTGTGTCAATATTTTAGCTCCTGACATGACATTCTGATGAATAACAATATGTAAAGTTTCCCACTACTAATCACTTCAAAACAGACGGTCAGAAATAAGTGAAATATATAAATATATAAAAACAACGACCCCACACAAATATATTTCATTTAGAATGACATACAGAGAACAACAACAAATCCTCACATCTGAGAGGGTGAACAGGAACTTTCATCAATCACCACTTAATTAACTGAGAGTTACAGTGCTGGCTAATGCTGCCAAGCAGTCGATCTGTCGACGAAGCACAGACAGATCCAGAATGTGTTCTCTGTAGCCTCTCTACCCTGAGAAACATGCACCTGTAGAGACAGCCCTGCCTCCACCTGCCTAATAATTAATGACCTGCCACCTGTCTCTCCAGTTATCCTACAGCACAAGGAGGAGAAAAACATTCATTCACCCTCACACACAGGAACGAGTCAGAGAAACAAAAACGTAGCATACGCAGCTGCCATTATGGGCTCGTGTGACTCGGCAAAGCAAACAACCAGACGCACAGATCGTCTTCCGCTAATAATGAGGCAGATGTTGGTGTACAAACTGGAGGCACTAGTGCTCTGATGGGTTTCAGTGATAAAAGTTAGAAGCCTATTGGCATGCCCAATTAACTGATGCAATCCAAATTACATCTGCATTACCGCTTGTAAATCAAACCAAAGTCTAAAAGCCATGTTGTTATAATTGCAGACCTGTGTGGGGCTCAGTTCAAGTCCATCAAATGTGAATCTGTCTCACTGCTCTTCTTCAGTGTCGGATTGTCCTAATGAGGACAAGATCCAGTGAATAAAACATGGTGTGCAGGAGAAGACTTGTGTGATGCTGCATGACATCTTGCTTTTTAAAAAAAAGTGTCAGTCAGACAGACTCAGGGTGACGTGGAGCAGACTGGACTCCATCCACGAAGCACAACACAGGCGGTGCTTCATTCAGCATTTCACACAGCATAACACGAGGCGACAATTCACAGAGTCATGCGCATTCACCTGTTTGCCAAGCTGACGTGTAATCTTAGTATGGAAAGAGATGTGGGAGACAACATATGTATGTTAAAATCAGAGCTGAGGAGTGGAGGCAGAGGAAGGATTAAGGCCAGAATGAACAACAGATCTACAGGTGAGAACCTGCCAGCACTGATGGAAAGAACAGTAAAATAGGTCAGAGACATAATAACATAAATTGTCATGGGAGGTGGGACCACCTGTGAGATCTGACACAAGAGGAGCTGCGCATGCCGGATGAGAACTGATGAGGAGGAGGAGGAAAAGGAGGGGGCCGTGACACAAATACTGCACCTCAGCCAGCTCAGTGGTGCCCTCAGACATGTCTGCAGGGGTCTGAGTAAAGATTTTAGGGAGGAGACAAATAGCAATAGAGTGTTTTACCCATGAGAAGGTTGAGCATGACTTCCTGTCCTGCAGCACTGTCACTCTTGTACAGACAGTAGGCGGTGCCGGCCAGCCAGGGGATGCCATGTCCCGATATCTCTATCAGCTTCATCAAGGGGCGCACGCTGCCCCAGGACGAGTCCTCGCAGGCGCACACCCCCAGCCGCTTGGACAGCCACAGGTCGATGGCGAGCAGGGAGCTGAGCGCTACGCGGACGAATGACGGGTTGAGCCGTATACCGTCCTCCTCTGACAGCCCCTGGCCGCTCGCCGAGCCCGTGGACGAGCTGGAGCCCCGGCGCCGAGTGGGGCTCTCCGAGGCTCGGAGGCGGGCGGTGGTGGGGTCGGAGCCCTGCCGCTGGAGCAGGTGCGGCGGGGGAGACCGGTTCAACGGCTTCGTCAGTGACATGAAGTCGTAGCGGCCGTTGGAGCTTCCGAACACCGGGCTTCCTCCGCTGCGACCGGGGTTTTTAGCTTTAGGAGAAGGCATGTTGTCTGTTTACCTCCCGACGCGGACAGATATCTGTGATGTAGATGAGCCGCAGTGGGGATTTATCTGCAGTGCTGTGCGGTCTGTCGCTTCTTTAGTTCATCTGTTGTACGCTTCACGATTCTTCTCACGTCCAGTAGTTCCAAGCCGAATCGCCATCTTTGTTGTTCTCTTCGCAAAGCACCCTGGGAAACGGTGTTTTTCCTGGAAACATACACATGACAGTTATTATCTGCATTTTATTTGGCCCAGATGCGATAACAGAGCATCGCATTGGTCGTAAACTAATATACAAGATATACATTTAGTAGTTTCCTTTTATGGCTGTGTTTTATCTGGTTTATCTCGTGTGTTGCGTAAATTGTACCTTGGTGAAATCTGCTTTATTGTTGTAATAATTCTGTTATCTGAAATGTTTTCGAGGAGGATGCTGAGCCAACACCCATTCTTTCTATTATTGAGCCCCACGTGATCTACCTCATTATGCTTACAGGTTATTTTATAGATTACCAGCTGAATCAGAGCGAAAATAGTAAAACAAAACAAAAAAATATATTCTATTGGCTTAATTGGTTTAAAAAAATATTGGATATAAAATTGGATCTGATAATCGGCCATAATCAGTCCACCCATAGTATACAGGCATGTATATATGTATAATTTACTTTTTCTTGTACTTTGAATACGTATATATTGGGAGAAAATTACAGTACACTGAATATTAAAAAATACTTATCACAACAATGGGCAATACTTGTTATAAGAATCACTGAATTGTTGTTTTTGTTATCTTTTCATTGTTGTCAAAAAGAAAAAAGGTGAATATTGTTATCATGTTTATTATTTTATTTCTGTTCAGAGTCAATGTCCAAAATTCCATCCATCTTTTCCAGCACATTCAAATATTTTTCCGCCAAATAAGAGAAATTCACATAAGATTTTGGTCTTTAGGACTCATTTTCAAATTTCTTGATTAAATCTGTGAGAGTTACAATGCTTTAGGTTCCTTATCGTAGAAAGCATGGTCTTATGTTTGACAACACAGACTGCTTTTGTGTTTCTTGGGAAAAACATCACATTCACAATGTCAGATTTCATACATTTTGTCCAAAAATATCCTTGTTTAGATTGTCCAAAGCTAAACTAAAACCTAAAACCCCAAACACATCAGTTATTTTATGAAACACAGTGGACAATATTATTTATAATTTGCATTATATCGAATTAGATTATTTTGTAAATACAATGATTTAGTATTTAATATGTTATATTATTTTCTGTTTGTAACGTTTTTATTCGTTTAATAAAGTTAGAGATGAAAAAAAATCACAATATCTCTGCAACTCATCCCTGATTGGTCGCTGCTGTCCGGCAGCTAACCCCGCCCCCATCCGGGTCCATTCATGAGGTGCAGATAACTACAGGCCTGTCTGGGAAAGAGGTCCCCCCCTTCCTGCCTCCCTTCTTTCTCTCGTGTCTGAGCTGCAGAGAGGAGCCCACCATGCCTGGAATTCTGCTGGGAGACGAGTTCCCCAACTTCGAGGCCGACACCACCGTCGGCAGGATCAAGTTCCACGACTTCCTGGGAAGCTCGTAAGTGTGCAGGCTCCTCGCGCGGGCATCACATAGTGACGCGTGTGTTTACTCTGTGTTTTGAAACGTGTTAATGTGCTGCGGTTTGAAAGTCAGGGGCTCCATCGAGGTTGCGTGCTGCCTTGTTGTCAGACTCGGGGGGGAAGCTCCCTGATCTGATTAAGGATTAACACTGAATTTAGATAAGCAGCTTGATTTTTTCACTCTGATCTGCACACCAGTCCAGACGTGTATCAGCTCTTGATCTCAGTGTGTGACTGTCATGCGACACCTGCTGAGCTGACACGACAGAGTTACACAAGCATGACTCGGTTGGATTTGATAAAATGTTGTTAATGTGCCATACATGTAATAATACACACGTGAAAAGGGAGCAGTTGCAGTATGGCTTTGTGTCTGTATCTTTTATGCTGTGCTTATTATTTTCTGTCGAGGTCATTAGTGAGGTGGGAGCAGGACAAAGCCTGTATTGTGTGTGTGTGTGTGCCTGTGTGAACTTGGAGCTGAGCTTCGGTGCTTGTATGTCCTCTTGGCACCTGCTCTCATGTGGACCCCGTGAGGCCCTGCAGTCTGTTGTATAACAGCAGCACACATGCAGCCTGTAAGCCCAGAGTATAATGCCCCGAAAACTTCTTGCAAGTGCTGTTTGAATGGTTTTCACATGCACGATTGCTTCTTCTGAACAACATAAGAGTACAATTTTTCTAAAAGCTTGTTATCCAATAATCTCTTTCTATGATTATCTTTTATTTCCTCATTCTTGCACACAATGACTAGAGGGTGTGACTGTCCCTAGTTTTCACATGGGCACATTTCCAAATTGGAGTTACTCCATACTAAAGTTGTTCTTTCGTTAGTGGGAAATGATGTTCAGTTCTGTGGGAGGTCAGCATGTGTTGCTAGTGTGACCTAGTTATGAGGTCCATTCTGTTTTTCAGCAATGCTTGACTGAGGTTTTTTGTGTGAGTGGAAGCCGACTGAAAAGTTGCGAGCTAATCCAAGCAGAGTTTTTTTAAAAAAAGTTTGCACAGCCCACTTTTTGAAGCGTACAAGTAAAGAGAATAGAACAGCCCATGTGTGAACTCAGCATAAAGGGTTAGGGTCTGTCTAAGTCAATGAAGGAAATGAAACCATTCCTCTCCCAAACTGCGTCAGTGTCCAGGGTTTGTTCTGCTTGAACAATTTGGGACTTTCACAGTCTAATCTGAGCTTCTGGTCACTCTGTAGTCAGCTGATCACAATGCCTGTGAGTAACAAAGCTTTGCTATTGCCTCTAGTACCTCATGTGATGGTATGCTATAACATGGTGAAGAATAAATCTGCACATGTGATGAGATTCCCTTTTTATGAAGTACTCAATCAACAATTTCGAGGGTTAACACGCTTGCCAAGCCATGCTTTTGCAGGAATACTCTCGCTCTCACACTCTTTCCCTTCAGCCCTGTCCTCAACACAGCTGGATTCAAGCTGGAATTTAAGACTTGAGCTTGAGCCAGATGCACAGACACCTGTTACATCAATCTGTGGCTGGAATTTCCTCTATTGGGACTTAATGTTCTTGGCCTGTTCGCTTTTTTTTTTATCAGCATTTCTTCCTCTTCTGCAGTCTCAACTCCTGTTGCTTGTACTCCTACTCATTTCAGTGTTTTTGCTTCTTGGACTGCCATTAGGTTGGATTCAGCTCGCCAGATGTTTCTAGCAAAAAAAAATTTGATTGAAAAAAATGAAAGCAGAAAACACTGTTTATGCAGTTTTTATTTTGGGTGGTCTTTAAATATGTATCTCTAATTATTGCGTAAGGGTTTTTCCGTAATCATCAGGAAGCAGGCCAATTAAGCGAACTTGCAATACCATGCAAGTTTTTAGTTCTCTTCCAAGTACTGGCTGCTTTCTTTCAGAAAACAGGGATACATCTAGATAAAGGTGCACAACCACAGCAGACACAAATGCAGAAGATGCCTGAAACAGAAGAACTGTTGACATAAAAGCTCCTCAAATTTAATGCTTTAATGTGCTTTAAATACTCAGGAGCATGGAAGGTTAGTCTTAAAAAGGTGCTGTGTGTGTCTGTGTTTTCTTCTGTAGATGGGGAATCCTGTTCTCCCACCCAAGGGACTTCACTCCTGTCTGCACCACTGAGCTTGCCTGTGCTGCAAAGCTCACCGATGAGTTTAAGAAACGAGGAGTGAAGATGATCGCTTTGTCTATTGACAGTGTTGAGGATCACAAAGCCTGGAGCAAGGTTAGAGCTGCACACGCACACACACACACACACACACACACACACACACACACACACACACACACACACACACACACACACACACACACACACACACACACACACACACACACACACACACACACTGTAAACGAGGTGAAAGGAGGACTGGAGTGACATTTGACCAGAGTAATTAACCCTCCCATGTAATGTTTTAGAACTTTGAGTTGGTTTACTATCTACAGACACGACAGCAGAATCAATGTCCAGCTCCACCTCTGGACACGTTCGTTGCTGTCCAGTAACAATCAAATTCGGCCAAAACCTCATCAGATGGGAGTCTGCAGAACTCCTCAGTATTTGGATCCAGGAAATCTGCTGTTTGTAGCATTGGTGAACTTGAAATATCTCAGCTGTCTGAGGATGACTCTTGAAACCAGAAATGCATCTTTCAGATCCACATTTGTTTGACAATTTATTACTTGTATGTAAAATATTAATCATCCTTACTATGTGTCCAGACATTTTTAAAAAACTTTATTTTTTTTCACATTTCCTACAGTTTTTTTTTTATTTAAATATAATTAAATGCCATTTTTAAAATAATACATTTGATCAGATATAACTTAAAAAACATCTTAAAATAAAATTTGATTTTAATACAATATTGACTGTAACTGAAGTTTATCAGTCAAGATGTTTGCCTCTGCTTTTTATATTTAAAAAAAAAAACTTTTTTAATCATCTTGTTCTTACTTTCTTCACCATTTTCAAATAACAAACAGGCATTATCATTGTTAAACATACCTCATAGTATTTCCAAGCAGCACACTTGAATGAGAAAATAAAAAAACAAATAGACAAAAATGACAGTAAATAAAGTTAAATCAATAGGTAACTCAAAGTCTCTTTTCAAGTCATTTTTAAATGTCATAAAAATTGGAGCAACTTTTAAAGAATCAACATTTGCGAATATAGAATTTACTTATCAAATATTCTCACACAAGCTTCGTTTTTCACGAGGAAACTATGTGAGGGGTCAGTAGTGTCACGGGTTAAACTCAGAGCAGACGTGTGAGTCACTGTGATTGGCTTTTATCTGGGTTGCCACATTACAACACGCCTCCTCAGACAGGCTCGTGATTGGTCGAAGAGAAAATGTTCACCGGGTGAGTATCAGTTAGATGAACTGTGAGGTTTGGATTTTTACAGCAGAAACACCACCTGCCTGCCAAAAAAATTTAAACCATCATCTATTAGATCCTCGTGTTTTCTCTCTTGGCTCCCCTCACCGACTATACCATGTTATTGAACCAACCTGGTTTTGGCCTTCACAAGAGTTAAAGATTAAATGTCTCTGGTCAGTCATCAAACCTGCAACTATCGAGATGTCCACCGGGATAGAGGGAATGATTATGACATGCATACACATTAACAAAGGAGTCCAGACTGAATGTGTCCCTATTCTCTGTGCAGGATGTGATGTCAGTCAGTAGTGCGGCCGACAAGGATCTGCCCTTCCCCATCATCGCTGATGACAAGAGAGAGCTGTCTGTCAAGCTGGGCATGCTGGACCCTGATGAGAGAGACAAGGATGGAATGCCCCTCACCGCTCGCTGTGTAAGAAACCGGTCCTCCATAAACCATGAGCCAAGATTATGGCAGAAAAATCTGTCCAGCCATGACTGTCTTGCACGTTTATTGTCATTTTCTTTGTTCAGCTGACATTTGAATTGTTTGGTTGGGAGCCAATCAAATCGGAGCAAAATTCTAGCGAGCCAAACAGACGGTTACATTTTTCAAACACATCTCATGCTACAAAAAAAAGCAAAATATGTCTCCTTAATGTTGATCTTGTGTTGTCCTAACCCGCCTCAGGTCTTTGTGGTTGGCCCCGACAAGAAGCTGAAGCTGTCCATCCTCTACCCCGCCACCACAGGAAGGAACTTCGATGAGTTGCTCCGAGTTATCGACTCCCTGCAGCTCACCGCGCAGAAGAAGGTCGCCACACCTGTCGACTGGAAGGTACGCAGTGTGACAAGTGTGTGCATGTCAGTCAGTGGCCTGCGGGGTAGTAGTCGAGAATTAATACCACTGACATAACTGTCCACTAAATAGGAAGCTACCAAGTCCAAAACCCCTCTATGAACACCTGTACAGCTCACTAATTATGTTTAGTTTGTTTCAATCGTCTCTGGAAGGTTATGTGCAGAACTACTTCTTTCAATGCTAGGCTAGGCTATCTGTCTCCCTCCTCCAGCTTCATGTTAAGCATACAGATATGATGGTGGTTTTAATCTTCCTACCTTACACTTGGCAACAAAATGTAGATATGTATTTCCCAAAACCTCAAACTACTCTCTTAAGTTTCTGCAGTTTCTCCTGCAGTTCTTCTCCTTCTCTCTGCCTCTCTCTCTTCCTTTTTTTTTTTTTGCACTGTTTAATGAAGTGAAAATGATTTGAAAACAAAGTCGACACTGGTGCTTTTCATTAATTTGGTCACCTTTTGGAAAGACGGTATAGAAATCACTGTTGGTCTGAAGTTTCAACATAACACTTCAGGACTCTCACTTCTCCCCTAGACAAATCGGCAGTGCACTGAAAAATACTTAGAAAACAGTTTTGTCTTTTGAGGAACTGAAGAACACAAGATAACGTCAGTGATATAAATTTAAAGGGGAACTCAATATTAACACATTAAAGTGTGTTTACAGGTATTGGGGAGTACTACTGCATATGTGAAAAACCTTTCGTGGCTCCAGAGGTAATTGCATGTCATTTAATAAACTGCCTCCAGTGATGTCACTCAGTGGCTAAGTTGCATTATGGGTAATGTAGGCACCAGTCTTTTAAAAGGACGAAGATTGCGTGGAGTAAAAAAAGGTGTCGATTTTCACAAGTAGCACAGGAGTGTGATGCCAGACCAGTGGACTGCATTTATTACCCACAATGCAACTCAGCCGCTGGGTGACACCATTGGAGGCAGTTTATCAGATTACATGCAGCTCTTCTGTTTTAATACTTTTTTAACATATGCAGTGTTTCTCGCTGTAAGACCTGTAAACACACTTTAATGTGTATAATTGGCGGAGTGGCACTTTAAGAAACTATAACAAAAAACAATCTTACATTTTACATATATCTTCTTTGACATCACATCCATTTAGAGTAAACATTTGTGCAAAGTGATTAACAACAAGCGTCTTGAACCTGCAGGGAAACAACAACTAGACGTTGGTAAAAATCTAATTTGTGACGGGAACACAGAAGAAGGTGAACAATAGCCACCTGACACAGAAGTGACTTGTGGCTGCTGCATGATTATCATCACAGCGAAGGCGTCCTCGAATACATCAATCAAAACTAGACCAACACTTCTCTGTTTCTGTGTCTCTGTCTTTCAGCCTGGTGATAAGGTCATGGTCATTCCCTCTCTCTCTGAGGCTGAGGCTGCTAGTCTCTTCCCCAAAGGTGTGACCACTAAAGAGGTGCCTTCTGGGAAGAAATACCTGCGCTACACCCAGCCCTGAAAACACAGTAGAGACTACATCCTCCTGTAGTTTACTGATCTTTTGAACCTGGAACGGTTTGGATGATAACTCGCATATATAACTGACCAAAAGCATACATGCACCTGTCTGCTTTAGTGACTATTTTTCTTTTAGTCATGCAATGTATTCATCAGTCAACCGGTAGCATTTAAGGAGTAATTGTACAGTGCCTTTTTACCTTAATTCAATAAAATTGCACTTTTCACACACGTCCTCTGATTCTTTTTATCTGTTTACACTGTTCAAACTTGGTAACAGCTTATTTTGCTCTGAACTCCTGTACCACTAGGTGTCCTTCTACAACCTAAATTGGAAAAAGATCACTGTTCAGCTTGTGCTGCAGTACTTTTTGTGTATCAATAGGTGGCAGTATGTGCACTGTGATCGACTCGATGCTGCTTTCCCCTGACAGCAGCAGTCTGTTCCTAACAGTTGCAGAGATGGGAGTGGCACCACATGGACTGAAATGACTTGTTTATTTACATTTTCATTCATTTTAAAAGACAATTCACGACGTTACTTTTAGATAAACTTTAGCTCTGTGTTGTTTTGTCAACACAGAGACTTACAAAACCTTTACTCTGCATTTTTAATCATTTCGCCAACTCAGCAGAACGGGCTAATGCCCTCTCTGTCTAAATGTCTTAATGTACCATTGATTAGTCTTCTAAATTGATAGGTCTGTTTGTTCTCTGCTTCATGTCAAGGCCTTTTAAATGCCATTATCCCAGATGAGGCTTACCAGCTACAAGACAATGTTGTACTATGAGTACAGTGCATCAATGTCACAGTACGTTAAACTTTTATATCTAATTTCAGAGGGAAATGTATATTTTAAACCTATACATTTTTTTCTGACAGCTATAGTTACTAGTTACCTTGCAGTTTAAGATGTGAAATCAAAAATAAAAACACGAGAGTATAAAATGCAACGTGTTAATTCAGATGAAACTAGTTTTAAACCTTTTTGGGTTGTAATCTGTTTATAATATGCTGTTCGTAATTGTGACCCTGATCTCAGATGTTTGAGCTATTAAAATATTGCCTTGCCAGGCAGCTGGATTCACAAGATCATGTGACTTCGCAACATCTGGAACATCAGGCAATACTAGAAGTTTCTCCAAAGAAACATTTTCCATTTAAACTTGTGTTCTGTAACAGATTGAGGCCCATATTATTATTACATGAAAAGTGAAACATGTAGATCAGTTTAAAAAGTGCAGTGCAAACATGTGTAGCAGAGGTGTTCCTCTTCTATTGATCATTCCTCGATCACTGTTCACAGGTTTTGACAGCTGTATTGAAGTCAATGGGAGATACATGGAGAAACAAACTAAAACGCAACGTACCTACGTTATATGACTTCTGACGAAGAAATTCCTCCAAGAAGTAAAAGCCACATCAGAGAATAGGTTAATGATGATGTTACTGATTTGTTTTCCAAATGATTGACAGGGCTGATAACATTGTGATCAAACAGGGCAGGTCTGACCCAATATCGCTGCTTTTTCTTGAATAAAATTGCAAACAGGAGCCTTTCCTAGACAAAGTAGGGTAATGAACAATGTGTTGATGAAAAAAAAGGGTTTTGGTGCGTTTCCTCTCACTGACTTCAATACAGCTGTCACCCACAGTCTGGCACCAAAGCAAGGTAGAAGTGATGTAATGACAAAGGCCCACATTGATGCACCAGTGTGCAAAATCGAATCGCATCATGTAATATGTCATAGCATTTAAGTCTCAAGGCAATTTTTCTGCAGAACGAGTAATAATAACTTTATAATAACTTTTCTCTGTATAGCACATATCTAGACAAGGTTACAAGGATGCTTCATAAAATGCCTTGCGATTCTGAGAAAAAAGATGGGAAACCATACAAAATATAACTCTAAGTATGAATAAAAGAAAATAAAACAACATAGAAGAAAATCAGACTTAAGAAAATGGCTTTTGATCAGTCATTTAAAAACAGGGAATGTGCTGACGAGCCTAATCTCCTCAAGCAGGGAATGTATGATTAATTGCACGGGCGGCAACAGAGATTTGGGAGAATAATCTATCCATCTTTATTTAATTTCAGTTCAGTTGATTCAAAACATAATAATTACCTCAATTAAAATACACAGAAAGCATGTACATCACACTATAAAGCATCACAGCACTGCATGGCAGACAGAGAAGACGCCGCTCGGAACTCATCTCAGCAGGTCGGCCTCAACTGTAGCCGAGACACTGAAGCCAGCATCGAGGTGTAGGCTTTCCTCTTTGAGTTATTCAAACCTCAAGCCCTGCACGACTGAGGCGCGTATTAATTACTGTAAGTAGTCTGAAGTCGAACACCGATCTCACGCACACGTTCTCTGGCCTCGCATTCACTCCGAGTCGGAGGAATGCTGGGGTCAAAAGAGAAAAAAAAATGGGATTCCCTTTGAGTGAGGAGGGAGGCGGAGAGTGTGCAGAGCCAGATAAAATGTCTCCGGGCCCTCCTCCTTTTCACTCCTGTCATCCACACAATGTGAACTGGAATGTTATTCTTCTTTTCTTCCCCCCCTTTTTTTTTATCAGTTGCTCACTTAACAGAATCACCCCATGAAAGTTCAAGAAACAGAGCGGTCCGGTGTTTTTATAATCTTTTCTTCTTTATTCTTCAGTAGGGGTCTACATTTCTTCTTCAAAACCGTTGGATGCTCCCCAAATGTGCTATGAAAGTCCTTGTATTCATCAGGTAACCCTTGCCCTCAGCCTCCTCTGCCTCTTCTCTCCTTTCCCTTCTCTGGTGGCTGTTTTGTCCCCAGGAGTCGTCCAAAATAACACCCACACAGAAACACCGGACCGATCAAATGCATTTCTCGAATTCCAGATTACAATAGCCTGTGCCAGAGCATGAGAATCGCTCTGGGTGTCAGACGCTGGCTTAATTGCCCAGTGCCAACCCCACCTCCCCCCCTCGTGTTCATCTGTCACCCCTCACTTCTTGGCTATCGAGCCGACTCACCCCACCTCACCTCGGCAACACTAGTGCATGTAACACAACACCAGCCCGGGCCAGGTCTCACAGGGCAAAATACAACACACCAGCTGCTGGTCTCTCCCTCTCCCTCTTTCTCTTTCTCCGTCTCCTTCTCGATAACACACACACACACACACACACACACTGCTGATCAAAGACATAAACACTGGTCTGAAAAGAGGGGCCTCCCACCAAACTGGTCTTATCTCAGAGAAGATGTTTTCCTTACAGATTTTTTCGTCCAGTTTTCCTGACGAGTGGTAACCTCAAGAGGATCCCTACCGACTAAACAAGCTCTATGCTAGTAGCTCCTACACAAACATTATCGCTAACATTAATCTTACATTAATCCTACTACTTACTCATGTGTGCATTAAACAAACTAAATTTAAAATGTTGTGGATTTTGTAACTTTTGGAGAAAGCCAACAGGCAGCAGTTTCTCCTACTGACAACGTGACAAGCATCCCAAAAGTGAAGCCAAGACATCTTGACAGCCCCCATGTCGCGGATCTTAAGGCTGATTTGTGGTTGCATGTAAGCTCTATGCAGTGCCAACGCTGTTACCTATACATGCCATAGTAAGCATTTTTGACATGTGCGCTGGTGGGTCTGCATTTATGGCGGTGCCCCCTCTGTAAAACCACGCTTGCTTTCCGCAAGCTGGCATTTCCCACCAGGCTGCTCGCGGAGAGGCAATCCAACCTCGGGACTTACGTAACTCTGCTCTCCAGCTGCGAAGAGCATAACCCAAGAAGAGCAGCATCCAGCTGCTCAGGTGGCGCTGCGACAGCCGAAGAGGCAAGTGTGTTTACTGGAGAAACCACAGGTCGCATTCCCTGGTATTAGCACCACCACAAAGCACAGGACAAGTCGGAAAATGTGATTCTACCAGGTGAAACAATCACAGTCGCTGCAGTCCGCATCACAGAGACATGCAGGTACGTCAGGCTACAGTGTAGGGAATGCACCCAGCCGTACGCAATTGAGTGGGTGGTTGAATGTGCGAGAATTCAATACCGAGCTGTACCGTGCAGATCCAAACCGCGCAGCGCAATATGGCGTGTTTGTATCCGGAATATGTTTGCTTCGCTTTTGTACAGTGTTTCCATTCCTTATGCTAAGCTAAGCTATCCAGCTGCTTGCTGTTGTGGAGCAGACACATATGCGAGTGGTGTTAATCTTCTCATATCAACTCTCAGCAGGAAAAAACGAAAAAGCGTATTTGTCAGACTTTCACACTATTCTTTCAAAGGTGTTGCAGAGCTTTGACGTAGAGAGGTAGCAACATAAAAAAAAAGCCATGAACACGCTCACTATGTACATTTCTGTGTACGCGTGTTTATTCATGAGCATGTGCTTTGCTATGGAAGAGGTCATTATTCCCGTGCTGTGTGCCAGGCATTGAAGCTGCCCGTGACCTGCAGGTTAACAAGCCAGAGACCAGAGGAGCAACAAAACACACACGTACTTGCACATATGTCGAGCTATGGGGTTGATGCTTTCCAGACGCGCCCTCTCTTTTCTCTCCCTCCTACATCGCCTGGCACTCTCGCCCTCTGCGCTCTTCGCGTCTCCCACACACACACACACACAACCGCATTACACCTCCCCCATCTCACTCAACCCCGCTTATCAGAGTTCTTGCTTCTTCAGTTTCCCTTTCCCATGCGCGGACAAAAAAAAAACCCAACGCAGTCAAGTTCCTTCTCATTCGCGGCGCCGTTTAATCCTGCTTGTGATCCAAAATGGTTGCAAACTGAAACCTGTAGCGTTTCTGAGTAGCAACCTACAACGTGTGGCTATAAGATATACGTACTGAAAGACAGACGAAAGGAACTGCAGGTGAGACGGACACAGAAACATGCAAGCTGACCTCAGGATCTGGCTGAACTTTAAGGAGCGTCAGCCGCCCTGGCAGTCGACGATGCTCACCCTCCAGCTTTCCTCACTCCTGCTAAAGCATGGGTCAATGGGCCTTTCAACAGACTCTCTCTCACACA
>CAEMYA010000186.1:385782-408263 GCA_903131615.1 Diplodus sargus | reverse complement strand
AAAAAAAAACCCTGTTGCTGTGTTCTACCTTCTGTGTTCTTTTTCCACTGGTTTATTTTTCTTCATGCAGGGGGCAGCCGGTGTGAGAGGGCGTGGGAGGGGGGGAATTGGGGAGGTGGCCGTGCAGAAGAGAGCGAGCGCCACGTTTGCGCGCGCGCGTGTGCGGTTCTGCGCCTTTGTGCGCGTTGAGTGTGATGTGGTGGGGAGAGTAGAGGAGGAGGGGGCGAGGAACCGGGCGGAGGAGGCCGATGAGAGGAACGAGGAGAAACTGGAAGAGAGTCGAAGAAAGAGAGGTCACATGGTGTTGCTATAGCGACTGTTTAGGGTTTGGATGATTTTCCCTAACCATAATGGGCTACTTTGGAGCATAATGAAACCAGTCTGGCTTTCCTGGCTCTCACAGCCCGGGTCATGTGCGCGCACACACACACACACACAAACACACTCACAGAGCCGAGAGAGTAACACATGTTTTGCTTTAGTACTTGTTTATGTTCATCCAACAGTGGGAGAGCAGAGCCATGGTTAACTATCAATTAAAGCGATGATCATAAAACAAGCACTTGTAAATAAACACTGCCAAGCTAACGGAGGCGAGAGAGGCTGGGGAAGGCAGAAAGAACACCGTGATGTTATTAAGAAAGCACAAACAAAACCAAAAAAAAAAAAGATCTTAAAAAAAGGTTTCTTTAATAAAGAAGAACATCCGAGTGCTTTAAGATGTTAGGACGCTCTTAAATGTCAGACAAACCTTTAAAAGACAGACATCAGATACCGAGTCTTGCTGCACGCACTTTAATATCCCGGAGAACACACATATATTTCTCTCGCGTGTTCCAACGTAGCTCGCGGGCTTCACCCCACCAGGAACCAGTGAGTTTTCTGGGTAACTGCTTTCAATAAGTACACTTATAAAACTCTGTGTGTTAATGGGGCTTTAAGCCAGCATATGTTACACATGCAGAGTAATAAGTCTCTGTGTGTGTGTTAAAGAAAGTTTGGAGGTGTGTGTGTAAGTTAATGTCTCCTCTGTCTGAGCATAATGAGCTCCCCTGGGCCTCCCTCACCTTCACCCCTCCTTCCAATGCCTCACCCGCTCCCTCCCTTCTCCTCCTTTCCCCTAAACTTGGCCCTATTAACCCCTCGCTTCCACCCGCATGTTTATTTAAGTAGAGAGCGGTGGGGAGGAAAGGTGAGTCCACCGCCTGTACACATGTTTATTTATACATAGGTGGGGGCAAAGGATTGGAGGAGGAGGAAATGGGGGGGGTGAGAATAAGTCGGTGTGACTTAGATTTACGCGTTTGGGTCCCAACAAATGGTCACATTTGTCTGCTGGGAGCAACGAGACAAGGAGACAACAGGTTAGATGTCGGGTCAGTGGCTTCACACCTCGGACTGACCCACTGGCCATGACGCTGGGATCAAATCCGTCGATAACATGCTGAACACGGTGCTGCTGAGGCAGACTGGCGGTGGCTGCTCACCACCTCCAGTCAGATGTGAAATTTTAGGGGGATCAAGGATCAGGAGCTGCCCTTTTCTGACAAACCGCGTGGGCGTGGGTGTATCCCACCTGAGGGTGCAGCCGAACGTGACCTGACAAAGGTCTTCACTCCCACTGCTGGTCAGCTTTTCAGTTTACATTCAGCGGACATTTGATTACATGATAAAAATCACAAAGAACTCCTGGTTGGATCATGACATGAGAATATCATTATTGTTATTATTATTATTATTATTATTATTATTATTATTATTATTATTATATTATTGAGAGCCGTGTCAGCTTTTGAATTAATACATCCATGCCACTCACTAACTGTTTAATATTTAGGGTGTTAAAAAATGTCTTTATGTCTATATGATGCTTCTTCATGTGGGACAGGTGGGGCTGTTATGTTGATGAGGGTTCTCAGTCCTCCAGGTCTTGGTAATTCGAAGTTCTGTATCGTAGGCGCCTGGACGTGTTTCAGTTTCTTTAAGACATTTCACCTCGAATCCAAGAGGCTTCTTCACTTCTAACTAACTGGAGGGGTGTCGGACGCTTTTAAACCCTGTGTGGGAGAGTTCTTACAGAGTCGTTAAGGTCATGTGTGAACTCTGAGTTTCAGGGTCTGTTCCTGAGAATTTTTCTTGTTGTAAGACAGAGCTAGTTAGCCGTTTCCTGCTGTTTCCAGTGTTTACGCTAAGCTAAGCGAATCAAGCTGCAGGGAGAGCGGTATGGATCTACTCACCGAAAGATTGATGAGATTTCCCCAAAATGCTTAAAAAGTGCTTTAACATATAACCATATAACAACAGAAAGGCTTATGAACAATAATTCTGATACCAATGCTTTCTGGTTGGGAGTCACCTGACATGTGGAATCTGAGCTTATCTGTGACACTGAAAAACAAACTGAAAGTCAAATATTTGCTGTTTGTTCTCATATTAAGTGATTCAGTGGCAGTAGGTACGAGAATGGTCGAAAAAAAAAAAAAAGGGACCTGTTTGAGTAACCCTGGATATTTATAGTTCTCTCGAAAGGCCTTGGGTGCATTAATTCATGTTGCGATACAGTATTAGCAAAGGGGTGTTTGGGACAGTAATGACGCGGTCTCAAGCAGGGATAAAGTGATTAGACCCGAGGCTCAGTCCAAGACATTCTTTGGCTCTGTGTCTTTACGCCTGATTTACTACACTGAAATAGAGTATCACAAATCCAGTTAAATGTCACAGATATCCCACAGGGTCACACGTTTTTTTTTTTCACCAAATAGGAAATTGGTGGTGACTTGGTACCGATTAAAAAAAACGAATGCAGCTTTGATTCCTCTGATTTCTGCTACTGTGGTGCGTTAGAGAGACGGAGGCTGAGGTTGAATAGAGTGGGATAGTGGAGGTAGGTTGGTCAGGTGAGGGTGTTGGCGCTCTGACAGCTTTTTTGGTGGGGATTTTTTTTTTAGTTGGGCACAGCTCTGAGGGGGCTCAGGCCTCAGAATAGGAGTGTGACCTCAGCAGGGATTTCCCCGCCGCCTGACTCTCTCCGTCTGCCCTCTTATCGCCTGCGCCCGATACTTTATCCCTCCTCCCTGCTGCTTGTTAGTGGGTGCCATTTAGGCCTCTTATAGCGGGATTAGTGCCATGCTTCCACCTCCGTGCACCTGATCTCGGTCCAGCCGTCTCGCGATGATGACATCACGGCCGTGTTGTCAGGGGATTTCGTGCAAAAAAAACGTGTAACAAACAGGGGCTGAAAAAAGTCTATAAGACTCTTTTTCCGTCGCTGCCAATAGATTTCAGCGCGAAAAAGGGCAAGCTATTTTGGAAATCGCACGTTGATCGCACAGTCAGACACTGAGGGAGGGAGAGGCAAATGAAAAGAGAAAGAGAGAGATAACAAACAGAAAGAGAAAGCCAGGTTGAGTCATTCACCTATGAACATGCCTTTTATAGACAAATGGGGACAGAGACAGAGACAGACAACAAAGCTAAGACAGGGCGACGCCAGTGGGAAACGGAACGAGGTGGATGGAGGTGAACAGAAAAATCTCAGGTCTTTTCAAGTGTTGCCCAGCGTTGGTTCGGTCTCAGAGCGGCTGCCAGGGTGCAGCTCTCGGTGCCACTCCGGCACAGTGAGCCTTTGTAAGTGTGGTTCTCAGAGGAGCTCAGGGCCGCTCCAGCTGGCCCGCACTCAACCAGGTTTTCTCATGTCAGGGCACTGACAATCAGGCACAGTGGGGTAGAGTGGATGCTGGGGAATTTTGAGCACTTTCTTTTTTTTTCCCCTCTACTTTCAAAAATAGCAACTAGAATCTACTTGATACCCTTTTGCAGAGCACACTGGGCTGAAGCTACAGATCACTGCTCCAGCATTTTAACAGCAAACAGAGCCCCTTTTTAAAACAGAGGTCTTTGTTTTATTGCATTGACTGTGGTTACTACTCTGCTGGGAGCTCTAAATACAGCAGAAACAATACGTATACTGTACCACACTGAATAGTGTTATATATACCGATACTACCATGCCGTTGAATGACTCTTGTTAGGCAGCTTGAAGCGCTTAACATGGAAGGAAAGTTGCAGTCTAATCACAAGTACCCTCATTAATGTGATTGAATGGCTTTTTTATTCTACTTTCCAACATCTGTTATTCTACTTCCTTAATTTTTGATGAATTATCACATGCCAGAGTGCCATCTTTAAGTCAAGTAACTATAATCTAAGTTTTGTATATTCACAATGCCTCGGATGATTACTACTAGTGATGAACCAACAGAGGATTCTTAACCCAATTCTACAGTTCCCCTTTTGGTGTGACTGAGCTCACTGTTATCTGGCCTTTTATTGTTTTGGTTCAGTCTCGCCGCTCACGTTAGCCTTTATGTCATTTTTAGCACGCAGCCGTATTTTCCTCTAAAAACCTGCAGCGCACTGCATTTTTTTGTCATCCGTCAACCTGGTAACCAAGAAAATGGAGGACACTTAATGCTACTGGTGAGTTTTGTACTTTTATCACTTAACAAGCTGTACGCTTGTTTCAAGCTGTGTGTACTCATAGCGCCCTCATAGTGTTGGGTAATCTCAGTGAAATCCAACATGCAGTGTTTTTTTCTCTCACTGCACAAGCGCTTCAACCCAAGACAATTCATACAGCCAAGAATCACAATCACATCGCCTCAGTGGGCTTTACAATCTGTACCCAGCGCTCCTAAGCGAACTGGCGGTGCTTTTCTGCAAGATATAAACGTTACGTGAACACAGACCCCTTAGCTGGTAAGTTGATGTTGAAATCGCTCCTAAATCTTCCATGGGTTGTTCAGTGTGGATGAGATCTGATGACTCTGAAGTTCTTTGCGAGTGAATCACATCATTTTCATGCCTATCAAGCCAGTCACTGACTGAACGAGCCCTGTATGGAAGCAACTGCGCTCATTATGTTTCTCCAGTCATTTCCTTTTCCTTTAATTTGTCACCTGTAGTTCAAAGCTGCCCTGGAGAAAAGCGGATTTGTCTTAAAAGCCAGAGATGACCCCGGCTTCCCTATCAATAGCGGCATTCATCATTCAGTAATATGCGGCCTGTCCGTCCTTGTCAGAGTTGAAAGGTGAATATAAATCACAGCTTAAAAGCAGGGAGGCAACAGGAGGTTGAACAACAACCTTGCGGCTCCTCCTCTCCTCCTTCAGCACAGATGCACAGATAAGAGCGGACAATACAAGTCTTTGAATGCAGACGGGGAGGAGAGGAGTCTGACGGCTGAGCGTGCACACATATCGGGCTTGTCGAGTGGTTTGTGACAGGCACATCTCCATGAGGGTGTTATCATCTCTCTTTATGAGTCTCTGACAGGAAGTTAGGCTCTAAATTACATGTCTCCGTGTCCCCTGTCCCGTCTGCTGAGCAGACTAGCTGCTTCTCAATGTCCCTCTGTGAAAAAAAAAAAGAAGCCTTTTGCATTTTATGGTCAGAGGAACAAGTTATTGCAGGTACACACACACACACGTTCACTGAAGCTTGTCCTCGGCGATGAGATGTTTGTGATGGAGGAGTGTGTATAAAACAAGCAGACAGCTGAAAGGGCACTTTGCCACTTGGCACGCGGCCATTTTCCATTTAACTTCCCCTCCTTTCTCCTCCATTTCACCCTGCGAGAATCAACTCGGAGTTATTTCCACCTTGCTTCTCTCTTTCTTTGGAATGCACACTTTAAGATTTCACGACATATCAATCCATCATAGGTTTTCGGAATAGAGGCGCCCCTATGTTGGTCCCTCATGTTAGTGTGTGGCCAGATTTTTTTAAGGCCTAAGAAAGGCTTTGGAGATCAGATCGGCATCAGCGGAGGGCCGAGGACAGATGTGGAGGGGGATCGAGCGGTGGGAAAGATTACCAGGACAGCTGCAGGCGGAGCAGCTACTCTTACAATAGTTTGGCAGGAGTTCAGATTTCGGCTTTGTACCACCCTTCTTTTCAGCTGCTCTCCTTCCTCGCCTCTCCGCCGCGCTTTTTCCCTGCCTGCCTCCGTCTGCATGGACGCTGTCGACTCAAGTATTTTTAACCATCTCTCTCCTCTCAGTTGAAGCCGTGCCTTTTCTTTCTCCGTCTCCCTCCCACGTATCCCCTCTTTGCCATTTTGCCAAAGCCACAACACACACTCGGAGCGAGCCTGCAGTCAGTTTCTGAAGGTCAGGTTTGATGTGACAGCGAGTGGGAGGGGGGAGGGCGGGAGGAGAGGGGGAGCTGTTTAAGCTGGCCGCGATCCACGAGGCCTCCACAACACAGCGTCATGATGAAAGAGAGATAAAGAGAGAGAGAGAGTTGGAGCGAGGCATTGTGGTGAGTTGAGACTCTATTATCATGATGTAAACATGAACACAGGCCCCACAGATGTGGTTACCTGGCACACGGATAAACGAGCACTTTTCTCAATCACCTCCGTGGCCAGAATGTGCGTCAGTGCGCGTTTCACTTTGAACTCAAGCACGTGTATCGGGCCGGTCGATTGTTGGACGTAGAGACCTGTAGGACAGTTTAAAGACTTTAAGTCCTGAGTTTTCCCGTAAATTGCGCGCTTCTAGCTTCGCACTTGATTGATTTCCCCGAAGAAATATTTCAGGTTTCTGCCGCAGTTCAGTGTGAAAGTAACCGGAATACATCGCTGGTGGTGCCATTTCTCCAGTCATGTGCCATTAAACCATTGCAGAGGACAAGGGCACAGTGAGATGACATTAAAGAGCACCAGTCAAACCTCAAATGGTGGAAATCATGTGGAAAATGTGATGGAAATCTGGCATTTGGGATGGTACAGTCTTCCCATATCTGCTCAATACAGATCAGATTTGATGTATCTTCTGTGACAACTGACGTAATGTCATGATTTTTTTGAAGAAGTCTGCTTTGCAGTTTGCTGCATTTTGTTTCTAACGATAGGCCTACACCACCAAACTTTCCCACATCAGCCAAGCATAAAACGTTTTCTTTTAATATTCCAGCAATTTGTTTTGTAGTCTCTAAGTTTCTAAAGTTACTGGAAACACTTAAACAGAGGGAAAATCAGAGGGACTGGCGGGAAAATAACAGAATGTTTTGGAGTTTCTGGTGAGTTCTGAGTTCAGTCAGAGGCTGAACTGAACAAAACACTCCCAAACATGAGACGGTAGCCGGGATGCATGAGGAGAATCTGGATACAATGTTGGGCTCCATTCTCTCCTTTAAAAGCTGCCTGGTGTTGCACAAAAGCCAAAGAAGTTCAACGTCCTGAGTATAAAATGACCTGGAGCTCGATGTGCAGCCTAGAGCGTTCACACTAGAGGCTTCAGCCAGAGGAGCCGGCTAACTTTCAGATTGACCCTCCACCGACTCAGATTGGGATACAATGATTTAATCCAACACCTCTTCTACATTTTCCAAAAGTAAGTGACCCCTTCTCTTCAGGATTTCCTTCAAAGCCACAGTGATGCTAACGCATAGCGTTGTGTAGCTTTTTCGCTGGCCAGCAGGGAGATGTTTTACCGGCTTGTTCGCTACATTCAACGCCCTCAAGCTCTCACTACCTTCTTTAGTGAAATGCCAAAATGCCACAATGATGTAAACACAAGCAAAACAGCCGTCACGAATGTACCTTAGTCCCAATAAAGGAGGCTGTTGCTGCCGCCGTGGCTCTGTTTGTCTCAGGGGCTGTGTGCTTTGTGCTAAGTTACCTTAGCTTTAATGTTCAGTTGTTTTTTTTCCTTCCTAAACATTTCTCCTGGCCTTTATGTTTTAGAGTTATTGTTATAATGTTAATGTCAAAATTATTTTGTTTTTTAAAGACAACAGCGAAAAAAACCTGCTTAAAACTCTGAGTGCAAAATCTCAGCCTGGCCACTCCGAGCCTCACCCTGTGTGTGAAGCATCTGTCTTTCCACAAAAGAGTCTCACGAAGGACGAGAAACCTCCATTTAGCCACACACACACACACACACACACACACACACACACCTACACGCACGCACCCACCCACACACACACACACACACAGACACGCTCATCAATTCCCCTCAGTGGAAACCTGATCCTCTTCATATTTCCAGTTCAAACGCTGAGAGAAATGCCTGAGAAATGCAATTTGGTGGAGAGGCTTGGCAACTCCAACAACAACGGCAGCAAAACCTGATGAACTTTGTGGGAAAAGATGAAAAGAAATTAGCTGCATAGCGGATATAATGTATGTGTGTGAGCATGAATGGAGACAGGTTCCCATAGGGGGGTTTTTACTGTGAGGGAGCCGTGCTTACTCTACTTTTTAAGGAAGAAAAAACAGTGTGGAAATACTGATATTATGTGTGTGTGTGCGCACATTCTCAAGCATGTGCTTATCTTAAAAAATGCTATCGTTCATCTTATTATAATGACTAGCTAATGGTGTACATGTGATGGAAAACCACTGGATACCAAAACACACTTACCTTGAGCGTTCGTGAAAACTAAAGTGTGATTTGTTCTCACTCGGCGGAGGCTTGTGGCCACTGCGAAGGTCTTGAGTGCGCGGCTATTGTCGCGTCGCGCTGTTATCCGTCAGGGTGTGGAAAGACATGGCTGAAATCAACAGTGTTTGTTTTCATTCCAAATGGACACAGTTCACCATGAAACCTTTAATAGTCCAGAAAGGCCTGGAGGAGTGGATGATGGAGAGAGCAGGGGACAGAGAAATGTAGCAAGGGGAAAAGACAAAAGGCGAAGGACAGGCGAGCAGCCCCCACCCAATATCCCGGCTAATCTCTTTTCAAGGCGCGGGATCTTGGTTCTTTTTAATATTCCAAATGTAGAATAAAGTTCAGGACATTATTCATGTTTATTCCTCTCCATCAGCTGAATGGCCGTGCACTGGCAGGTAGGAAGGCACTCTCTCATTGGAGCAGCGCGAGCTTGCCAAGTCATAAAAGCAGCTATAAAAATCACCTCCAGAACCAGCTCAGATGCCGGCCATATGGCTGCGAGTTTAACAAGGACAAACTGCACCTCCTCACAGCTGCCTGCTCTCTCGGGTTCAATCCTTCCTTGTTTCTGCCTTTTTTCTTCTTTAATTCCCTTCCCAATGTATTCCAGGTCTTTGTCCCCATTTCCTGACTAGCCCGCAGTATCTGCTTAACCACTTAGGGCTTTTTTCCCCCTGCATTCAACGGTCAATAAATTAACTCAATCTGTTGCCATTGTCTCCTGGTGTGTTGCAGAGCCCAAAGTGTACTGGCACAGGGTTTATCTAAGCTGCTACATTCCTGAAAACCACAAAAGCTCGGCATCTTTCTTTGGAGATCTGGAATTTCTTGAGGTTATTGGGGCCACATTGAGCTGGCGATGCCAGTTTAAGTATTTTTCTAAATGTTGTTCCGTTTATTCAGCTCACATCTGGTAGCTTCAGTCTTTGTTCTACTTCACTCTCTCAGTCAGATTTGAGGAATACCTTGACCAGGAACAACAATACATACGGCAGTGTTCCAGATTCATGCTAAAATATTACTTGTAAAGACGAAGGTAACTCAAAAGTATCTGATATTAACTGTACTTTAGTATGCCAAGTACAAGTCAAAGTGAATTATATATATATATTTACATGTATGTAAATACTGTATACTAGGAGTTGACCAAGGCCAATTATCAGATACGATATTTAGCATTTTTCTGATTATCTGGATCAGCGTTTTATTTACTTGAGTGTTGAAAAGACATTAGTTTAGACATGCACTCATTCTCTATGAAGCTTCATGTCATCAGAAAAGCCTCATCAACTAAATGTAGTGAGTAAAAAATGCAAAATTTGTACATAAGTACTCCATGTCCTTAGTTACACTCCATCACTGCAGATATATCTGGACATCTGTCATTTATTATAACGAATCCTAATATATTACATTATATTTTCAGAATGTCAATATATGCCTGCTCCATAAGAGATTTAACTTAATTTTCGTTTTTGTTTTAGTTAGTTGAAAACAAAATGAAATTGAATTTAGGATGGAAAAAACAGCATCAAGCGCTCCCTTCCCTTTAACGAATTAGTCATTTGTCAACAATGAGGATTTCAGTCTGCGAGTACACTCGTGCCGGCACTTCTCCATCCCCGGGGCCCCTTTTCTTTTCAGCCGGGCTTCAGGTCTGCCGCCCTGTCATTAGCTCTGAGCTTTAATTAACGGACACACCTGTCACCGCGCTGCACACAGACACAGCAGGTCGTTCTGGGGACGCTTGGGGAATTCCCGCTAAAACCGTTGGATTACTGAGCCTGCGTGTGGTTGTTGACCTGCTCCGAAAGAAAGCAGCGCTGTCGAGAATCTTCTCCCACAGGTGTTGCGGTTGAGGTAGCGCTCGTCTCGTCCTGCATGTCTGTGTGTTTGGACATGAAGCGGGGAGACCTTGGATGAGCGGGTGGGTGGAGAGCAATGCTAATGGGGACATCTGTGGGATTGGGGCAGCGGGTTTGTTGGTTGTCTGCCATGCTAACAAGCAGAGTTAAAAGCCCAGAGTGACAGCCCTATTAGAGACTAATGGAGGCTGAGACAGCTGAGACCCTGACACACACACACACACACACACACACACACACAATAAAAGATCACCACGCCCTAGCGCAACCAAGTGACTCCCCCCTGAGCTCCACTGCCTGTCTTTACCTTCCTCCCTCCCTGTAGTTAAAGATCTTTATGGGTGAGGGAGTGGCACATGGATGGGGTGATTGGATGGGCTCTCATGCTATCAGCCATCCCTGAAGGTAACAAAAGGTCAAGGACTCTCATTTTTCATCTCAGCCAATTACCCTCCCATTCCAACCCGGCTTTCCTCTGTCTCTCCATCTCGCCCTCTTACCCTGCTGCGCTCGATTCAGTCCTCTAATCGCATCCATTCCGCCTCCCACTAGCGCGCGCACACACACACACACACACACACACACACACACACACACACACACACACACACATGCATGTCACTCCTCACACACATGCACACACGCTCCCACACCGTCCTTCCAATGAAAAGCTGACTGCAACTGTTCAACAAAATAAGAGTCAAAGCCGATAAGAAAAAGAAAAGAAAAAATCCTCTCCAATTAACATTCCTATTCCGGCAGATATCCTCCCAATAGCAGGCATCGTTCGTGCGTGCTGAGCTTTAGCAGACTGCACTGGGTCCCTGCAGAATTCACGCCCGCAAGGGTGTCTGAATGTCTGAGACTATGGTCTGCTTGTGCGTCGGGGTGACCCAGGGGTACAGTCCCCATCAAGTCCCATGGGGGAGAGGCTCGGGCCAGGCCTGACCCTCTTGCGCTCTGTGGTATGCTAAATATGTAGCAGGAAACAAGCTGAGCATCTATCTGTCCACACAGAAAGAGGGACTGTTTGCCTGCAGGCCAGGATATGAAGCAGAGGACAGAGAGCCGGAGCGCTGTTGTAGCTGCCTACTGTGTTGAGTGTGTGCGCTGGGAGGCAGTAGGCGTGGGTGATGTTGGCGATTATTTTTAAGAGGGACTACAATTAACCCTTAGCTTCTCTGTGACCCTCTCATTCCCATACTTAACCCCTCGCGGAGGTCAGAGGGCAACAGGCTCTAAGTGGCCTGTGGGTCTCTAACAGGGCGATTCGCAAATTAATCTGTGACAGTGAGAAGACAACAGAAGCCAACAGAGGAGAATGAACAGAGCAGCATCCACATAGATTGGCTCACATTGTTAGCGTTCGTTGTTCACAGTGAAAGTGGCAGCCATTGATATCTTGCCAGGTACCATTTAACATACACGTTGTACTGTGTGTTGTGGAGTCAGGTTAGGCAAAGCTACATCTCAAAATCCACTGAAATCAGACAGTACCACAGCCGCTGTGTGTGAGGTAACAGTTAGAGTCAAGCATAGAGAACGCAACCAACCAAGCCAGGGTAGGTCATGAGAGAGAGAGATTTACTCTGGCAAGTGGGCCGGCTTGTTGCACAAGAGGAAAAGTCCGGGGATCACCAACATCATTAGGATTCATCCCCTGGATGGACCGTGACTATCGGTATAATCTTTCACAGCAATCCATCAAACAGTTGTTGAGATATATCTGCCTGGATCAAAGTAGCGGACTGAACCACTGACAGTCTGACACAGCCATCTCTAAGCACCGTGGCATTAACATGGCTAAAAATAGGCGAAAATTTCAATTGCAAATGCGCCGTAAGATTTGAAATCAGGCAACTGCAAACTGTTGTAAGACATAAAGAAAGTAAAAAATGTAATGTAACATTGCTGGAAGAGATTAATAAAAGGCAGAGGGAGTGCACACAGATAATGAGTGAGTCAAGCAGCGGGCAGAGAGACCTTTTCCTCCCACTCTCCACAATAACTCTGCTGCCTAAATTTCCACCAAACATCACAGAATGTCAGCCAAGATCAGGGATTTACTGTGACTCATTAACTGTGCTCATACCGTGTTTATGACCACACGTGACCCTCCCCCTCCACTGTGATTCCAGGGCGATGAGTGTACCTGTGCCCCCAGGAGGGACTCACAGTTTGGGTATGCCCTCCAATGGAGCCCCCCCTGAGTTCTCAACGGAGAACAGTGGAGCCAGGCTGCCTGAAGTGGCTCCCAAGAGATCCCGGAGGGGGGTGCACGGAGAGGCCTGGAGTTTAGATGATTTGTCAAGCAGATATGTGCCCGTTGTCGGCACGTTTTGATCCAGCGTGGACACATCTGCACAGTACATCTCACTCAATTTGTTTATTTTGTATATTTTACGTGCTTCGAATGTGCAGAGCAAAGAATGGAGTGTGGCTCGACGCGCAACTGTACTTAAATACGGTTCGCGCATGCATTGTCTTGGACATAAAGGCTCTGACAGTTCAGCTCCAAGTGAACAATAGTCAGAGAGTCGGGAGAAAGAGGAGTTCTTGCAGTGTTTGAAATACCCTGTCAGCACTTCTTCTGAAATGAAAAGAGAGACAGAAAATGAGGGAAAGACAACAAAAACACAGCTGGTAGTGCGAGATGAGAGGAAACAGTCTCAGCTCTGAGTTGTGAAAACACACTCTCGGCCTACTTTGAATACAACAGTCCCCGCTTGCGAGGGGAACTACGGTCAGCGACTGCTTCAGTGCATTTACACAAGCACTCTGATTCCCACTTTGAGGTAATGTAATGGTAAAGCTAGGCTTTAATGTAGAGTTGTACTTTTACATTCAGTTCAATTAGTTTGTACCGGATTAACTTATTCATGCTGCAGCTTACACACTGAATAATTGAATGGGCGCCTACACTGGTTTTGGTGCGCGAGGCGGTCGGACCCACACACGCTTCCAGTAAGCAGAGGCAACCGACAGGGATTTTTCATGAGCACTTTAACACCTGGGTTGAAGAAATTACGAATTCTTTAAGGAGGAATTGTCTTTTTTTTTTTTTTACTCCACCTCTGCACAATTTTCCCATGATTCAGTTTCTCTGCCTCTTTCAATTACAGGACAAAAATAGCTCACTAAAACAACCGCTCTCATTCACTGCCCATGCCAGCTTCAATCTGTAGACTTGGGTCAGGTTTTAAGCATGTTTGGTTTCCCGGATTGTTATTCCACGGTTTCTGATCTTCACTGGCGCTGAAAGGCTGCTGACAGAGACAAATACACTGCTGACCGCAGAGGCTGACACTCACACTCGTGTGTCAGAGGAAGACTCGAAACTTACACACTTTGTACGTGCGGAGATGACTCTGTCAGTTTATATGGAAAATACAGCCTGGTCGCAGTTTGGGCCTGTTTGACTCAAGTTTGACTCAGATTTGTCGGCTATTCAAAGACTAAGAACGCTTGGCTTCATGTATTATTAATGGAGGATATAAAAGGCCCGGTGGAAGACAGGAATTGTCGCTCTTGTCTTCAGTCCAAACGTGAGGAGTGTGATTACAGAGAAGATGCTGCCCAGTTTGGCAGGATCAGCGAGTCCACAGCAGATTATTGTTTGAATTACATGAGCGTAAGAACAGTCTTTATCTCTGCAGGTCTGTCATTTGCCTGACGTGCAATTCTGCTGGTGGGTCATTATGTTGTACACAACCACATGCACATGTTCGCACATGCGCACCGGCGGACGGATGCATGTGCAGGATGCGACCACAGACGTTCACACAGTGTCTGCGTCTCTCTAGATACGAGTCAATGTCATGCCATGTCTTTGTGATGGCCCAAAGTTGAAATGATTGTGAATTCTCCTCGCTGTCATGCATGTTCTAAAAAATGTCAGTCCCTCTGCGTTTGTTTCTTTTCAGTATCTGTGTATCAAATGTGTACGTGTCATACGCACTATGTCAGCGTTTCTACAATAGCAAAGCACATTCACAGTGTGTACATGTGTACGAGTTGACTCGAGGTGTGGCCCTTCCAGCTGGGCAAGACAGTTTATTAATATTCGCGTGTAAAACTCCCAGGATATTTTTAACGAGACCTCGGGACAAATTACAGCCCGCCAGCATGTAGCTCAGGTTTTTGTCATCCGCATTGTCCTAATTTTACAACATTGGTCCATTTTGTAAAGGACGGCTGTGAGGATTTCTAGATTTTCACTACGTGATTATCGTGGCCAAACGAATTCACGATACTAATGTTATTGTGATATCTAGAGAAATGTTAAAGAAGGAGAAGAAAAGGCCAGCAATCAAATCTGCCTCCACCTTCGTTGACTGTTGTTTCTTTTTTGGCAAATAAATGACCGTTGAAAGAGAGAGTCTGTAACCATAATGTAAAAAAAAAAAAAAAAGAGTTTAGAAAGAACAATTACACTCAAGTAACTGACACAAAACATGCACAAAACATCTTTGCTGGATAATTAACATGGTACCACTATTTCAATTTTCAATATCACAATTATATACAATACACCTGTAAACACCAACTGTATGACACGTGTGTCGCTTTGTCTGTTGCTTTGAGGTTTCTTGAACTTTTTCCTTCCTGTTAAAGTGGTTTAGCAGGGAGTTTTTATTCATTCGCGTGAAGAACAGAAGGTGTTGCATGTTGTAGAGAATGCAAAAGGGGGGCGACAGGATTAACTGTTTCGCAAATGACCATACTACCAAAACCACACAGCAACAAATATTCTTGTCACTATCAGCCCTCTGTACATCACTTCCTGAATTGACCCCAGTGAGTAACTGGGTGTTACAGAATAACTGCTTAAATCCCAGAGGGTGCAACGAAACGCTCCCAAGCTGGTCAACTCCGTGTGGCCATCGTAGTATTTCATGTGCCAACCTGCAGAACTAAGCAGCGGGATCTTACTGAAATTCGCTGTATACGAACAGAAATGCTCGACACGTACGGACCCACCACAGTCAGACCTGCAGAAAAAGTGATCCAGCAGATTCACCTCTGCTCATTTAAGTGTCCCCCCCACTCTCTCCCCAGCTGTCCCCCTTTCATCCCTCTCTCCGAGCGGCGGGGCTGAGCTCCAGTTTCACGGGCTCAAATTGAATCAGGAAAATCAACCTCGTCTTCATCCTCATCTTTAATGAGAGAAGTGGAAGGGATTTCCAAGGTGCTGCTCTGCCCTGTTTTCATTAGAAAGGTCTCGCTGTTCTGGGAAGGAAGCCTAGAGAAGTGGATTAGCTAAAACCCAAAGGAAGGAAGAAACAGATACGCTGGACCACATCACACCACGCACACACATGGTGCAGGAACAGAGCTAGAACTGCGGGACGGAGAGGTGTTATAAGAGCTCTTAGGAGGTTACTCCCTTCCAGCTCGGAATCAAACGGGACCAGAGAGGAGAGGGAAGGAGGAAAATCTAAAACACATTTTCACCCTTCGCCCCGACATGTGGAACCTGTACAGGGAGTGTTTTCTTTTCATCTGGCTGTGATGGGGGCTGAGGGCTTTCTACAGTGTCCCCTCTGCCCTCCACTCCCAGGAGGGCTGTGCTGACCTAATTATCCGCCAGGACACCCGCTCGCCGAGAACAACAGCACCTTCACAGCTCCACGCTAAGGCTCCCAGATCCCTCGCTGGCTAAAGTACGGCGCCATGTCACCACCTCGCTAAGTGGGGCCGTATCCTATTGTGCTAGCCTGAAGTCATGGTCATTCATAGGAAGCTGTGACTTCCAGTCGGGTTATCTTGTCGCGTAAGAGTGAGAGAGAGATTTTGTTTTAATTAACCGGAATATCTCGGGTTCGACAGCGCATCTGGGGTGGCACGGTTGGCTTTGTGTGCCAGTGGGAAGCCAGCGATTGGATCACATTCGCATCGTAATCATTCTTTACATTAAAGGTCGTGTTTGACGGATGAATAGCATCTTTAAACGAGCTTAAAGAGTGTGTCAGAGGCAGTGGGGGGGGGAGATCAAGAGTGTGTGACATTACAGAGACAGAGATAAGGCCTGTGGGGAGAGGATGTGTGGGCGTAGTACAGACCACCAACCTGTAGCCCGCTCCGGTGTGCCGTGTACCTGCAACCTCAACCCTGTCGTCGCCTGTCGCTGCTCACTCAAACACACACACGCAAACACACACACACACACACACACACACACACACACACACACACACACACACAGTCTCTTTGAAATGAGGGCTCTCCTTCCCCCCCTTGCAGTTTCATAATCCCCCCACAGCTGAGACGGTGACGAGCAGCAGGCCGCCCACACGTTGCGTGGGGTCCATGTCAGCACTCCACCGTGCACCCGTGACGCTCTGCTGGTTTGCGTCTCAGCTAAGGGATCCCCTCTCCCACACTGCTCATGACCTTAAGAGAGAAGCTAATGCTGCACGTCATGACATTCAAATACAACCTGTGGTCTCACGAAAAAGTTAGATGGGGTTTCGATCAAATCAAGCTGTCGAAGAACGGTGGACCTTATCGAAGTATGAAATTAGGCCAAATCAATCTTTCGATCTGATGAAAAGAGGAAACACTCTCACCAAATAACAGATCCTTTATCAACTTTAATTGCTGAGGTCTGACAGCAAAGAGTAGAAAGGGTAACAAACGGAAGCTGTCATGCGATCAGAGTTTTATCTAGACAGAAATATCTCAGCAACTCTTGGGTGGATTGCTATGAAACTGGAACCGACATTCATCTTCATCTTCTCTTCTCTTTCCATATAGAACCATCATGAAGTCAAATTTTAAATTTGCACAATACTTTATTTTCTCTTTTTATGACCCAGTGCCTACAAAACTATACACATTCCAATCAGCCTCTGCTTTACTTTGTGTTTAGTGCTAATTGCTATGATGCTAAGATGGAGAACATGGTCAACATTATACCTCCGTGACATCAGCATGTTTTTAGAGTCATTGTGAGCATGTTAGCATTAAGCTTGAAGCACCATCTAATAGGTGTGCTTGTGTTGCTACAGATTCCTTCCTGTAATACAAATCGCCAAACTGTCCATTATAAACACGTAAACAGTTCACAGAACAATCTGTGGGTTCAATTTTGACCAATCTTACATGGCTATATTTTCCACCTTTGCTTTTTTACCTGCAGATAATTGGGCTACAAACATGACTTTACATTTTCAATATCGTGCAGTGCATACGCCAAAGTCCAATTTCGCGCCAGTGCCAATCTTTCTCTTTAATTTATGCTTGGGTGACTTTCGTTGTTGTGGTAACAAAAAGGTTAGGTTTAGGAAATAAAACTACCAGCAGTCTGCTTTAATGCCATTAAGTCTCATCCAAAATCAAATAAAACTTATTTAAATCCACAAGATCCAGATTTTTTTACGGACCTGCATCAAATTGTACACCAGCCACCTGAATATGAGATCTTCTTTTTATAAAGATGCATTATTCTCTGAAAAACTAATGAAAATAATGAAAAACGCCCAGTCTCACAATGTTAAGGAAAGTGAAAATAACATTCCTAAATCTTCCTGAAATTGTATCTGGACCCTCCAGACAGCCCTCCTGGGCTCCATTCTGGACGCAGACCCATCCTCCATCCAGGTTCTGTGGAAATCCCTCCAGTTGTTTTTGAGTAATCCTGCTGACAAACCAACAAACAAATGGACACAGGTGAAAACTTCCCACAGCTACACTTGCTTAGATTCAGCAATGTAACTTCTTAGTTAGAAAAAGATGACATTACATTCCTGACATAACCACTTAATGTTTGTTAATTTAGGAGTGCAATCTTTACAGTGCGACTGCATTTAGAAGCATCTTTTTCTAACCTAGTTGGTTAGTTGTGCTCTCCTGTGCTGCATGCGTGTGTTGTTTGTACGCAGTTTGAAGCCGCGGGGCTCTGACTAAACTGTTGACTTGTTTACAGTCTGTACAACTGCTGACATTCTTGCCCGATAACGCCACGTTTGCAAGTTCCCAGATGTCAGCAATTTTGGTGAGGTCAATATTATCATCGCCTCTTATTGGAAATGCAATTTTTTACTTTGGACTCAATGACTGAAAACAAAATGAATCAGTCATTTCGCTGAGTTTCATTTCTGCAAAAATGGGAGCGTGCACACACAAACACACACATTTTGCATTGATTAGTGTGTCCCTGCGTGGTTACCGGTGCGGTATCATGGGGGTCTCCTTCTCATGGATTCTCATCAGGTAGACAATAAAGATCAGTTAACCACAGCAAGTCTCCTCCATGAGGCTGAGCTGACTCACCACCAGTGACAGGCTCACCACAGTGTAGGCAGGAGACACCGCAGGGGAGGTGGGAGGTGACAGCGAAGCAGAAAGGGTGGGGTAAACTAACCGTGAACAGGCCGGGAATCCCTCTCAGTCTGAACTGAAGAGGTGTGGTGAGTTCGAGGGGATACAGATGAGTGCACAAGGTGAGCTTCAGCGGAACAGAGATCAAGAGCTCCACAGCTGGTGCAGAGGTAGACAGAAAGTGTCAACCCAAAGGTCAAAGGTTTCTCCACATGTTTACACTTTCTCAGAGGTAAAACTACAGCAAAATTCCCAGCAAGAAAAGGGTTGGTGGAATTTTTCTTTTTTCAAAATACAGCAATTCCTGTAATATCAGGTAAACCAGTAGCCAAAACTGCCCCAAGACACTTTAAAATCACAAGTGTTTGTCGATGTGTGTTGATACATATGATATTGAAATAAAGGTGCACTGTGTAGTTTTGGGGAAGACATTTTAATCAGAAGAGAAAGACCTTCATTGACTGATACTTTTAACGCCCAAACAAAATAATCAGACTCTCTTCATTTCGTGACGGAATAAACAAACTGATGGCACAGTTTCATACCGTTTTACTGTTTTATATGTGGCGGACCCTGCCACCTTTTTTAGCTTCAAACTGTGTTGGTCGGGACCTTGTGTTCCTCTGAGAACAGCTTGTTTATTCACCTATGGATTTTGTATAAGTACCTCATTAATATCATAAATATTCAAATTCTGAGTTTTTAATGTATTCTCCAAAACTACATAGTGCCCCTTTAAAAATGCAAAGGGAAAATGAACTCTGCAACCTGATACATGTAAACATATTTCGCGATGATCAATTTCACAATGAAGCAAATAAAAACAAACACCATGTAAACAATACCTATTAAGGTGGGCTTGGCAATTTTAATAGGAGGAGTCATACTGAAAATACAAATCTGCCCCTTTAACTTCCAGTAAAACTCCACTGAGCTAACGAGCTTGGCGGGCCCCTCCCGCCTTTTTGACTGTTTGCTTACTGTCTTCTGGGAAGACAGAGCTCTTCCCTTACTGAATGCGTAGGCAGCAGTAACTCACGACATTATGTTTAGCAGATTTGTAAATGCCACTGCGATTGTTTGTGTTAACTCAGAACGAAAAACCCGCACATCCGGAAAACACATAGCCGTACATCCGCTTCAAACAGATATTTCTATCATCTTGATATTGCACATATTGCAAAAGATATGCATGCTAAATACGAGTCCTACCATATATTGTGGGATCTTCATATATTGCATGATATTTTCCAACATATCACATTTTCTGTTCACTCTGTAGAGGTTGGCTGGTGGGGGAAGTTTGCTTTTTCTCCCAGCGTGAGTGGTGACAGGCAGGTTATTGGTGTCGTATGTCTCAGTGTTATGGCCTCAGGGAACTTCAGAACCTCTAAAATGAGGTGAAATGACTTAAAGGCAGGTTGGGGGTGAACCTCATATTCCAAGGTGAGAGGGTGGATTGGAGCAGCAGTGTGAGTGCTAATGTGTTTGGGTAGAAAGAGACTGGATGGTTATCTGAAACCTACCTTCTGAAAACAGAGCTCCCTGCCGACATGTGAAACCTCAAGAGCAGATTCGATTATGGGCCAGACAGACGGAGAGAAAGAAAGAAAAAAGAAAGGAGAGTTAGCATGAGTCCACCGGGCTGTTTACATTTCCACATCTGCAACTTCCTCCAGTTTAAAGGGGCACTGTGTAGTTTTGGAGAATAAATTCAAACTCAGAATTTTAATATTTACAATATGAATCAAAGTTAATAGTGATAGTAATAGAACAAACTCAGAAACAAGTTGTTCTCAGAGGAAAACAAGGTCCCCAGAACACTGTTTGAAGCTAGAAAGTTGGCAGGGTCCGCCACATATAAACAAAGTTAAACAAAACAGAAATTGTGTTTGTCCTTTAAGGTCAGTTTGTTCATTCAATTTATTCAGCCAGAAAAACAAAGGGAGACTGTTTATTTAGTTTGTTTAGGCATTAAAATAATCAGCCATTGAAGATCTTTCTCTTCTGATTAAAATGTTTTCCCCCAAAACTACACAGGGCACCTTTAAATATCAAGTATGTATCAACACACATCGACAAACACTCATTATTTGAAAGTGACTAAGGGTGGTGATGGTGACCGGTCTACCTGAAAATTACAGGAAGCGAGAAAGGTGGCGGGGTCCGCCAAACATAAACAGAGTAAAACAGTTTGAAATTGTGTTTGTCCTTTAAGGTCACTTTGTTTATTCAGCGATGAATTGAATGAGTTTACTCAGTTTGTTTAGGCGTGAAAATATCTGTCAACAAAGATCTTTCTTTTTATCCCTCGAAACTACAGAGCGCGGCTTTAATATTCTGCGTGTTGTTGCACGGCATGTCCATTTGGAGCGGACTCCTTCCTGATAAAGCTTGCTCAGACGTCTGGGTTGTGGCGTTCCGATGGAAAATCCTGAAGACCTTCCTCTGCCACAGGCTCTCTTTCTTCCCCGGGACCTCCGGGCTCCTCCCAGCTGCGCTCTACCTGACGGGTTTTCCTTCTCCTCAGCGTCCAGACGGACCACGCCGAGAGCCAGACTGGAGCACAAACACAGGCGGGAGAGTAACGGTTGGCAGGTGTATAGAGAGACGGCGGGGTGAAGGGAAAGTTGGGGCCGACTTGAATTGTACTTAAGTGTGGGCCGGGGCGAGACAGGTAGCGAGGGAGAGGAAAAGATGGAGAGAGGGAGGGGTGTGGTGAAGAAGCTGAAGCTGCTTGCTGTTGTGGGTAGAGATGGAAACCCAGACACAAACATAAACACTGGCTCGCACTTCAATGATTCCTCTCTCTGGCCCTCCCCTCCCCCCCTTCACTAGCCAAGCATAAACAAATATAACATGGAAAGCATCAGACGGGCCCCAATACGTCTCAGAGGAACGGCAGTCTGAAGTGAATGAGAAAAGGGAAAATCGTCGTGGCGCGTTTTTTTGTCGTTTCCATCCCATAAAAAGACCAATTGGATGAGACCGGCAGACTGTCACTGCCTCTCCTCCGCCATCCAAATCACATCAGCAGTAAAGTCGAGCGGTGAGCAAGAAATGTCATCCTGTCAGACGTCTATCAGTCCCTATAAAGTCATAAAACTAAAATAGAATAGAGGAAAAAACACAAACGCTCAGACACGGCGAAGAAAAAGGTCCTCCGAGGGTCGTCGTTTGATAACCAGAGGGTGAGGAGTATGAAGGAGGAGTGTGACTGACAGACACCAGGCAGCAAACTGACAATAACCATGTCCTATACCACACACACACGCACACACGCACACACGCACACACACACACACACACACATAAACCCTTCAAAAACAATGTTAACACAACACACACACACACGCACGCACGCACGCACACACACACACACACACACACACACACACACACACATAAACCCTTCAAAAACAATGTTAACACAACACACACACACACACACGGTGGGAGCACGGCTCTCCCTTTCGAAGACACAGTGTCACAGATTACTGCGGCTCCTTGGTCTGGCTGGTAATGACATCATGCCTGGGTCTGCTCCCAGAGATCCCTGCTGCTGGCACCCGGCCAGCCCTACATCTGCAGAGAGAGCCCCGCACTCACAGACGCACAGATGCGTGCACAGCGGCCGATCGCTTTTTCTCACACACTCTCTTGCATTGTGAGAATAAACTGAGGACGGTTCCAGCCGCAGAAAACGAGTGGATGCTCAGCCGGAGCTTTGTGAGAAGAAGTGAAGACCTTCAGGCCTCAAATAAAGTTATTATCTCACTCAACGCGCTCACGTGGACTCAACCGCAGCCTCATTACGAGCGACAAGCTCACT
>CAEMYA010000186.1:364700-385748 GCA_903131615.1 Diplodus sargus | reverse complement strand
CACATGTCAACAAAGGAAAGGTATGAATCCATGTGAATGACAAGATCTTAAGCTTGAATTATACTTTCTCTTGTCCCTTATGCTGTGTTTAGCTTTACACACAAAAGAACACTTGGTTACGGTGAAAACCAAAATGTAGCTTGGCTTAAAATGTTACATCCTGGCAACCGGGCTGCAGCAATTTACAGCTCTTGTGTTGAACGCATCCTGCAAACGGACTTCAGAAAGAAGGACCGACTGCATGTCCATTTGAGAGTGTAACTCATTAGCTAGCCTTGCTCTGTCCTGAGAGAATGATATCAACCCACCTGCACCTCTGAGGCACCAATTAACACATCATACATCATGTTTTTAATCTGAAAAAAAAAATAAAAAAAAGACAACAAGGTGGTTTAACGAGTCGTCACCGTTGACAGGCAACCAAAAGAAACTGACTGCTTCAGGCCAAGAAAAAGTCTGGCAAAACACCTTCAAGCTAGATGTAACATGTTCATTATCTAATTTAACTAAAACAGAGTTATCTGAACAATAGATGAGAAGAATAGAGGTTTGAGGCCAAAGTGTCTGGCGATGGGGTTTGCTGCCATAATCCAGTCCAAGGTGTTAATATGTGACGTGCAAAAATCAGTTTCAGATTCTGTCTTGAAGGCCAGCAGCACTCACAACAGCGATCAATAAGGCCTTAAACACTCAACAAAACTAAAGTTTCAGTCACTTTCCAGCGTTGTGGAACAGAACGGGAGTCTGATGCTGACAGTTCACACTCTGTCCTGATGTTTTACAGGCGTACGTCTCCTGCTTATTTGAAGAAGTCTTCCCAGTTCCCACACAGTCATTTGGTGTTCATGTGTTCTTCATCTACAAAAAGGAGCCGTGAACCATGTAAGGTTCACACACACAGGCAGTGGAAGTGTATCAGACACTCGGCATGGGGCCTGATTTGCACAATACCGCACACCCAGACATAACAAACATTAAGGCTAGTGTGTGTGTGTGTCTCGTGTGTTTTTCTGCTTTAAACTGTTGCTGCTGAGCTTCGTCTAACTGTATGTTAGTTTGTTCACACATGTGCACGAGTGTGTTACTGCTGGTGTGAGCTGAGCTGACCATACCAGCGGGGTCAACCTGTGCCAGCTGCTCAGAGCTGATGGACTGAGCCACACACATGCTGATCCTTGACCTTAAGAGAGAGGAGACGAGACGAGACGGGACGAGGAGCGAGGAGAAGGAGGAGCCCGGCAGCTCTAAAGGTCAGTGTGATCTTACAGTGATGCAGAGGCTGAAACACATCAAACTGCCCACAATGTTTCAGACTGAGTGCTACTTTATTAAATCTGAGGCTCACTGTTCAGTTGTTTTTTACAGACTTTCACCAAATATCATTTGTTTTAAAGGTTGATTGCCTTTTAGCCTGAACTTTATATTTGGTACTCACTGGAAGAGGATATTGATCACCACATAAACAAACAAAAACACTTAAAATCATCATCATCGCTGCTGAACATACGTGACATTTTTTTACCTCTCACTGTCAGTAATAATCGCGCTATATGGTAGAGTCCATCACTCTTGCGCTGATTTAGATTCCCTTCCACATGCATGATGTATTTTTGGAGGCTAATCCAGACGTTAGCATCACCCTGGTCCCCTTCAGCTAAAAGCTTTCGTGAGACATTCAAGATAACAAAATTAACAACACATGATTTTTTAAGTGTAAATGCAATCGTAAAAAAAAGAAATGTTAAGCTATAAATAAACTACCCTGCGGCTGCATGACTTACACATCTTACTACGCTATAGCACACGCCCTTTGCTATAAAGTGACAGAATATTTAGAATAGTTTGTAACTAAAGTCTTTATATAAATGTTTTATAATTCTAACGTGGGGTATTTACTAGCGTATCGCATGTCATGGAATGAAACGCGAAAGCATGTTAGGCTTGTGGTAACCACATACCTTATTTCATTTAACCTCTGCAGACGGCTGCCCCCCTCTGAGTCCGGCTCTGCTCCGAGGTTTCTGCTTGTTAAAAGGGACTTTTTTCCCGCCACTGTCGCCAAGCGCTTGCTCACTGGGGGAAAAGTTAGACCTCTTTAAATTAATTACAGATCATGGACCTTGATTTGCTCATTTGCTTGGAAAGTGTCATGAGATGGCTTGTGTTGTGACCTGGCGCTATACAAATGAAAATTGATGGATGCCCGTTCAAAAAAACCCCATAGACTTCAAGAGGATGGAACCAGAAGTGCAAAAATGATAACTGATATCCGGTTTCAGCACTCTTAAGCACAAATCATTTATCATTTCATATTAAAAACAAGATTTTTTTCTTCTTCACGATTGACCAGGAAGATGAAACACCTCAAGTGGCAGCGAGGTAACAAACTCTTATTACTGCGTCCTGCTGTTTTGTGTAAAAAACTACTTGCAACATGTGTAATATGAAATCAGATTCCTGTCTGTCATTGCATGATGAGAAGAACCCCAATAATTGACCCTATTCTGATCAAAATGACACGATTTGCTTGACAGAGTGATGCCGATGCCTCCATTGTTCCTCTTCAGCTGTTCACGTTGTTCCGAGTAGCATGAAGATGGACTGTCCTCTGTTACACGGAAGGTAATTGGGCTTGAATCTCTTGACTGTCTGCGTATAGAGAGTGTAAGTCTATACAGTCTATATTTACATCAAGAGGACTGCGGTGTTCCAGCTCCTAAAGCCCATAAAGGCCTCACACAGAGAAAGACACCATCTCCCTCTGCACACACACACACACACACACACACACACACACACACACACACACACACACACACTCGGTCTCACCACCCACTGCTTGGTGTTTGTTTAATATGGCATTTCAGTATGAGAACAGTATATCCTGCTCCCGTCTTTATAAGGCCACAGCTAATGCAGTACTGAGACAACCTCGCCCAACCCCCCCACTTGCAATTACACTCACACTTCACACACACACATAAACACACACGTACACACATACACACACCAGTCCCGTGCTAACGGCTGCTGCCTGCTGGCACAGCCCAGACTTAACGTTGCCCCAACTGAGAAATGGCATCTGCTTCATCTCTCTTTTCAACCAACCGCACCGCTCTTCCAAACTCTCCACGTCTTGTCCAAAATACACACATGCTGACACAGACACTCACACACATGCACGTGCACACGGCGATAAACACACACAGGCACACAAACACACACGCACTCGTTATTGGGGCTGGCACCAGTGCTGGAATCTTGTCTGTCTGAGATGGTGAGAAGCGCACAGAGAAGCGCTGAAAGAACAGATTTAGACTTCTGTGTTCTTGGCAGAAGTAGGCCAACTCTTCGAAAGACAAATCCCTGCTTACCGTTGGCCTGGAGTTGTCACCGTGGAGCGAATAAATGCTGGAAAACGGAGCCTGGGAAGGAGGGGTTCTGACTGTCTTCTGCTTGGAACCCCTTGTATAGCCAGTCCACTTGTCCTGCTGTCTCCGCAGAGCGCCGCGGGTCGTTTTTCAAATAATCCTGCGCGCCTGCTAAATTCAACCCAAACAAATTGTGTCAAACATTGATATATACGGCTGAGACTCTAAACAGACATTAAGATGTGACTGTTGGCAGCACATGTGTGCTATATTTGGTGGAGTCTGTAATTTAAAAGCAGGGAGACAGAAGTTTATCTTACTTTTTACAGTCACGCTACCGTCGTGGAAGGGAATTTAATCTTCCTCCTTTCAGCGATGCTAGCAGTCAGGGCTCTCTGACGGGCTGTTCAGAGGATGAATCCTAATGATTCTGGTGATCCCCTGACTTTTTCTTTTCCTTTGTTGTCACCATAGAGCATATTTAAACGGCAGCCATTTTCTTCTGACATGCTGGGATAGCGTTATCCTGCAGTTCTAGGTTTAAAGTCAAGATATAAACCAACAAATAATTAGCATTTTCAGAGCACTGATAATTAATAATAATAATTCCTAATTAATTTGCAACTGTAACTTGATGGATACTGAAAAGTCTGGACGGACTTCAGGACATATTTCAAGGTAAAACAACCAGTTCTTAGCCAACATTAGCGCTTTTCTAGCCTACATCCACTGTGTTTTTAATTAGGCTTAAATAAAGGTTTCCAAGATATACAATGATTTTTTCCCTGTTTTTCTGCCTTCCCCCATTGTGTAACACGAAAGCAAATGCTTGACATTAGCTAGTGTGTCTCACAGCACCGCAGCAAGTCATCCTTGCATTCGAGCGTCCCACTCAGCGTGATGTCACAGGAAAACCATGTGAATCTGTTGTATCGGGTCAAACCTCAAACTCTGGCATTAGCAAACAGCTGCTGAGCTAATTACATTTCTATTAGCCTCAGCTGTTTTGTGTGAGTACAGCTCATTTTCAACTGTTGGCATGCTTACAAGCTAATCCAAGATGGTGTAAACATCAGCATGTTAACATCCACTGTGACTATGTTAGCATGCTGATGTTAGCATTCAGTGGCTACCAGTGCAGTCTCAGCCAGAGCCCCTCGCACGGCTTAGGATTCATGTGTCCAGCATCCAATACACCAAAACAGCTGACAAAAAGAGACAAAATGAAGTTCAGTGTAAACACATTCAACACTCATTTTATTGCCCATCAGATCAGATCATTGTGTTTACCAATCACAGAATTTGATTATTCTCATGGACTGTTTTTTCCCTTTTCAGCATTAGATTGAAGCTACGTTTTTACTGTCCAGACCAGAATTGCTTCGTCCTCAAACTGCCAAATAACACTTATTTCATTGGGAACTGTTTGTTTTGCAAAGACCGTGCTGACTGTGTTAAAATGAAATACTTTATACATTTGCAGTTTTTCTCCATTATCGTTGTTGAACATGGCTGCAGTGGTTACCAATGCAATAATTCAATCAGATATGGCGAGAGTGACTTCTTGTCCAGCTGAAAAAAACAAAACAATGAACAAATCTCATACAAAAGTGCGATAGCGCTGGAACAATATTGGCCGGAGAGCAGAACACTTTTGTTTTTCATGTGTCGGGGCTGCTGCTTTTGGCCGCTCTCCCGTTGCATCCTACGCAGGGCGAACAGTGTGCGCACACAGAAAAAAAAAAAGAAAAGAAAATAGAGAAATCCCAGCACATTCAGACAGAGACAGGCCGGGGCGGCGGGGACGTCTGAGGGCGAATAAAGCAACGGCGGCTTTAAGGAAGAGAGAGTGAATGGAGGAGAAATTTTTTTTCACAGCGAGAGGAGCCAGACAGAAAGCAAATGCTCAGTGAAGCGTACAAAACAGAGACGAATGTGGCTGATTTTTACATATGGAGGTAAAAAAAAAACTCAAACGCTGAGGAACTGGAAGATGCTGCATATAGAGCTGCAGGCGCTGCTGTTCCTTCCTTTTTGAGAGCTCACTGTATTCATGAGCAGATGAAGATAGACAGAAGGGGCTAACCCTGTCCGATAGAGAGAAACAGAGTGGAGAGGGGAGATAACGCTGCTGCTGCTGCTGCTGCTGCTGCTGCTTCTTCTGGTTTCTGCTGCAGAGACCACAGACATGCAACCCCTGAAAGATGACCGGTTCTCACACGGATTCCTGTAGAAGCCCACGAGGGAAACGGCACGCAGATTTCTGAGAAGAACACACATTCAGCTGAGATTTACTGGCATAACAATGGCATGAAAAGGCCTCATTGTAACATCAGCAACATCCAAAAACTGTACAAAATGCCAAAACTGAAAGGGCACATCCCGACAGCTTAGCGATTATAATGCCTCGCTTAGTTTCTCTGACAATTCATAAACAATCTGGGCTTACGGCTGACTGGCCTAATGCTAAGGCACTCCATGCTAGGCTAACATCCCACAAAACGCTGGCAAGGCGATTACCGTTCTCCGAAGGGGGACAAGCGGCCTCACAATGGGGACGCGTCACAGGCCTAAGCAGAGCTAAGCCACATGGCATTTTCTCAGATATTTCGAGTCAAATTTAATGCAAATTCCTGTTGGCAAGTTGTTTGTTCAGTCTATTTTTACCAGCACCGAGGGGACTGATCTTTGTTTACGTCACTCTGCATAATCCCCCCCCTCCTGCTTTCGGGGGGCTTTCTTGTGGACAAAAGCTCTCCTGCCACAACTGTCGTCTTTGAAACCTCCCAGTTATACAGAACATGTCAGCAGAACGGCTGTAGATCTTTCAATTCCTCTGACGCTTCAGCCACATCAATCCAAATGTGTTTGTTTTACAGGGTAGCCTGTTTTTTTTTTATGTTACCCAGCACAGTGTAATTCCCAGTTTAATTTCTAAACGATGTGAAATATACGGCCACAATAATATACTATCCAGAGAGCTTATATCTACAGGAGCAGAAACTCAGAGCCCAGGCTGCCTCTCATATTTGAGTTCTGTGTTTTACTTTAAAGGGACTCTATGGAGTTCTGGGGAAGAAATTCAAGCTAAGTTCCCCAGAACACTGTTTGAAGCTAGAAAGGTGGCAGGGTCCGCCAAATATAAACACAGTAAAACAGTATGAAATTGTGATCTTCCTCAAGGTCAGTTTGTTTATTCTTTTTATTTAGTCGATGATGATTTTCCTCTTCCCCAAATCTACATAGTGCACCTTTAAAGCTGCCATTTGAAAGAAAAGTAGAGTATTGAGTCCCAACGCGACCCTTTGGGACGGCGGCCGACCCGTCCTGCCATCCCAGAGAGTCAGTTTTTGATGAGTTGGGAATGAGCCTAAAAAAAATCTACTTTTCTTACAAATGGGACCTTTTAAAGTCTCCAAATTTAAATCTGGGATTAAGAGGCCACATAGTAGAACATGTAAATACTGCACTAAGCTCCGAGATACACAAAGTATATCTAAAGTGGATTACTTGCTCCGCAATTACAATACGTCTGATAATCCAAACAGCCATGTTCAGCTCTGTTCCGTTAAGCCTTCCAGTCCAGATTGTTGGTCAAACAAAAATACGGGAGGTTCTGCTGGAGGGCCTCCGTACGTCACGATAAGGATCACGTTCGTCGACTCCAACCTCTATTTGTTTATAATCATCCGTCCATGTGATGTGTCCAGGCCGCTAAGCCCTTCAGCTCTGTGTCTTTGGGGCTAAATGGAGTAATTTGTTTTGTTTTAATAAAGCAGGTGTTTTTCTTGGGTCAGATTGTCAAGGAGCAAATTGCTCTCTAATCACATCACACATCGAAAGTCCAGATGACGGCGGACGGAGCTCGGCGCTGCATCACGGCTGACCCAGTGCACTGCACGAGCCCCCCCCCCAGCTCTCGACGCTCACGCAACTGCACATGCAAGTATTAACACAGCTCTGTTTTCATTGCAAAGCAAAACATGTCACTTCATTTGGCCCCATTTTAAGCTGTAATCACAGTGACGGACAGGAGGGAGGGAGGCTCTGTGACGGCGAGCTGCACGAAGACTAAACTCCCCGCAGCCCCCTTATTTTCCTGGGTTTGGGATCCTGAATCAACTGGTTTGCATCCAACGCACACAGATAGAGGCACACATAATTTATTGGGTATTATGAGGAGTTCAGAGTCAATTTCCGCAGAATTTTACTGCACAGTGGAGCAAAAGGTTGCCAAAGTAAAGACAGAGAATAACATTAAGAGAGAACAAGCTGTGCCCGCTCCGTTGAACAATGCTCCGCAAATGTGTGCTCACCACGCAGCACAAACAGTAAAAGCAGTCTTCAGGAAAGAGGCGTGCAGCAGAAGGGGGCCTGCGTGGCCATTCAAACAAGCAGCATGTGGCTGTGGGCCTAGAACAGCCAGCGCTACATTTCCATAACAGGAAAGGTCAGTGTTGTGGCTCCAGGGGCTTTGGAGACGCTAACACAATCCATTCTGGGAGCGCTCGGCTCGGCTTCTCTACCTGTTGACTGGACTCCATTCGGTGCTAAAGTCTAATATTACACACTGGAGGTGGGACTCACTTCTGGTGGATTAAATATAGCACCAAGCGTTCTTCAGGGATTTTGTCTTCCAAGAGTTCTGTTCTCAAGTTGGACTTCAGAGTTAAATGAAGGATTAAATGGTTTATAAGATAAATCAGTGAGCTCACGAAATGTACACAAGTGAGGAACTAATACAACTTCTTACAGCTGTACTTGAGTACGTGTACTTTAGTTACTTGAGCATTTTCATATGGATTTTACAACCTTTTCTATTTAATACAATACCATGTTCAGTTACTTGTCACTCACTCAATTTGATACATTTTTATAGATTAAACTTCCCTAAAAGTATAAAAACTAGTGCAATTTAGAATTAAAATTCGAATTAAAGGGAAAGTTCACAAAAAAGCGTTGTATTATTCCTCTATACAATTGAAGTAGATGGGGACTAGTATCCCCACCCAACACACAGGCACTAATAACAACAAACCAACTAGATTATCACAAACACTTTAAGAGCAGATTTAAACCATTTTAACCAAACCAAGACATTAACAATCTTTCATGGGACGTCATCTCCCTCCATAACAACACATATTCAAGCCTTTCTAGAAAATCCAGCCTTTTTCTTCGCGGTCCAGTTGGTGTAATAAAAAAAAAGAGGTACATACTGTATGTGTGTGTGTGTGTGTGCTGTCGCTGTGGTTGGCTGTGCGCTCTGACGTACAGTGTTTGAAGTTGTGTTCCATACAAAACAACAGCGGAGGAAGTCAAAGCAGCTTCTGGTCTTTCTCTTGGACCAGGCCTCGGGGGCCTCAGGGGGCCGATAGGAATAAAACACTCCTTAGCACGGCCTCATATACCTCAACACCTGCAGCACACAAAAGACCTCTGTGAGAAGAACAGTCCCTCAAAAGTCAGAAACGCTCATGTACGACAAGGAAACGGGGCGCGTTGGGTAGCAGTGTGTCGGCGGTAATAAGAAAAAACACAGATGTGATTTTCTTCTATGCTGCGGTGGATTAAAGCCTAAAGACTGGCATAGAACTTAAGTCTGTCGTGGCTTTACTGCTGTACTTTCTCTTACAATTGATTGATACTAATTATTGTTTTTTTTTACCTCCTTGCTTTAAACTAAGACTAGACTTCTTTTATGTTCCTCAAAAACCTTACATTTATTGCACATATACAATAGTTGTGTTTCTAATGATTATTTTTCGAGCTTTATCACAGAAAAAGTTCAAATCCGTACTCCTCGCGCGCCCTCTTTACCCGACCCTCAGTGTTTACTTATGCAGTCCGGCGCTCTCAGGACTTTGAATAAAACAATATTGACACTGGAGTTGCTGAAAAGACACAACATAGCTAATAGATATAATTATCCGACATAATTATCTCCAATAATAATAGCAGATAATACCCCTCCGTCTGAACGCTTGTTTTTGTTGTCGTGTCGGAAAAGGATCCTCCCTGGAAAAGACGGGGCGGAGCCGCTCCTCCGACCGCCGAGCCCAGCCGGGCCTCACCTTTCTGTGGGTTGCAGACTGCTAGGGCCAGGTGAAGGCTGAGGTTTTGAGGTCTCCCACTGCGAATTCCCCTTTCGGCGTGTCGCGTCCGGTCTCTGGAAACTGTGGAGCGTGTTCGCCTTGTCAGAACCCGACTGCAAACCTAGGAAACCCCTAAAAACAGCAGTGGGTAGAGGTATGCACAACCCTCTGCATGACGCGATTTTTAATAACATTTAGTTGGACTCGTTCATTTTAAGAAATCCTTATGACAGTGCTGGAGTCCAGAGAGTGATTTCTTTTCTGTCTGGTCCAGCAGACTCGAGTGCATTTACCTAATTAAAACAACAAACCGGCACCGGCCTCTGTGACTCTTGTGTTTACTGCGGTGCGATGGAGGGCATAAAACACGAGCAGCGGGGGGGAATTCAAATAGAAGGCAGGATGACACAGAGATGCTGGAGGAACAGAGGACAAAGACAAACGTGGATGGATGACAGAGGAGCCAGCTATTGAAACCAAGAAAGCAACCCAAAGATTCTCTACTACAAGGTCCTAAGTGGGTGTGGTTGCCTCCCACTCCCGCTAAGCATTTCTAACACTAACACATTACTGAGAGCCATTGCTTGTTCATGTCCAAACAATAAAACACACTAGAAAGTAAAAAATGTTTTGTTTGTGAGGCGCCCCAGTTTCTCATTTGGTTGAGCACGTGCTTCGAGTACAGACGCCCAATGTTCAAATCCCTCTCTGTCTCATCCTGTCTTCTGCCTCTGTTCTAATCAAATGAAGGAATACTGATTTAACGCTCTTGTCTGAAAGGTAAATACAAAGCTGGAGGTGGCAATATGTTTCCTTAGCTTAGCATAAGAAGGTCACAAAATATGGCTACGAGCAACTCTAAAGCCAGCACATGATATCTTGTCTGTCTAATTAAGTATAAACGTTAAATTTAAGTATTGTTGGGTTTTTCCACCTGTTATCTTCTTTAGCGTCTTTACGCTAAGTTAAGCTAATTGCCTGCTTGTACCAGCTTCATATTTAGCTCAGTGATATTGATCTTATCATCTAAAACTCAGCAAAAAAAATGAGTAGGCACATTTCCCCAAAAAACGATATTCTTTTAACACATTCAGATTTGATCTTTTATCAGTAAAAACTTAGACTGAATCACGAAGACCGCATGGTCGCAACCTTTTCTTTAATCGAAGGACATCTTGCTCGCGTGTCAGTGAGTCATGAAGACATTTTTTGGTGTGTGTGTTCATTAAATGCTCTTATCTAAGTGTCGCTTATTATCTTGTTATATGACTCAGATTGCGACACGACAGCCGCTGTCGTAAAAAAAAGGGCTAGAAAGATGCAGAAGGGGACCATGGTGCGGATGGGGAACAGAAACAACTTCTGCAAGATTGGGAACTGAAAAAAGAGACGAGAGACCGAGAGGAACGTAGTGAGAGTGAGGGATGAAAGTGAGACGAGGCTGTGCGATGAGGTGGAGGCAGAGAGAGAGGGAGGGAGGGAGGATGGGGTGATGATGATGCAGCAGTAAGTAGAGCAGTAGATGAAAGCTGCAGGGGGAGATGATCTGAGCGCGTCTTTGTTCCCGTAAGAGGCTCACAGCATCGCCCGGTGACTCACCTGCCGTAAGACTGCATCACCCACAGTATGAGATCATCAGGTTAATCTCACCCCCGACAGACGCGGCAGCACGAGCAGGACGGACAGACAGAGTGAAAACAACACACACACACACACACACACACACACACTCAGGAAAAGCATTATCGCCTTAACATGCTGATCCACTTGGGCAGCATCAACCCATTATCATATTATCAGCCACACTAAACATCACCTGCATCAATTATTAACGATCAGTTATTGATGATGATAGCTGACACCAGCCTCACCTTAAAATTCACTCCAGTATGTTGACATCCGTTATTATGTATTTCAGAGGGAGAAGATCTTCGTATTTGTCTTGGCTCTGAGAGAATCTGCTCTGCCAAACTCTACACTGTTTTCAACCATTTCTTATATACGGGACTGTTGATATTATGGATATGAGACACGCACGCCCGGGTTTTGTATAAATCCCGCTGCTCAGCTCCAGATGTGCTCGCTTCTCCTCGAGTCCTCAAAGGAATAATGAAGCGTGGTCAACCTGATTTGGACCGAAAGATCAACCGCAAAAGTGGGAGACGGGGACGAGAAATGAAAAGCAGAGGCGAATGACCAGCTCTCAGGCATCGTGTTGGTCACAGCAGGGGCCTCGGGTCATAACAGCGAAACAAACAGGGTCAGAAGTCTAATAGGATTTATGACCATCTTTTACCACAAACTGCATTTAAGGCAATAAGCTGAATAATTCATTCGTCTAATCTGGGTTTCTGCTGATCTGTAAGAGTGAGAGCGCAGCGCAGAGCACGCCGAGTACTTAAGCTGCGGCCCGAACGACACTTTAGTGCTGTGGGACGAGCGTTGGGTTACATAGGAGAGGAGAAGCTCCCTTCAATTATGTTAGTGGGGAAAGAAAGAGGGATAGAGATGAAGGAAGATGGAGAAGGAGACAGAGGGAGGCAAGAAGCAAACTGAAATGCGCTGCAGTTTAATAAAAATGAATCGCAGCCAGATGTCTGTCTGATTGATGGCGCAGCCACGACAGAGCTGCTCTGGTTTTTATTACGCTTATTGCAGCGATGTTGGCCCACATTTGTTCACAGCAGGCCAGTGTTTAGTTTTGTCTGTCTGTGGAGCGACTCTTTTATTATTGATGCTCTGAAACAAGAGTGGGTGCTCTGAAACCAACACTGGTTACGTGTATTTCAGTAAGCTTTACTATTTACTATTTATCACCTACATTTACCTAGAAGCAGGGGATGTTTCAGAGATGAGAGCAACAACAGCTTCATGGCTTCCTTTTGTAAACACAGAAGTCCTGCCCGGCCCCCGTCTCTGCAGCTCCTGGCCCGAAAGCACGACCCACAAACCCAGAGCGCAACCCACCCGGAACTAAAGCAAACACCAGATTCCCACCAGGGACGTATAAACCAACGTGCGGACGTCCTCCAGGGAACACAAACCGACGTGTGCGCCTGGAAAGTATTTAACGTCTCTTCATGCCGAGCGCATTTTTCATTCCCGCTACAAAGCCCCGAAAGCGCTGCGCTCAGACAAGGGCCATAAAGTCCATCAATGAACTGTGCAGTTATGGTTGCAATGTGTTTATTTAGTCACACTCCCAGAATGCACAGGGCTTTGAATGCTGCTCGACCAGCCTTGGCCGTGAACTGTGTCGGCTTGGTATGAGCACGAAAAGTCCCGCGAAGCATGAGTAAAGTTTACATCTGTACAACCTCCGTCCCCTATTACTAACACATTACTCATCATTAATTTGAAGAGGTGCTACAATGAAAAGGTTTCAGAGCTGTGATTTTATTCATCAAGGTATTCTGAAAAAGTCTGTTAAGCCTGGCAATTACTCCAGATTGTGAGGTTGTAGCGTTAGATATAGAAAAGATACTTTTGCCAAAATATCACATTTGATTTTCCCATTATTAAGCCATCAATCTCTTCAGTAAGCCTCTTTATAGTAATGTTTGCTGGTAGTGGCGGGGTCCACCACAACCAGTGGTACTTCAACAAGACTCGTTGATTTTTCTCCAGGTGTCCACGGACACCTGTCATTACTGAACATCGATATTTTGGTCACATGATGACAGAAAAGCAAACTCCACCTGCTGAGGAAGGCCAGGAGATTTGGTTGAAAGCACCTGATAAAACCTTTCAGTGGAATTAGAAGAAGAATAAATGATTTTAAACCTCCAGTTGCAATTGCCCGTAAAAGCCCCGTCTCTCCTTTGCCTTTACATTTACGGCACATACACATAGTTTTGTCCGATAAAGATATTCTAATCTCACTATGAATCTTAGTCATGTTCTATTTTAGGAATATTCTAGTTGTTTTCTTTTTAAAAAATGAAATATAAGAATGAAAAGAGCCTGAACTCTCAAACCATCGGAGTCAAAAGCCAGAAAATTCGACACTAGCTTTTGAAACTAACCCGGAACAAAGCGACAAGCTTCCGCTCTTACCTAATTTAAGTTGTAAATCAGTAAGAAATTACAAACAGGTTTACCAACAGCGAAAAGTGATCAAATCCCCCTGACTTTCTGAATGATGAACGCGCTGAACTGTAAGTGACGTTGTGGATGTTTTGGTGTGTGCATTTGTGTGTGACTGAGTGGGCGTGTGACAGCTGGCCCAAAAGTCCAGCAGCAGCGGCAGGAGAAGAAAGAGAATTACCCTGGTTTAGACTGCGATCAGTCACACAAACTCAACGCTCCCTGCACCTCTGACGTTTAAACACACTGTTTTGTTTCAGCAAAATCCTCTTTTAATCCCAGCTGCCGACACTTAAACACAGACAGACATCTGAAAGGCACCTTGCTCTTTGTTTCTATTGTCACGGTTGGATGGACGTATTTATTTTCCACTTTAATTCTGTGTATAAAACTGTCTTTTTCTTTTTTTTTATGTAAAAACATGCACAATGTGATGTATTCCTGTTGCCCACGTCTCAGCTGATATACCGTAATCTGTATTAAGGACAAGGACAGGATGGTTTCACACTCGCAGACGTAACTTCTGGGAATCGTTCTCAGGCAGCAGGCTGCCTTTCCAGTCAGTCATGTGACCGGCTCTGCTCAGGGATCTCCCGATGGTCACGTGATGCGCTGCCCGCTCACTCGCTCCCTCTCCTCACCCCCCTCCCCCCTCTCTTTTTTCACTTCTGACAGCATCCCCGCTGATTTAACACTGCTGCCCACCCCGCTGCCTGGTCGATGAATCCCCCCTCAGCTCCTCGTGTCTAATGGGGTAAAATCCCCCTCTGTCCACCCTCTTCATCCCTCTCCCTTCTCCTCCTCCTCTTTCGGGACTTAATCCACTGTCTGTCCCTGCTGTCTCTTTGAATTATTCAGTGGAGCGCTGCTGCTCGCCCACAAAGAGCCATCTCTGAGACAGAAAGAGAGCGAATGAGCAGATAGACGGCGTGGTGGCAGAGCGGGAGGGAGGGAGGGAGGGTGATGGAGTGATGGCAGCAGATGCCTGACTGGGAGCTTCCCAGGAAACCCCACACTCATCTTCCTCATCCTCCTCTCCCTCAGCTCTGGCAGCCCTAATCGCGTAACCCGGGTATATAACTAGCTGTCACGGCAGGTCAACTGGAAATAGACGGCATTCTTGGCGGCGAGCGTGACCTGATACAGAACCCAGCAGGGTGCATGCTGTGAGGAGGATCGTGTGTCCAGGGCAGCCATCATGACATGGCAAAAAACTGCCCGCAGCCCTGTGCTGAACTGAACGTCAGCCCGGGCCGAAAATAAAAAGGGACACACCACTCATGTCATCGAAGTTATACTCTGGTCCTGGAACTTTTTGTGACGTGTGAGCATTCACGTTCTCGCCGAGGTTAGACGAGAACGACGTGACCGCTCTTAGATCTATACGGTGGATGAGGATGGAGAGAGTTAGCTTAGCTCAGCATGAAGACAGAAAGGGGAAACAGCTAGCCTGGTTCTGTACAGTGGTAAGAACACCTGCTTAGCAGCTCCTCTAAAGCTCACTATCTAACATCTAAGGGCTGTTGGTTGTCGTTGGTTTAAAGATCCAGTATGTAGAATTTAGTAGCAGCTTGCAGTATGGTTGCAAATTGCCTCACCCGCCTCTACAATACCCGCTAAAAACACAAAAACCAAGAAAGGCTCTCTCTAGAGTCAGTGTTAGGTTTGACTTGGAAGAGGCCCCACTCCCTCCATAGCTATAAAAGGCTCAGTCTAAGGAAATGAAAACACCACTTCAAGCGAATATACGCCAATAATACCATGACATTGAAAACATATTACTTCCCAAACAGGAGCAAATACAGAAAACATCTTCATCAATTTGACAACCCAGACACAGCATTTGGGAAATGCACTGCAAATAATCACAACACAATCAAATACGTGAATATGCTGTAGTGGCCCAAAGCAACATTATGAACCCAGAGGCCTGGAGAACGTCTCCTGCGCTGACTGAATGTGCAGCGCTTTGTGAGGTTTGTGTGTTTTGGGCCAGTGAAGCACGATCCTGTATTTGGATGTGTTGCGTGTCATTTCAGTACATTTCCTAAATGAGTCAAACTGATGAAGATGTTTTCTCATTTTTGCGCGTGTTTTGTCTGTTTGCATGCGTTTCCTTAAGCTGCAGTGCCTTTGCCCTAGCCGACACACTGGACCTTTAACCAAACTTACACCAAAACCAAAGTGTGAAAACGACAATCGACTGTTTCATAAGTCAAGTCGTGCCACCAGCCAAGAACTAATCTGGCACATAACCCTGCGTAAAAGAGCAAACTTTCCTTTTCACACTTGAACAAACGACAGTGTATTAATTATTGAGCTTTAGAGGTGCTGGGAATTTTGTGAACTTTGGAGCGAGCCAGGCTAGCTGTTTCTCCTTGTTTCCAGTCTTTATGTAACCAGCTGACGGCTCCAGCTGCGTACTTATCATACAAACATGTGAGTGGAACTGATCTCCTCCTTTAACCCTCAGCAAGAAAGCAAAAGTGCGTGTTTCCAAAATGTCACACCGAAGCTTTAAATCGACCCGTTTTCTTCATCTTTTCTGCGTCTCTGATGAGATGAAACCATCCAGTATCTCCTCAACACAGCAGTTTCACTGCTGCAGACATAATACTGCTCTTTAGTGCCTGAGTAACCGCGCACTGATCGAAACCACTGAATCACCCTTCAAGTGACGACGTGACGATGTCTCAGCTTGCTGTGGAGGCATGAGATGACTTTACACGATACTGAATGCTGCAGAACAAGAAGCAGATATTCAGATTAGATTGAGTTGATATTCTGGTCCAAACAAGATCTTAAGTCAATTTACTGTAAATTAAAGCCAAAATCTGAAATGTTTTTTCTCAGACTTCAGTATAATATCTCTACGGGACTTGTTAAAACGTGACATGAAAGAGCACTGGGTCGGTTTTGATGGCAACAGGGGCCACTTGTGATGCGGCAGAGTTGTGATTTATCAGGGGGATCATTAGGGAACTTGGGTACCTTCTTGTCATCCTCATTCTGCTGAAGTGTCGATCCTAAACCAGGAAATTCACCAAGGTGTTTTCCCACATGAGCTTCACCACCTCCCCCCTGCTCAGCGTCCGTGAAGACACCCCGGACCTCATCATCTTTGACAGTCAAGGTGTGCCACTCCCATCTCTGGCTTTGAGAGGCCATGCATTTCATTTGTGTCAGTGCATGTAGTGTTCTGTGTTTGAGGGAAAACCCTACTAGTGAGAGCCATGCAAATGTTGAGGGGAACGGGTGGAAGAAAGCCCCTCCTCGCTGCCGTGGAGCCTCACTGAACACAGAGGGGGGGAACCTTAAAGCCCACTGGCGACGCTGTGGGAGGTGGTGCAGTGTCAGGAACTCGAGGCTGAGGAACTCCTGACCTTTCCTCTCGTCTGCACTTTCTGGCACATCTGTGCATCACCCGCCGTCGAGGTGAAATGTGGGAGGGCTGGGAGAACGCGTGCTATGTCAAACAGTCAGAGAAGTGCTTTCAGGAAACACAGATTACCGTGTTGATTTGTATGTAAATGTGTTTGTATGTGTGTGTGTGTGAGAGAGAGTGTGAGAGAGTGAAAGAGAAATTAAAAACGAAGGAAGAGAGGGGTAGAGGAAATCAAAGAAAAGGAGAGAAGGTTGCAGATGAGAGCAACGAGTCGAGGTCGTATAGGTTGTAATGAAGATGATGGTGGTAAATATATCAGAGGGAAAAGTCAGAGAGAAGCTCATCTTTCTTTATAAATGACTGCATGTGGTAAAGCCATACAGTGCTGCAGCAGTGTGATATAAGTGGATGACATAGAGTGTGTGTGGTAATACCCCAGACTGGGGCTATTTCTGTGCTGTCTGTAAACCTGCGTGTGAATGCATGTGTGCATTTGAGTGTTGAGCGTGTGTGTGTGTGTGTTTGCGTGTGTGATACAGACCATGCAGAGTCAGTCAGTCTGCAGTGAGGCTATGGGGGATTCCTGTTTAGTCCCTCAGTGAATGTCTGGGGGGCTCTCTGCAGGGAGTGGGCGGGGCTGCCGGGGGATTCGGGGGGGTTTGGGCGCACAATCAGCTGCCCGCGATGATGTGTCCAATTTCTGTTGTTTACAGTTCGCGTCTGCGCTTCTTTTCTCTTCTCTCATCTCTCGCCGAGCCTCTCGTGTTCAAAATCGAATGACATAATTCACGCCGTGGCTTCCCCAAATACGAGCTCACACTGCAGCCTGCAGTCACCGCGTCAGTGGGAGCTGCCGCTGCCTAAACGACACGGGTTAAATCATTTTCTCAGATGTTTACAGAATATTATTTTTTCAGACTTATTTACGTCCTTTCTCCTGTTGCCCGATGATTAAAAAAGACGGGCCAGCCCCTGACTCACATTAAGTAAATTTAGCAGCTTTGCAGCGTGATCCTTTGACACACGGCCATGAAGCCGTTAACAGGAATAGATAGTTTTGTGTCCTCACGTCCTACCTACTAATCCTACCTGCTGACTGATACCGATGAGTTTTCTCATCAACTATCAAACAATTCGGCTCACAGATTCTGTCCAGTTTGGAAATCCACAGCCAATTGTTTAATGGGATACAAAACATGTGACTATCAATGTATTTGTGTATAGTTTTAGTGGCTGCATTCTTGGTGTGATGATGGATACATGATAGAGCCAACAACCAAGTCAAGAAACTTCACGAACACGGCAAAATAAGAAATGTAAAATACAGGCAGAGGACAGGATCTCTGAAGACTCTGCCAGACACTTATAGTGGGTCACAAGTGATGATTGAGAGGGATTGTCTTCAGAAAAGCACAGCGCACCTTCAAAGTAAGCCAGAAATGTGCTTTATTGACTAATTTATCACTGATTCTGCCAGTGTGTCATTGTTTTGCAATCTAACCTATCTAACCTGTGGGTGAACGTCGGGTCATGAGTGGGATTCTGCGGCCCTCCCTCTTAGATGATTCGTCATGGATCCAGAGACGCAATCCACCATCTAAAACCGACAAACCTGATTCTTAGCTATTTATTGATAAAACTACCGAATGCTGAATTATAACCTCTTTATATCTTTAAGTTTACTGTAAGGCACGTGTCACACTTAGTAGCAGGGTTTATGATTGCACCAACATATTCTATGTTACCGCACCGGATTTTGACAACCACAAGTGCAAAGATGTAAAGATGTCGGGCAGTGTTGTGCACGGTGGCCAGACATAGCAAGTTACTAATTACATGCAGTTGTTGCATCAAATCTGTGCTTTGAACATCAATGTAGCCAAATTTCTGGGTCTTGTATCAGTTTGCCAATACGTACCGGTTCTTCTCTAGTGACGAGTCGACCAGCGCATCAATAATAGATTGAAATCTAAGACTGGTTTTCTTCTTTTGTGAGTAAATTACTCCGTGAGCTTCTCTAAAAAAGATGCGCGGACAAAAAGATCGCCAATCACAGCCATCGGTACTTCTGCTATTCCTCGGCCACATCCTCTAACCCTGCCCTTCCTTCCTGCAAGCAAACGTCTGTTTTTCATCCTTATCTGTTCTGTATCTCCTCTGCGGACACTCTGACCTCCACCAACACACTCTAACCCCGCCGGCATTGATCTCTGCCTTCCTCCTTCTGAATGCTGAAATCCCAGATAGGCATGTTGCACGTCTACAGTCCTCGCAAACTCGAGGGACCGCACCGAGGTCAGAGGTGAAGCGGCTACTCCTGCTCTTCACAACCTGACACTCCAGAAACATGACAGCTGAGACCGGCGCCGTGTGTTTCGTGCACGTACGCCCGTTTGTGTGTGTTCACATGTGCAATCTGACACTGTGAACAAATAAACCGCAGCGCGCTCTGTGGAGAAGTTGTTTATCCGAAAATGGTTTGTGAGAACGTGTACATGGAAGACGTGTGCATGCGTTCCTCGGCGTTGGCGCGTGCGAACAAAAAAAAAAGGACGAGATGAACAAAGTGTTAAACAAGTGACAATTTGACAGGCGCGGGTTGTTTTTGTCTCTGCGGGGACGGCAACCTCTTTACATCCCCTTCATGCGATGTGTGTTGGTGAATTTTCTGTCAATCTGTCAGTTTGATACTCACGCACACACACGCAGAAACAGAGAAGTCACGCATACACATACATTCACACACACACACACACAAAGAAGCCCTGCTGTCAATCAGCGTGCAGTTAGAGGCAGGAAACAGACAGGCTATTCTGTCCCTTGGCAAAAGTCCCTTAAACTGTGGCCTGGCTGCTGCAGAGAGAGCACTGTGTGTCACACGCTACAGATACAGGCTCCCCTCTGTCACACACAAATAACCTCTCTCTCCCTCTCTTTCTCTTGTGTATCTCTCTATTTCTTTCTGCCACAAACCCAGCGTTCACATCTGCATGCACAGCACCCATTCATACACGCTGCACAGAATAACGCTGGGAAAAAAAAAAATGAAAAAATGTCCCGAGCTAAACAAAGCCGGTGATCCATCCAGGATTCTGACACCCGGCCTTCACGGAGAATCCCCTTCTCTCCACATGCTCACCCTGACCGTGTGTGTGTACACAAGGGTTTTACATAGCTGTGTCTCTGAGCATTACACCCCTATGTAATTGTTGTAATCTGTGTAATCTCACGGGCTTTACTGTAATATACTATTATAGCAGCTTTCGCTGGAATCCTGGAGAGGCTACAAAATAAAAACAAAAAGGCTCTTTCTGACAAGTTAGTAAAAGTGCCTCAGAGATTACCGTCAAGCCGATAATAAGCAAGACAGACAGACAGATAAAAAACAACAAGATTAAATAAACTAAAGGGGCAAAACAAAAATAGAAATCATGACAATTACAAATAATAAAACATTTAAAACTCCAATAATAACAAATTAGATTAAAGAGTTAGCTCGAAGCTAGACAAAATGCTGGATGGGGCACATTTAAAGGAGACACATTATGCCCATTTTCAGGTTCATTACTATATTGAACCCCCCTCCTGAATACCCAGTCTGCTCTGATTGGTCAGCTCACACGCGTCTGAGCCAGCACCGCTCGTCGTGTGTCTGGATGGCTCGATGTCGTGTTTCAGCTTCCAGTAAGCTAAACTTCTACCTTGAATATATGAAAAATTATGTAAATGTTGCCATACACTATTATTGAATGTGTAACATTGTGAGGTAGTGTGATGTCACAGAGTCAGTCAGTCTGCAGAATTAGAGGCAGGAAGAGACGAGAAGAGTCTTTCAAGAACTTTTACATGCACGAGACAAGGAAAACACTGAAAAGCGCAACAGGTCTCCTTTAAAAAGACAAAACAAGACAAGAATAAAATCATCACCATCTTGTTTCTGTTGCTTAAATAAACCCTGATGCAGATTCAAAAGATGGACTGACTGTATATATGTTTTGCTTACAGAGTTTACAAACTTTTATTTTGTTATGCAACCCTTTGTGGTGTAACGAACAATACATGACCTTCTAAAAATCATAAATAAGTCAATTAGAATGATGTGTCCACATAC
>CAEMYA010000186.1:339700-357200 GCA_903131615.1 Diplodus sargus | reverse complement strand
GCCGACGATGTGGCTCTTTTTAAAAGTCACATATGCAAACACACACACACACACACACACACAGACACACACACACACACACACACTCAGGATCACACATGGATCCCGTTAATTTCCAGGTGGGGTGTGTGTTCAGAAGGTCTAGTTCAAGACAAAAATCTGGTCCTTGTCCCTTCTCGACCTGTATACACACACACACACACACACATGCGCGCACACACACACCCGCACACACAGGGGTAGACTAAAGGCCTGTGGCCAGTAATATCAGAGACAGTTGGTGTTTTTTCAGCACTTAGCGGCGCAGTATTCCCTTACCACAACAACATCCAATCACCTGCCAGCTCCTGACCTCTGACCTCTTGTGCAGAGACGGGGATAGAGTGCATACCAGTGTGGGGTAGGGTGGTCCACAAGCCATGAAGTTGAAAGGCTTTGGTTTGCCTCCAGGCAGGGTAGACCTCAACAAAGCCTGCAACCTCGCTGCAAACACAGATGATTAGAGAGAGCACGAGGGAGAGAGAGAGAGAGAGAGAGAGAGAGAGAGAGAGAGAGAGAGAGAGAGAGAGAGGCTGTTAGCTGTTCATCGATACACTACATTAGGCGGGTACATGGATGACTATCTTTTCATTACATATGTGGACAGCTGAACCTCCCTGAGGGACTTCCCCTCCCTTCACTCCTCCATCTCTGCATCTCACCCAGCTCCTCATCGTCCCATCTCACCCCTCCTCCCCCTTCCTGATCTGACACACACCCTACGTCTTCTGCCCATGTACCGTCTTTCTCTCTCTCCTCTTGCCTTTTCTGTCTCTCTTCTCACTTTCAACCCAACTTACTCCATCACCTCACGCTAGGCTTTGGGTAAATCATATGTGTTAGTAATTCTTGATAAGCGAGGGCTTTTACCAAACCAGGATTAAGCTGTTAAATTGCCCAAAAACAAGAGTTACTCGACCTCCCTGGTGAGTGTGATCCAGGTTGCTCTTTCAAAATGTGTCCATCTTCCTCTTATCTATCCATCAACCACTCCTTCTCCTCCTCCTCTGAGCATTTCTTCTCTCCTCTCCCTCTAACCTCTAGATTGTGTCCTTCTCTCGCTCTTTCCACTCCATCCATTTAAAACAATAAACCATGGAAGATGGCCAATTTATGCGATGGAACTTGTACCGTAAGCAGTTACCATGAAATCAGCCTATTTATTTAATTACTCATATACCCAAGGGCACACACACACACACACACACACACACACTTTTCCAACACGAGCTCAGGCCTCAGGCTTTTATACGAGTAGTAAAGAGGCGTTTCAGCAAGTGGGCATGCAAATTCATTAGCCACCAATCACAACTGGATAATACTTATAGAATAGTGTTGATGGGAAAACGTACTGTGCATGTGTGCGTCTGATGGGAATCAAGCTCAGAGACCAGAGGGAAAACGATGATTGAATTCTCCGCCATACTCATGACTCAGTATTTTATGGGGAGCATTGCTCCTTCTCAGAACCACTAAGTGGAATGAATAAGTGTGTGTATCCCTGTGTGTGTGCGCGCATCTTCTTAATGCAAGCGCGCAGATTCACAGTCCTTTTTACTAGCACTTTATCAACCATAAACACACATTGGGGCACATTTCTTCCAATAGGCGTTCAGGCTAAACTCTCCGCTATTTCCTGTCATATGCAGGCAGATGTTCGGATGTTGCCAGCGCCGTCGTAAATGTGTTGAGCAGGAAAGTCGCTACTTTTTATTTCCAGTCACTCAGCAGAAACAGGCTCAGGCAGAACTCCGCTATAACCTTTGGACAAACGAGCCAAGATAGACTGCCGGGGAGGAAAACATTATCAATATCTGGGTCTTATGAGTTGTTTTTATTGTTGGGCCAGACTAAAGCTCAATCCCATTTCCAAGTTTTAGCCTAACCCCTTGTTTTTGAGTGAACACTCTGCCCTTCAGAATAGAGTTACAAGTCTTAGTGATATGAATCCTCCCCTATTAAATTAGACAAGAACACTGCTTTGCTTACCGCCGCTAACTTTAGCGGGGCTTTAGCCTAACATTAGCAACCAGTTCTCTGACCCTGCCAGTCTGTGCTAGTGTTAGAGGAGCGGCACCAAGTGCAGCAAATTGACTTCAGTGAAATTTCAGGTATCATGTGCAACATTGAATGATGTCAAAATGCTGAGATGTTGTACACAAGTCAGCAATAACAATGTCATTTCAGCAAGCTAGCTAGTTCGCTACCGAAATGAGTGTTTCATGCTTGTTTTGGAAGAAAAGGACAAAAATGCATCTCAAAGGGTTCTCATAACCCTCGAGTGTCCCTCTGAAAAATCTCTGTTTGTAGGGCTAATGTGGCTAATGCTAAGTGGTGCAAGAGGTGTACGGGGATTTGACCTAAACGCGCTGCTACTGTCCTCGGTGGGCCGCCACATGAAACTTAATGGAAAGTATGAAAATGAATTTTAAGCAAAAAATATGACAGGTCCTCTGTCAGCACAACATTACTCAATACAAGCAACTTGTGCATGTATTCATTCTTCATACGCCAGCCATGTGTTTGATTAGGTAGCAAAAGGATGAGAGAAAAGGGTGAGGGAGTCAGTGAAAGGTCTGTTTACAAGATACAAAGATGTGTATATCTTTACTGTATATACGCGTGTAGTAGATGGGAGTAGAGGGAGTGTATTGGAAGGCTGTACTGTCACCCCAGAGCAACAGCTGTCTGGCTCCATGTCACCCAGCCTGGCGTGTCAGAGGACTAACAGTGGCTAACTGGATGTAAGCGAAGGATTAAGCACCCAGACATCACACACAGCAGCCTGTCCAATGCGACATGAGATGGATGTCATCACCTGGATAAGTGATATGGTGGGGAGGGGGGGGGCTAAGAGCAACTAGTGGAGGAGAGACCACAGGGAGTGAAAGACGTGAGATACAGTACCGGGGCTGATGTCCAAGCCAAGAGCAGGAGGAGGAGGAGGAGGTCAGTGTCGGGTGAGTTTTGTCCTTGGCCAGAAAGCCTTTGGAAGTAATAAGCTCTGATCTACACTACTCCATAAATCAGGCAGATATATAACAGAACAGGTAGAACATGTTGTACAAGACAACAGTGACCGAGATGGGAAGATAGAAAGAGAGCAGAGGAGAGGAGGAAGGGGAGGGAATCCCTGCTAATTGGCAGCAGGGTGCCATGTCGTCAAGCTGAGGGTCACACCTCCGTGCCAGAGTCTGGGCCCGTGGTCAAGTTCGGCAACCTGAGGTTCAGCTTGTCACTCACTGGAGTATCAGCTGTCTGTCTGTCTATCTGCCTGACTGTCAGTCTGCCCCTCCTTCAGGTTTGTCTTCACTGACTTGTCCCCTAATGACCTTAATGTCACCTGTTTGTTCAAGGGAACCACCGAGAGTCAATGATTCATCGTTCAGGAACCACACTGTCTGTATAAAAATGATGTGCCAATCAATCAAGCCGACTTTATTACAATTTAGTGGATAAGTAATAAACTCGAACCTGCTTTGGGTCACCAAAGTAATTTCCAGGGGACTGTAAATGTATTTACAATATTTCATGTTGATCCATGGTGGACAGACAAACAGTCAATATTATTGTGTTTGTCAGTTACACTTGAAGTGAGACCTTCTCGGATGGAAATGCCAACGCAGGCGTGGGAAACAAGGTGATTCACAACCCAATCGGCAGAAAAATACGTAAGCAAAGTGCGTTTCTGCAAAACCACAGATAAAGTTTCCTGTAGGTTGCAGCTTTACATTTGTTAATGCTGGATTTTCTATTTCTCTCTTTTCACAGCGCTCTGCTAACGGTCTGGTTAGGTTAACTACTTAGTTAGGGTTGGGAAAAAAATCCCGGTTTGGCTTAAAATCCCTGTTTTGGTCTAACTTCACATGAAAAAACACGTGGTTTTGACACCACGAAAAAAAAATAATATCCTGACTGGAAATATCCCCAAGTGTCCTTTATAATATCCAGTTTGCGGGCTGCAGTCGGCACCTGTAATAACATCCCATCCACCTCCTGTTGTGAAAGGTGGCTAATAAACATATAATGTGAACATGATATGCAGCGTTTTTATACAAATGTCAACCCTGGATGTATCTGTGGTTTGTTGAAACAAAAACAGACTCATAAGACTTGATGACGCATAAGTAAGTAGGCTGGCATGACGGGTGTATAGCCAGTTCTGCGAAATGTTTTGTTACGGACATAGCAACTACTTTTTATGCATGCAATCTGTATGTTACAAATTCGAACTTTGGGGCAGATTTGTGCCTGGTTGACTCATGTATGTGCACAGAGCAGTGAGTACACAAATCTTTTAAGAATGCAAAACACACAGTTTACGGATCTGATTATAAGAATATGATGTTCTGATAGATCTGATGGATGTTGATGTTCATGAAGTGCAAAGACACACATGCACATATTGTACAAATGTTTGTTGAAAGTTGCGTGAGCGTGCATGGGCAATAATCTGCGTGTTTGCGCGCTGGTATGTACTCTTGTCTCTGTGCCTGCTCCATCAAACTGCCAAGCCATAACAAGCCAGGTGAGCTGCAGAATGAATTATTTATGTCCTTGTTATTGGCATCTCATTGCTCGAGTTGTTGCTCAATATTAATAGCCGACGCTTCCCTTTCGTGGCTGCGTGTGAGAGAGCAGCAGGGACAAAAATTATGACATCTCGGCCGAATGCAAAATACGAATCGATAAAAAAAGAATCCCTCCCAGGATCGTCTCTGTGGAGGACAACAGAGAGGTCAGGGATCACACACAGAGAAGTGCAGCGGGGTGAGCGGCGCCTCTCTGAACCGAGAGTGATTTCTGGAGTGAGCGTAAAGAGCAGCTCTGAAGACTTCCTTTTGTTTTGGAGTCTGGCTGCACGCGAGTGGCAGAGCGCTCTCTTTGTTGCTAAGTCAACACTGTCAGCGGGGACGATGTTGGACTCAAACCAGTACAGAAACTATGAAGTGCGTGCATACCTGAGTCTATTTTCATGTGCGTCAGTGTACGCTCCTGTGTGCCGTGTGCTCGCCTAACAGACGGAGGAGAACAGGAACAGTTGTGAGTCTCAGCAACAAGCATGTGAATGTGTAGGTGGAACTGGACTTCTCTCTTTTATACCTCCAGCATGTATCTCTTCTCAACCCCTGCCTTATTTTCCTGCGTGTTTCCGAGCAGTATGGCAGCTGAGGAGGGGAGACGCCTCTGTAAATGTTTACTGTATGAGAAGAAGATGTGATTGGAGAGGGATAAACACACAACATCTGGACCCAAACCCAACATCTGCTGCCTTGAGGGAGGTGGATGGAGCGAGCGAGCGAGGCCACGCACGGGAGAACCACTGAGGGGGAAGGACGAGAGGAGAGAGGGAAAACAAAGTGTGAAGAGGGGATAAGGAAAGTGGGAAACGGAGAGCTGGGGCTTGCGAAAAACCAGCTGATGCTAATCTCTCTGCGATGAGATAAAATTCACTCCACTGGAATGGCTGCGGGAGTGTTTCTCTTTCTTCGTCTCTGCCTCGCTCCATCTCTGTCCTCCTCTCTTTTCCAGGGAGTCCAGCACCCACGACAAGGGTGGGCCACGTAGAGGAGGGGAAAACAAAGCCAACGAGGAGCAGATGTTCCCTAAAAAAAACACACACACACATGCACAAGCACACACATATGCTGCGTAGTTCCTGTCCTCGAATTTAAATCACGACCACACCTCAAACTCATGTTTAAAAAAAAAAAGAGACACGCACACACAGAAAAGCATCCTCCCTGGGAGAAAGGAAACTTTGCAGAACTATTCTTACGGTAGCTTTTTTTTAAAAACGCTTTTTGCGGCCTTCCTGAAATCCCAGGACAAGCTAGTATGCGTCTTTCTCATCCAGAATCATCAGAGGAAGCAGCTGCGTGGACCTGTGTGGCTCGCAAAGGGGCGGAGTCAGCTGATAACCTCTGACTTCTCAGACAGGAAGCTTGGAGAGAACCTCAGGAAGTGGCTCTCAGGACCGACGCACATAACAGAGCTCGCATGTGCAGCGGCGGAGGAAAATAAACACAGCTTTCAGGTGCACCAGCACAATGACTCGAGTGTGTGCGCATGCATCGGCGCCTTTCCCTTATTTCTTGCAACACGCTGCACGTGGGAAAAAGAATGTGTGTCCAGCGAGCTCGTGCGTCGGGGATATGACAAAACATCGGGGTAATAACACGGTGTGATTTTAATATGTGCTAATGTAACACCTGAGCAGCTTTTGCAACACCTTGACAAACAAAGTCATGAATCAATCAGTCTGCAGCCCATCAAACTATTTGCTCAGTATGTTCCCAAACTCTTGAGCGGTTCTCTATAAAAAAAAAGAAAAAAAAAACACCTCGGGCTAGAGGAGGAGAAGCTGGCACCGTGCCTCCTTTTTCAGTGCCTCTGCACAGAAAGGAAGCAGCCTGAGTAGTTTCATTGTAAGTCCTTCCTGCTGCTCTCGAAAGGCTAAACCCATGCTCCACTGAGGCCTGTCCTTGTGTCAGGGGTTTGTTTACATCAATCACCAACAGAATATACCCAACATGGCCGAAAACATGGGAGCATGTTGGCACCCCGAGCTGCAGATGGCTGTGAAATGCCACTCCGACTGTCTATTGCCCGAACAGGTTGTTCCCTTCGGGCGGCAGTGCATTCCTCGCGCGTCTAATGTTCTTAATGTGCAACATCTAAATGTCACTGTCAACATGTAATCTACTTCACCCTGAGATGGTTGTAAATTCTGCTTTTGGTAGCAGAGTGCAAACTGCGAAATGAGGCATCGACAGAAACAGCGGGCCTGTGAGGCGGCGGTACGTGACACGGAGCTCTTTCGATCTCGTATGGTTGAAAGAGAGAGGACGGTGCTGTCTCTGGGGCTACGCCAGTTTCACTTCTCTGCTGTGCAAAAACCACACATACGAATACGTCCCCTCACGAAACCACGTCAACACACAAATGCACACACACAGGCGGCTGAGGGCGGGCGCGCGTCAAAGGCAAACAATGGAATCCTACTCCCCTCGAAAACGTCACGCGCCCACTGCTAACCGGCATGGCACCCAGACAGATGAAGACAGCGGGGCGTTTGTGATGAGCTGAATGAAAGTGTGTGAGTGTCTGAGAGCTCCTACACCGACTGACAGTGACGTCCGTCCATTCTCTCCGTCTGTCTCTCCATTTCGCCGTCCCACACAGGAGAGCAGAAGAGGCACAATGGGTAGGATGTGAGCAGACGCGGAGCTGAAAACGAACACAAAAGCAAAAAATAAAAAGCTGAAGACGCGCAATAAGCAGAAAAGGAGTCATTCAGCTCCAAAATAATCACTCCCAGACCCCGGGGGAATCAGACACAGCTGTGTTATCGTAGGTGTCTCTGGCTGGCCCGTCAAAGACTCGCACACTCTGACACACATACATGCACAATGGGTAATTAGTGCCAGTTAGCCCACTCATTTGTTGCCATTACGCCAAAACGACTTCCCCTGCTGCCCGTTTGAATGCACATCACTCTGGAAACGTCGCTTAGATCCGTGGGCCTGACAGGCGAGACACAATTAAGTAATTAAAGTAAATGTATCAATCAGGTGCATTTCACTTATCCTCACCGGCTGTAATTTGTTCACAAATAAGAGCTGAGAAGCCCTGACAAAACTAAACGCAGCATTTATTTCATACACCTGCAGCTTTAGGGGCTCATAGTCGACCTCAGTACTTAGTTTCTTTCATTATATTGCAATTTAGCCTTTATTTAAAGAGTTGAACAGTCAGGTAAGTAAACCCTCCAGCATTTACCTGCTACAATATGCTGGCCTCATACAAAAATGAACATATAATGTCACAACATGTCAGCAACTATGTAAGTTAAATAAAGCCTCACAAGCATAATAATCATTTGAAGGAGACATTATGCTAATTTTGAGCTTCATTATTTTATTTTTGGTCACTACTAGAATACGTTAACATGCTTTAATGTTTAAAAAAAAAATTTCTCATACCGTCCAGTGCTCCCCCATCTCTGTCTGAAACACTCTGTTTTAGCTCCTGTGTGACATACTGTGATGTCACAAAGTCACAGAAACAAAGGCGGGACTAATGGCAAGGTGTTTCAGGAGCAGTGGGTGCATTTGTTGGCGTCGACTTGGGTTGGTTAAGTATGAGGTTGAGCCAACCGCAGCAGCTTAGCATACAAGCTGGAAGCAGGGGAATACAGTTAGCCCAGCTCTGTGCAGAGGTGATAGCCATCTTTTCATTCTGATTCTTACAACACCCCCAAAGCAAACTGCTGCTTGTGATGAGATAAGATAACCAGCTCCTGGCTGTCGCTTCATAATTACTGTACAGACATGAACGTTTATTAATCTTCACATCTGCAGCAATTCTCAGCAAAAATGCTAATGAGGGTAGTTCCCAAAATGTCAAACTGTTGATTTAATGGTCTCCAGTGGCAAATGTTTCGTCAGACCACCAGGACCATGAATGCGAAAAGTTTATCTCAGACCAAACAGATTGAAATGACCGATTATTTATGGCCGAAGTCGGTGATGTGTCTGCACAATTAAGTTAGCGTGCAGAAAGCCAGGGTAACAACCAGGGCTGCACAGAACCACTGAGGAATCTCTTAGCCTAGATTTACATGGTTGTTGACCTGGATTGAAAGAGAGAACAACGTGAGAGAAACAGAGACCTCTGCACATGCATTATTAAAGCGGTCTGCCAAAATGCAATGACGACACCTGATAGAGAGACTGAAGGAGCGGGAGAGGCGGCACTGAGGAACAGAAAAGGGCCGCGAGCACAGAAGTACTGAGAGATAGAGGGTCATGTTGAACTCAGGTAACCTCCAGAACACATGCCGGGACCACTTGCCAACAACAGATATCTGATAGTGTTGAGTGAAAACAGAGCATTCATTATCTATTTTCTCAATATGACTGAAGAGCTCCTATTTATAGCTTTAGTATTATTATTAGTGTTGGTATGAGGGTTAGTTGGCTGTAGTTGAAATAGTTGTGTGGTAAGCTTTCATTAGTATAACCTTATTCATCATGTCATCACATCAGATGCTTTTCAAACAATAACATAACCTTGCACTTACAATCATTTAGCGGTTGATCTTGTCCTCCGCTCTAAAGGTAGGGAACTGCCAGACCTCATTGTTTCCCCAGTTTGTGGACATTTTCGGTTGCTATTCTGCTATTTTGGGCTCGCTGCTAACTGCTGATATGCTGCTTTTTAAATCTCCAGGCTGCTATTCAAATCTCCCAAGTCAAACCATGATTTTTTTCTTCCTGACCCTATCCAAGTGGTTTCTGTGGGCAACACTAACCAGAGCATCAGCACAATGTTGTGACAGGAGAGTAAAAGAAAATTCAACCCAAACAGACATAAAGCTGCAACAGTTTCATCTGTGGTTTTGCAGAAACATACTAAGTGAGCATTTAGCTGGCATGTTCTGCGCAATTGGGTTTGGACGACTGGCTTGTGTTCATATTTTAATGCACAGCGTTTCTTCAGCTGCTCGACGTCTTTTTGACACAGGTAAGTGATCGCAGTGCTGCTCAAGGATACTTTATTCCTCTGTGAGCAGATTTAAAAGCCGTGACCTTCCAGGGTGGCCTGTCTCATCACCATCTCAACCTTCAGATGCATGGAGTGGTCTCAGGAAGTGTCTTGAGAATCCCACAAAACCCACTGGGAACTAAGGAAGTGCACATTAACTTCCCAGAGAGGTCATTCATCAGGCCTGCATATCTAATTCAAACACACAAATATATCTGGGCCTTCTGGACGGACCACCTGACCTTCGACGCCATAGTAATGGTCTGCCTGACAGAGCCAAAACACACAGCCTGAGCTGTCCCATGAGCAGTCTGTGTTTTCTCAAAAATACACACACACACGTGTGCAGGGTTACAGAAACACACACATACGAGCACGCTAATGCATGTGCACACACACACACACACACACACAATCTCAGTATGTGATAAGAGCATTAACCTTCTGAGATAGAGGCAGTGCTTTAAGTGCAGATGGGACCGCTCACTCAATCACTGTTGTGTGTGTTTGCATGTGAAACGGGGACAGCATGTGCATATATGTGCATGCAACGGAGTCAGTTTCGGCTGAAACTTCCATTCCTCTCTGACAAACCAGTCTGACTGCACACATATCTACACATACACACTCATTCACACACACCGAACACACACAAAGACACACACACGTACAAATGTGCAAGAGTAGAGAAGTGATTTGGGAAAGATTTCTCACGGCCAGAGTGCCCCGAGCTACACTGAGTAAATAAAGATTAATGATTGGTTGAGAGGGCAGAAGTGCATTCCACAGAGTTAGCCACTGATTGTTGCCACCTCGCACTAGAATGATACACACACACATACACACACAAAACAACACAACAAGTCACAAGATCACTATCTCTTCCTTGTAAGAAATCAGTAGTTCAGTTGAAATTAGATGTTGCTTGTGCACACTTACTGGTAACACATGGATTACTCAGAGACAAAAATGCCAATGACTCCAACTGATTTAAGGCTATTTGAAGGTCACCATTACACACGCATACGGTAAAACGCGGAAGACACATTAAATTGCCAGAGCATGCAACATCAGATAAAATACTGATAGCAAATCAGACACTCTAACCGAGCATTGATCTCATAAACCCTGCACCCTGAGCTGCAAGATGCTAAAACGCTCATTTCAGACTAAACTTAAATTCATGCCCAAAAACTGAGTGAAATGTAAGACCGTGAACTGTGCCTCACATTGTGAAGATATATCTACCTACACGCTTGTAAACCCTGGAAATGAACTGTGCGAAACGGACCAGATGAGCTGGATGCCTCACACAGCTCCTGGCTTCCAGCAGCACTCAGACGTGCTGCAGGACTGTACCACACAGCAGCGACGCTGCTGCAGCATGCAACTGATGAGCCTCGACTGTACTACTGCTCTCAAACTGAGTTGGACTGTGCACAGTGCGTGTGTGCAGGCCTGCACGTAAATCCACAGGCACACACATTCCCAGGCACTGCTTGTATATCACTTGTCAGAAGTTTCAGATTTCACGCTAAAAGAATTGATTGGCTTTTTTAGCGGCCCGCCGATAACTCAGCCGAGTCACAAACCGAATATAATGATTAACCAAGGATTCACCAACCGCTGCCTCAGACTCTCAAAGCATGAACAGGAAGGAGAACTTGAAATGAAATCGAAGCAGCATGTCAATTAGGGGAAGTTCTTATCTGTCACCTCAGTCCTGTAGCTCAGGCTGAGTTTCAGATTTTAGGTCTGTGTCAGAGACAGCAGAGGAAGAGGTGTTCACATCCTCTACTCAAGTAAAAATAGCAATGCCGACATGCAAAAATAATCCGGTATATGTGCAAGTCTTGCAATCAGATTTTAGACCAGAAGCACTCCTTATTGAAAGCTGTCCGTGCAGGTGTTGTTATTATGCATATTTATATTAGTATTAGTGATTAATTAACAAGTGAGTAGCCTTTTTATGTTGATGTTGGTTGAGATAGGGATCATTTTAACGTCTCTGTTGTCATAGAAAATGCTTTGTACAGCTATTTAATGAGCCAGGTGTGAAGGAGAGCGTGCATGTGATGTCTCGAAAGCTAAAGAGCCCAAAGTCTACAGCAACGGGGGGAGAAAACACAGCTCCTAAAACGCCTCATCACTAATCCCACTTTAATTCAGTGGCTTCTTGACATCACACTCAATCATCATGTCACAAATTTACACAATTTATGCCAATATTCAAGGCACAGGTGAAGTTAATTGGAAGCCGAAACAAGATATTGAGCCATAAAGATACATGATGAGCGGTGCTGGCTCAGACGCGTGTAGGCTGACCAATCAGAGCAGACTATTCGGGAGGGTGGTCTTAAAGAGACAGGAGCCTAAAACAGAGCGTTTCAGACTGAGAGGGAATACAGTGCTGCATCACTGTACAATATGAGAGAACTGATGTGTTTTTTGTATCATAAAAGCGTGTAAACCTATTCTAGTAGTGGTCAGTTTCGAAACTACATATGTTGGTCTGTTTATACTGTACAATGCACTGCCACTGTGTTATGGATTATTGTTTGTAGGACTTGACCACATTCAATTATGTCCTATCCAGTCTGCATATGGTATATTTGTTATCCTCAGGCTATACTTAGTGTAGTAGGAGTGCAGCACATTGAGTAATGGTAATATTTTAGTAGAGCACTGTGCTTGTCAAATCTCCATTTAGCCAGCTACAATGACAAAGCAGTTCCTATTCCTGATCTGCATTAGTGCCCAGATATAGTGTGTTCCTGCTGTTAGACAGAACCACTTGTCCCAACTACTGTTTTCAAGTTCATTTCACCAGGAGACAAAGAGTCCATTTATCTGGAGAGAGAGGCAGAAAAAAGAGGAGGGCAGAGACAGTGAAGGGTGACGGAGTGAGCGAGAGAGAGAGAGAGTGAGAGACAGAGGGAGGGAGGGCTGAAAGTTGGATGGAGCATGAAAGAAGGAGGAGAGAAAGACGACTTTCCAAAACAGCAGATCCTGGAATGTTGGTGGAAGGTGCCACATAGCTCCAAATATTTGTTGCTCAGTTGGCACAGCAACGGGACGACCAACGCGTTTATTAGCAAATCCCTACAATAATACCAGAGCGTCAGGGAGGGGAAACACCCAGAGAGACAAAAATGCGGACTGTCACACGAGACAGAGAAAACAACAATAAGATACTGAACATTAAAAAGGAGACATAAAGTGAGAGAGAGTCGGAGTCAAGAGGGTTATAGACTGAGAGTTTATTGTTGTCTCTGTGTTGTGAAACAGGTACATGTGAAAACACGCGCACACACACACACACAAACACACACACTGAAAGCTACAGTGCAGGTAGCCCTGATGAGTGACTGGGCTAATACTGGAAAACAGAACCAACTACTGTCACTCACGCATGTTTCCTCCCGCCAGCCTCACCCAACCAAGCCCCAAACAAACACATGTGCACTCGCATACACACACACACACACGCGCAGACGGTCTCCCATGGATCTCTGGCGTTGTTATACAGCGTCTGATCATCCATTTGTTCCTATTAGGGAAACTAATGGATGACTAAGTCCAGTATTTTCCGATTCCAGGGACACATCAAAAGACAACTAAAAAAGAATAATTCCCAGGTTCCCCCGCACAAAGTGGCCACCTTTGATTTAACCATGAATGACTTAAACCTTTACTCAGTTTCAGCTTTGTTGCCGGCATTCTAAAACAGTCTTTAAGATCTTAAAGGGACACTTAAAGTGAGGTGTGTTTTTTTTTGGCAAATGAATCCAAAAGCGCTTGCAGTCGTGCATAACAACCATATTAGTCTCTCTGAGTCAGGTCAGAGTCTCTGATCCTGCAAGAGACTCTCGTTGACAAAGCACACGCCCAACCCAGATTGCAACATTGTACCAGACACGTTCGTCCAGCCCACATACCATGTGGAGAATGATGGCACATGTTCGCCAGATCTGGACCACAAGCATGGCCACACATGTCAGGCAAGAGTGAACCGAGTAAACCAGAACTGACCCAAATCAGATTCTGGAACAGGACCGTGGCCCATTTTGTTGTCCTCACACTCTCTGATTCAGAGGTGAGCAGTAACTGCCGGGCTGGCAGTTAGTAGCAGAACCGAAAGTGTTTGTCACAAGTTGGCTGCTAACGTTGGTGCTAACTGGGAAATCCGTCTTCTCATCACTACACATCATAATACACTCTGCTATGACTGGTCACTTATGGTGACTAATGAGCGAGATATAGCTGTGTAACTGACATTACTGAGTCATGTTGCCAACTTAATTACCATTCTTTACTTTCATTTCAGTATATTTTATTGTCTTTGCCATTATTCCACAACTGCACACCTGTCATCCAATCAGAAATCAGTTTTTTACCATGGTCTCGTTACAGTATAAAGTGGCATGATACCCTTCGTTCAACAACCAGACAACCATCAAATTCTGAGCACCCTCCCCTTCAACCATAACACCACTCAACTGAGTATCGATCTGTTATCAGGTTTCATAGCTGTCTCAGAGGAGGGTGGTGAGGGTGATCTCTGTGTGTGTGTGTGTGCGGCGCACATGCATGTGTGCATGAGAAAGAGAGACAGAGATGGAGAGAGCAAGAAAGAGAAGAGTCTGTTTTGTTTTTTACAGTTGCACGTCTCTTGTTTCATAGGACTGCATTCTGCAAGATCAGCTTCACTTACACTTATCATATATCCAATAAAGCAAGAAAATAATTTAAGTGAAATAGAGGCCCGAGTCACGTTTTATCTGGGAAAGCGTTTCTCTCTCTCTCTCTCTCTGGCAAGTCCATATTTATATTCTCTCATCTGCAGCGAACGAAAAAGAACAAACTTCCATTCTCCATCCTTTCGGCCTCTCGCAGCCTGAAACTGCTGCTCGATTTGAAACAATCGCTCAGTCCTGTCACTCTCCCCCCCACCCCCCCGCCCTCTCCCTCCCTCCCTCCCTCCCTCCCCCTTCCTTCTTCTCCCTTTACTTTTTTATTGCCTCTGAAAAGCCAGGCTAGAATAACCAGCAAGTCCAAACACACACTGACAACCTCCGAGTCACCCTTGCGGCACACAAGCACACAGCTTGTGCGCCTGGTACGGTCCCACAGCTCGCAGGGGTAAATGGAGTGGAACAGGTTAGCATTGCTGCCATATAGCTTCCCACCTGTACAAACACGGTGCTTGATCATGGCTAAACAGGCACACACACACACACACACACACACACACATACACACAGACACACATGGACACACACAAATAGTCCTCCATCTGGACTGGGGCACTGGTGGGTTTTAATAGCTATCGATCATTCTCCCTGGTGACACACACACACACTCACCTCCCTGTTACAGGCTGAACAGAGCCAGCTGAGGACTCGTACAGGTCTCTGAGTGCACACACACAGAGACACACACACACACTCCTTTACAGTGTCAAAACGGCCATTTATTTTGCCTGCCTCTGTGTGTGTGTGTGTGTGTGTGTTAGTGCTTCTGTGTGCCTCTGTGTGTATACGTGTGTGTGTGTACGTGTGTGTCCTGCTGTGTGTGCTCACGCTGCCTTTCTTTTTAGATGAGGTTATTTAATTTACATAATGAGGCCCAGACCCACTCTCATAGATTAAATTACGCTGAGACAACAAATAAAAGCGCATGCAGACAAGCACCCCCACAAACATACAAATCCCAGTCTGTGTAACCCTTTAACTGAAGTCGCTCAGTCGTTCTCTTGTCGTATCTATGATGGAAAAAAAAATGCATCTGGGGCCTAAGAAGCAAAGGTAAAGTCAAACAACCTGCAGTGTGCCCACCCTCACCCAAATGATGTCATTGTACACTCGCCTGAGTGAGTTACGGTGCGCTGAGAGGGTCAAAATGAGGGACAGCCAATCAATATTCCATATGATTCTCAGCCATAAATCTAAGATGTGATTAGTCTGGGTAGTTAGCGACGATTAATTGTCAAAGCTAATAAAGTCTTTTGTGGCCGCGGGTGCCAGAGAGGCTGCTGGGAATCACGGTTCACTTTATGGGCAAATTAATTAAAACAGCTCCTGGAAAACCTCGTCAAAGACAGGCATCAAACAGTCGTTCTGAAGGGCGGAACAATGAGACATCACTCGGGGAGATTCATTGTGTTTGTGTGTGTGTGTGTGTGTGTGTGTGTGTGTGTGTGTGTGTGTGTGTGTGTGGTATTCAAACACAATAATTCCTCCTTTTACATCATGTCATAAATCCAGAGGGGGAGGAGGGACATTTGTCATTAACTTACGTCTTTTCCTTTTCATTAAAAATAGGGTGGCCACTGTACATACAATACAAGTGAGGATGGCACGTGTGCGTGTGTGTGTGAGTGTGCTTGTATAACGTGTAATGCAGGTAAAGATGATTAAAAAAGGAGGCAGTCAGAAAGAATGAGATACAGTGTCAGTTAAGGAGGAAGAGGAAAAGAACATTAGAGGGAGGGAGGTGTGGAATCATATGTTTTGACAGACAAAAGCAGAAATTGTCATTGAAAGGTGCATCGATACATCCACCGAAATTCGGTCCACCTTCCCATTCCCTCTCCATCCTGTAGACCAGTGTTTCCAAACCTATTTGTTGTCGGACGTGCTCCCACAGTCCTGTCAGATGAACCCATGTGGGCCTCGTCATCGTCACCACCCATCACAATTTCAGTGTTTTCATTTCAAAGTAAAGATCATTCCACTTTAAATGGTATAAAAGTGGCATTACAGTGGATGTCATCTTGTTTTCATACAATTGGACTGTTCAGGTTGGTTTGGTTACGCTTTCATTTGTAGCACCAACACCTGGAAGGCCGAAAGCTAAAGATTTCAACTATTTGACAAGCACTTTCAGTAACCATGTAGGCCTATCTGTTTCTTTGAGGCCTATCCATTGCTTCCAGCTTACTGTTTCAAATGTTTATTCAAAGTGTTAAGCTCACTATTAATCATTCAGCCTACTTTATCATTCCAACAGTTTATTACTCTTAGATAAGTACTTTAACCTTTACGCCCATTACTTTTAGCTATTTCGAACATACAAATGATGTTTGTTTAACTATCAATTATTAATCCATTACTTTTTAGCTGTTTCGACTTCTCTGCTCGCGTGACTAATTTTCACATACTCTTTCTAAAAAAATAACTAAAAAAACAGCTAGTGTTCAGGTCTTCTAGTTGACCCTCTATGTAGTTAAATCTTTATTTCTATTTAATCTAATAATTTGAGCTACTCCATCCACATAGCGCCTGGGATAAGTTGTCTTGTCTACTCCAGCTTGGAATCACATTTGTAGACAAGTCACATTGCGGTAAATATATAATATAAATAATATTAAAGTAATAACATTGCAGCTACAGTAAAGGCAGACCCAGACGTGAACACACATACTCTTCTGAGTGTGTATCTACACAGTCGGGATTCTTTTTTCCTTTGCATAACAGCTGAAAAAACAATAGTTCTCACAGGGAAAGATCATTGTGAGTGTGTACTGTCTCTTAAGCTTCAACACTCCGTCTCCCTGCCTCTCCTCTTAGTCACCCTGCAAACCTCAAGGGACGTTCACTTTGACGTAGAGAGCAAAAGTTTTTTTTTTTTTTTTTTTCATGTTTCACTGTCTCTTCTGCTTTGTACTCAACAGTGGTTTTGGCCGATGAACTGGTTTGTCTTCAAATGATACCAACACAAACACAGAAAGTACTCTGAGGTTTTTACTGAAAAGAACTGCTGAAACAATACAACTGGGCCACAGCCTGTTTCCATCACAGGGGAAATCCTGGCTGCCTGGACGGCCACTGATAGGAGTAAGATGAGAGGGAGTGCGAGAGAGAGAAAGAGAGAGAGAGAGAGAGAGAGAGAGGAGGAGGAGGAGGAGGAG
>CAEMYA010000186.1:320907-339477 GCA_903131615.1 Diplodus sargus | reverse complement strand
AAAAAAAAAAAAAAAAAACGGTTATCGAGAAGCAGGGGCTGATGGGAGGAAAGGCTGAAGACTAGACAACTGAGAAGGCCCGATTGTATTACCTCAGGTCAGGATGCAGCTGAGCAGGAACACAGTACTTGAAAAACATGCGTGTGAGAGTCTGCGTTCGTTATTGATCTTGAAAATAAAACACAGATGCAGAGAGAGGAAAGTGAAGAGATGAATCAACACGACTTGTATAGTGAACTATAAAACAACAAGATGATTTAAACGTGTGTTAAAAATCAAGAGGATTAATGTGGAGCTAACACATTTTCACGTGCTGCAAATGAAGTGAATGATATTATTGCTACCATAACAATCTCACGTTTTATAGTCTGTTTACCAAAATGTGTTGAACAGAAACATTTTCTCAGATTTCTGCGGATGGCAGAGTCGCTCAGTTGGTTCTTCACTTTGGTCCTGACTATCAGCACTGTTGTGTTTTTTTCATCTTGCGTCATTATCAGATTAAATCTTTAACTTCAAGTTGGTTTATTAGCCAGAATAACCCAAATAACTTTGTATTGAGTGGTAATTACCTAATGTTTACACCACAAATATCTAAACTAAGATGGTAAACAATATAAATGTTATACCAACCCACTCGCCACAATAAACGTTATTATTATTATTAATAAACGCCAAGTATATTTCCACAAAAAACAAAACAGAACGTTTTCAATGTTGCAACTTTAAAGATGCAATACAGAGAAATCTGTCATACAGCCTCACAGAGCTGCTAGCATGTTTGTAGATGATACAATTGAACAAACTGGAGGATCGTGTGGACGACTGTTTACTGTATGAACCATTTGTGATTCATGAACACTGTAGGACTCTTTCCTTTCTCTGTGGACATCTAAGAATAGCGTTGGCCAATTATGATGTACACAAGAAACAGGCACAGCTTCTGTTCATTTCCGAAGTGCAGCATCAGCCAAATGATTGTTTTTGATTCTGGATTTTCCACAGTTGGAAAGTAGCAAAATACTTAGAAGTTATCATGCTACCTATCCATCTATCCTGCGGTAGTTTGTTCTTTCCACAGTACTGAAACCTCATGTCCCAAAGCCCTGAGAGCCGGCATTTAGCTCCAAAACCCCGAAATAATTCAATAAGAACACCAAGCCCCTTAGTCCCATAAATCAGATGTTTTTATAAAAGTGTTCCTGTTTCACAGGCGACAGTGAATCAGCCAAAATCAGTGAAATATGCTGCCTGACTTAGAATCTGTATATCATTTATATGAGACAAATTATTAAAAAGATCCATGTTGAAATGTAATGAACTGGGTCTATGTTGGATGTGGCTACTTCTTGGTAACATCAACAATTGCCCTTAGCCATCCCAGGCCTCTGTCTCTATCCGTCTACATGTGAGGGCAGTTAAGAATAAGTACAGCTTGTGACCACAAGTGACCAAATGTCCAGGCTCTGAACCAAGGCAGCAGCAGGATATCCCGACTTCATGTTGAGCAGTCACTTTAAACAGCAGGGTTCCTCCATGCTAATTTTCCCATACATTCCTACACAGAAAATTGCCTTGGCAGAGTACCACACTGTGGTTTCTCCTTTATAACTTTACGCATGGCGACCAAGGAGGAAAAGCAGATCCAATCCAACCAGCGCTCCAGCCATATTGAAACATTTAGGGTTCTGTATTAAACACCATTTGAAAGTATATAAAATAGAATTTACCAAGGTCTGACTTTTGCCATGGGATTTGACTCTGAAAAGAGCTTTAATTGAAATTAGATAATAACTTTTTTAATGACGTCATATGTTTTACCCTAACTTATTTCGTCTATTTAGGACAGTGGGTGAAGTCAGAGATGTGGACGCCTGCTGGCAGGTGGCGGGCACCAGACCACCTACCTATGATTCTTTCATGCCCTTTAATTCAGAAGAAAATCAGTCATGAATAGATGAATGAGACAAAATGAATTAATATTTCACAATGTGCCGGTGGAACATAGAGTGTAAACAAGCGACTAAACATGTCTTCCTCATTACATTCCCACAGTGACAGTCATAAAGGTAAGGCAGAGTAACACTGACAGAAAATGAGAGACCAGCGGTATACATTTTTAACGATATATGAAGTTAATCTTAAAAGAAACCCAAGAAAATGAAGTCCAAAGAAAGTATATGCACCTCAAGACCTACATTAACATTTCCCTTGTGTGTGCATGATGAAAGCAAAGCAATCTTCTCTTAAATCAAAAAAATAAACCGCACACAATCAGTTAAGTCAGCTGACTGTATCAAATTATATCCGACGTTACTGATTGCCGTGGTTTGACATATACAACAGTACATAAAGACAACATTAGCAGCCATAAAAAGTCAGACTGTGGTGGTGTTTTATGATCCGGGCCATCCTCCTTAGGTGCCTCTCTGAGCCAGCCAGCGCCAGGGGGCTGATTTACTCGCCACACCAGGGGGACATATTTAGAAGTGGAGCGCTGGAGATAGTAGGCAGTAAAGCTGGCAGGGCAGAAGATGACCCAGACAGTGGGAGAGTGGAAGACTAGAGGGGGACACGTAAGACACACCGGTCAACCTCCTGCCATTAAACCAGCCGTGATTTCTGACCAAAGGCCAGGGGACAATGGACTGCACTACACTAATTACACACCCTGACATGGATAATAGGAAATGTGCTTGCTCTTTATGAGGACGAACAGACGTCTGTAGATCTATCTTTAACCGTCCGTAGTTGCAGCAGAAATAAAAGGTCCTAATGTAGCTTTTCAGACGTGTGGGCTATGCAGTGGTAAGAACAAAAAGTTCCTATTAAATCTGTCTCCTAATGACTAAAGGGTACAGGAGGGTTCATGACTCATTAAGACAGACTTGGCTCCACACTTCAGGTAAATAACTGGATTTAATATGTAAATATGTCTGTGTTTATGTTAACCTGCCCAGGTGTCAAATTTTAGCTCCCTCAGCAAGAAAAGGTGTAGTCAAAACTAAATTTGGGAAATGTTTTGTGTATAGAACAATTTATAGGGGAGGGACCACCAACCAGAGACCACCATGACATCCCAGACTGAGAAACAAAATGACAGTCAGAAACAAGACGACTTTCCACCAGGAGTGCACACACACACGGAAAAATGTATAATTTGTTTTCACGTAAAGGTTTTCATTTGCTTTTTCAAAGTTCCTCCGAGCTCACAACTTTCCCAAGTGCAAACCCACAGAAATTAGAGACGTAACTCAGAGGCGCAGTAGACGTAGAACGCTGTGGAGCTAATACAATATAGCACAGTGCCGCACTAGTTAGCAGTAAGAAGGTCCTGGTTCGAATCCCAGCAGGCCGGAGCCTTTCCGTGTGGAGTTTGCACGTTCTCTGGTTTCCCCCCACCATCAAATCGAGTATATTATTAGGTTAAGTCTCTAATCAGTTCCCTTGACCAAGGCACTGGAGTTAGTCCCCAGGTGCTGTATGTTGGCTGCTCACTGCTCCTCTGGGATGCGTTAATGCAGAGAACAGGTTGAGGGTTTTTTTTGCTCTGTGGAAATTTTGTTTTGTTAAATTGTTACAAATTGTTAGAGCCCCTTTAAATTTGTGAGGGTAATTCTTTATTTATGTACTCAGGTCATCTGATATAATATCGTTATTTCAAGGCTGGTAAAATGTGAATCAACTTGATTTGCGAAACAGAATGAAATTTTATAACATATTTTTGTACTTTTATGACTTATAGCAATATGAACATGGGGCTTACACATTATTTGCTATTCTGCCATTTAAATGCAGTTTATTTACAATATATGTGGCACATTTCATACATTTACATTCAGGCATAGACTTGATGTCTTTAAAAAATAAAAGTTAACACCATACATGACAGAAATAAAGTGCATTTAAACACATAAGACTATTTAATATTATTACTACTATTATTATTATTATTATTATTATTATTATTATTATTATTATTATCATCATTATTATTATTTAATAAAGCGCTATCTGTTAATCAATCATATAAGACCAAGCCAAAATTTTACTTTTCGTCTGCTTTTATAACAAGACCTTAGTTGTAGTTCATTGTTTTCCAAGTTTCAAAATGATACATTATGATACAATAATTATGATACAATAACTAAAAACACGAATCAATTCGATTTTTATTATGTCATTTGATGCTTCATAATGGCTTCTGAAGCTGATAAACAGTGACACATTTATTGTTAGCGTTATGTCGTAACCACAAGGTGGAAGATCATAGAATAGAATTTCTCAATATAATCATTTTATGAAATTCAAAGGTGATTAGAGATTTGTCAGCTGCACTTTCTAAACTTTCTACACGGCCGAAGTGTCTGACTTATATGTGTACAGAAAGTTAAAAGTCAACAGAAACTGTGTGGGCTGATAAATAAAAACAGAGTGCAGAGTTGTAGCGGAGCTGCGAACACACAGAGTCCCTGCTGAGAGCGGAGCTTCTGTCCCGCCACTGACGGTAAAGCGGGTAACCAGACATTCAAAAACAATACGTCATCCCACAATGCACCGCGCTTACGCTCTCCTTACAACATTACCTCATCCCACAATCCACCGCGAGATTAAGAATCTTCTGGGTGGTCGTCAAGGCAACGCGCCTTATCGAAGGGCAGGGCCCCGCCCCGCGACACGCCCTCCGGCCAATGGGAGAGCCCCGTCATGACATCATGGCTATTTTTAGAGAGGCAGCGGCAGCAGATAAGGTTTGCCTCCACGCTGTACGGCTCAGAGTATATACAACACGGCCAGGCGGAGGAAGCACCGCAGACTGCCGACACAACTTTAGAGCCGCTCGGCGCTTTCTCATTCACGGACTCAATACAAAGTGTGGATACTTTGGCTTAAGCCTTGTGAACTGTTACAGCTCTGAACTATCGACCGCCGCTGGCCGAAAAAGAAGTAAGTCCTGATTCCGTTCAGCAAAGTGCGCACTCAAAGTTTGGAAGTTTTTACGCACGTACAGAGAGGACGTTTGGACAACTGATAAACCAGGAAGACGAGAAGGGGGGACTCAGGTGTTTTGTAGAAGACTTTATAGAACATTGTTTTCGGTTTCTCTTCTATGTATACCAAGATGGAAACTACTTTCTATGACGACTCACTCAACGCTTTCTCCCAGCACGACAACGCCGGCTACGGGTACAGCAACCCCAAAGCCCTGAAACACAACATGACACTGAACCTCTCCGACCCGACGGGCACCCTGAAGCCTCACCTTCGGGCCAAAGCCGGGGAGATCCTCACCTCTCCCGACGTGGGCTTGCTCAAGCTGGCCTCCCCGGAGCTGGAGAGGCTCATCATCCAGTCCAGCAACGGGCTCATCACCACCACGCCGACCCCGACACAGTTCCTGTGCCCCAAGAATGTCACCGACGAGCAGGAGGGCTTCGCAGAGGGGTTCGTCCGAGCCCTGGCCGAGCTACACCACCAGCACATGCCGGGGACACCTAACGTGAGTGTCACCTCAGCCCCTCAGACCAGTGTCAACACTGCCCTGCCGCCGGTGTCATCTGTTGCCGGCGCCACCGTTTACAACAACAACGCCACCATGCGCTCCGACTCGCCGGTCTATGAGGACCTGAACACTTTCAACCCGGCCATCAGCACCGTCTCTGCCCCCAATTACACCACCTCTGCCCCCACTATGTCCTTCCCTGCAGCCCCGCCTCAGCTCCCCATCTACGGGCAGCCATCCTCCGGTCAGATCCCCCGGCTCACGGCGCTCAAAGAGGAGCCCCAAACCGTGCCTGAGATGCCGGGGGAGACCCCTCCTCTCTCCCCCATCGACATGGAGAACCAGGAGCGCATCAAGGCCGAGAGAAAGAGGATGAGGAACCGCATCGCTGCCTCCAAATGCCGGAAGAGGAAGCTGGAGCGCATCTCTCGGCTGGAGGATAAAGTGAAGAACCTCAAGTCCCAGAACTCGGAGCTCGCGTCCACCGCCAACATGCTGCGCGAGCAGGTGGCCCAGCTGAAGCAGAAGGTGATGAACCACGTCAACAGCGGCTGCCAGCTCATGTTAACGCAGCAGCTCCAGACCTTCTGAGGCGGTGTCAGCGGCGGCGGAGAGAGAAAAAAAGACTGTGGTTGAACGAAACGGACGCTTCCTGTGATAGTGGGTGGCCGAGTCTCCTGGAGGCGGATTTGGGATGATGTGGCGCGACACTGGCAGGACCGGGGGCCGCGCGCGCTAAAGTTCCTGAGTGCCACGCGCTCCCCCCCTGGCGCGTCCCAGAGAGGGGGCTCGGGACAGGGACAGCATCCGTGAACCAGAGGGGGCATGGCGGCAAGCAGGACACCTCTCTTGTCCCTGTTTCGTGCTGTTTTTTTGTTTTTGTTTTTTAAACAGAAGTGGACAGGACTGAAGTTTTCTTGATTTCCACCCAGCTCTGCATGGACCTTATCACCACCATCTAAAGGAGAAATTCAGTATTAGAGGATGTAAGAAACCTGCAATAGAGACTTTTCTTGCTGTAGCCATAATGGCCTCAAACCTGGGCGTGTTTGGCCAAACTCTAAACGGCTGAAAAGTTGTAACAAATGCTGCCTGACTTCTGAGTTACAGTACAATGTACTTTTTCTTAATTGTAAGAAATTAAGTTAGAAAAGCTTCAAGATTTACTTGTTTTTTTCTAAAAAAAAAAAAAAGCGGTTTAATGGGGTTTCACTCATTGTTATATGTATATAAGATCAACTTGGAGTACTTATGTTTACCATTTGTAATAAGAAAACTGTATAATTTTTTTATGTTTTGTTTTCTGAGCACTTCAGAAACTAATTGATATTTAAGAAAATAAACCAGATGAAATGAAGCAACAGTGTCTCTGTGTTCTTCTCAGTGTGTGCATAAGAAAAAAGAAAAAGAAAAAAGTGGGTGTGCCATGTCAAAAGCTCAAACAATCAAACATGTTGCAACATGTTGCAGGAGCAGCCAGTTCCCAGTACCTCAAGGTAAATTCCATTAGTGCTGGTATTGATCCAGGCTAAGTGATTGTGTTGCAGCTGACAGGCCGGGCTCACTTACGACTGATGGAGGCTGCCTGAGATCTCCACACCACACACACACACACCTACCTGAAGAGTATTACACAAAACCTCCCATTGTTCTCAGGGTTTGTTTTTATCACTACTGCAGGTAGAACTCTGTCAAACGTTAACCTGCAATGCTGTTACAGAGTTAAACAGGATCAGGCAATAAACTTCAACTGCAGGTATCGAAAGCATCGCTCATTTGACATATAATGAGAGGAAAATTACAGGGCACCCTTCATGCTGTTGCACCATTAAGTTATTCAACATGACTTCCTGTACTGGTGTAAATATGGAAAGAACCAGCATGTCGAAACAAAGTATTTGGTCCTAAGTTGTAAATGAATAGATACACAGGCGGCAGCACAGATGACTGATTTTTGATTCAATAAAGCGTAAAAGTACGACTGTGGGAGAGAATACACTGGATACGCTGCATTATATTATCACTTAATCACAATAAGGTGTACTTTCAACGAGTATGTGGTCGGAAGAAACTTAATCAAAATGTAAACAAACATCACAACACAAGACAGGAGCCTCATTGACACAAGCCAGATAACTAAATATAAGTTAAGTGTAATGCTAATAAACTCATCCCAGTGTTCGCTGTTATGACCAGTTGAGAGCCTGTAGTATTTTATCCCATCTCCTCAATTAGCATGTAAAAAAAATACACCTGAACAATATGAAGTTAAAGACAGATTTGGACTTCATGCAGCTGATAGGAGGAAAACTTTGACTTGATATTCACAGAAAGACACAAATAAGCAGTTCCATATCTGATCTGCCCTGCCAGATCAGATATGGAACACAGGCTAAACAGTATCATGACAGTGTGTGCTTCTTCTCATGAAACACTAGAGGGCGACACAGACTGACTCACCTGAGAGATGAAGTGAACTGCGGCTGTCCCATATTCATTCCTCCACCGGAGCTGGCGTTGGATCATTGGCTGTTGTTTTGTGCTTTTAATGAAAACAGACCTGTCATGATTCACAGATGATTCAAAGACACGGAGCAGCTTATTATCAGGCTGGGGGGATTTTAAAAATACTTTTATGTTTATTTATAATAAATAATACAGCCTTCATGTAAAACAGACGTGCTTTATTGTCCGATTCTGTCGAAGTAATCAGACTGTATTCTTTCTTTTCCTCTTTTGGGCCGCCTTTTCTTTTTCTTCTCTTTAAATATAATGTCCTATAGATTTTCGTAAAATGGTTTGATGTATGTAACATGGCTCATTTAACAGCACATTTTTAAAATCTTAATTATTTCATGGGCAAATATAGGGACATTCATTCTAATTCCATATCTCTTAGGCTGATAAACAGGGAAATAAAAAGAATAAGTAAATGTAAAGTAGGTTGTCCGAGATGTTTATTCTAAACAAGACCATTAGTTGAGATTAATTATTATTATGCATATATCTAGTCTACTTTCAGCAGTCCTGATTTCTCAAACTTGGGGCAACATGACATCATTCCGGAAAGCGGAGTCCTTCCCGACCATATAAGGACAGGGAACGCTCGGAAGACCTACGTCACGACGCAGGAGGCGTGGATTACGGGAAGTGAATCGACTCTATAATCTCTGCATAATACGGTCCTGAGAAGTTACCAAGGGCAAGTCAATGAAAAGATTACCATGACAACAAGACGCACCCTGGTGGATTTATAATTTAGGATAAACAGATATAACAAATAAAAACAAACAATTGAAACCATCTGAGTTAAAGGTTATACTGAGTTAAAGTTGGCCACAATTTAGTATTTTTCTGGAATAATTACATTTTAAGCTTTATAATTGTACCTCACTACAGTTGAGAGGGAAATGTTGGACTTTTACTCCTCTACATTTGTTTACCGGTTATAATGACTCGTAAGTTTGCATATTTAGATTTTACAAATTATTTAACCAACTTGTAAAAATTAATGCAATGTTAAAGATGAAACTATCCAGCAGTATATAAAATGGGCTTGTTAGAACAACCTCTAGATGTTAATGTATCAGTGGTAGTAACTAAATGGGCCTTATGTAGCCTTATTTATCAAATAATCTGATTTACAAAAATGACCTTTAATGCAGGACTTCTAGTTACAGTGTGGTAGCAGATTGTTAGTTTTACTTGTAAGAAAGTAATCTGAATATTCTTTCCAGCTCACCATATTTCACATCTGGCACCAATAAATAACTTCAAATGCACTGTTCGGTTTGTGTTTTGGTGCAAAATTGCACAAGACTGTCAGTCATTTGGTTGACTTTTGACATATGTGCAATTCAGAGATTGTGCTGGATGGGGTTACCGACACACTGTTTCTTAACACACACAAAGTCTCACGCACACAAGGTTATCTTGAAACAGCTCAAATTCAACGAGGTTCTCTTTACTGAATTAAAATGATGTTAAATGTGAATGTGACAGTGATCAGCAGAAACAGTATATTTTTATCTCAATCACAAACTTATAACTTAATAACAATGTTTGACCTCTGTCATAACCATCATGTTGCCTCCAGGGGTGGAAGTAACTTATTACAGCTCCTCAAATTACTGTGATTAAGTCTTTTTGTTGGTTATTCTTGTATAAGTCTGTAATGTGACTTGTACCTAAGTATGCTTTACACTAAATCATCTACTTTGGATACTTTTACAATTTACAATTATAGATTTCATATCTAAACCTTTCATCTACATTTTTGTAGCCAGTAAGGCTATCTGATCAGAAAGGAGCCAATCAAAACTAATTATAATCCACTAATATTTCAGTGATATAACTGTACTTGTACTTGACTACATATTTTCAGCACTCTTTCCACCACTGAATGCTTGGAGTGGAAACACATCATGGTAGTTGGTCACATAATCTCACAAAGGGCAGGTTGAGCTGGACGGATCTGTCTGGAGAAAGGCCTGTGTCTATTTTGTTGCTAGGGGAGGTGTTTCACTAAGCATTAAGGTACAAAACACACACACACACACACACACAGCCAGAACCACAAGTTATAACAGTGACTTGCAGCGTGTGAATGCTCCAGAAACCTTTTACTTTTCCAGCGTGTCTAAAATGTTCAATTCGCCCAAGGGCTTCCATCTTCAAGCAGCATCAAATTATACCAACCCCTATGCTGTGGATGTAATCCGGGCAAAGAGGAGTGAACTGGTTCATGGGATCTCAAATACAGAGGATCTACTGGATCGTCTCGTCGCAGAGGGGGTCATGACAGCCGACAAGAGATCCATCGTTTTGACCATCAGGTCTCGCAGGGATCAAAACTGCAGGGTCCTGGACATCCTGGAGGCCAGAGGAGAGAGGGCCTGTCGGAAATTCTTCCATCCATGTCTGATGATGGCAGAACCCGACCTCTATCAGCGAATCAAGACCTATGTTGGTGGTGTGAACGACCGTGTTCGGGACACAAGAAGACAGCTGATTGGATATTTGCTGGAGAGGGAGCAGGATGGGATGGTTAAAGCTTCTCGTGGAATTGTTGCTAAGGAGACTCGTACTTCATATGCCATCAAACAAACTAAGAAACCTCGGTATGTAGAAGACAGAAGTATTGTGCCACTTTTAAAACCAGAAGAGCAGCAAACAGCACAAAGTAAAGCAGATCATCTCATCCACATGATTGCTACAGATGGCGAGGCAGCCCTGCTGGAGGAGCTGTTAGAAGACACTGATATCAACGCAGTCACTTCCTCTAATGAGACTTTATTACATGAAGCTGCTGAGCACGGTCACCTGTCCATCATTGAGCTCTTGATCCGTAAAGGAGCTACACTGGACCTGCAGGACAGGAAGGGTCACACAGCTCTTCACAGAGCGGCCAGCAGGGGTCACACTAACATAGTCAGTGCCCTCATACAGGCCGGGGTCCCCATGTACACTCTGGATCTGCAAGGCAAAACACCAGTTCACCTGGCAGCAGAGAACGAGCACCTGAGCTCTGTGAAAGTCCTGGTGGAGGAGGAGAAGAAGCACTCTGAGAGCCACAAGCGGGACATGTTTCTCCACTCAGCAGCCGTGGAAGATAACTGGAGGCTGGCCGAGATGCTGCTGCAGAGCGGGGCTGCTGTCGATGCCAGAAACAAGCAGGAGAAAACACCTCTGTTTTCTGCAGTCTCCAGGAACAATGAGAAAACAGTGGCTGTCCTTCTAAAGGCAGGGGCCAAAGCTGACCATGATGTTATAAATGAAGCCATTATGCTCAATGAAGAATCAATTCTCCATCTGCTGCTTGGTGAGTCTTTTCACCAAAGACTGTGATAATAACACTGTCATTTTAGAGACAGTTCACCCCAAAAAAATCACAGGAGCATATATTTGTTATCTTGTGAGTTGCAGAGATTTGAAAATATCAGCCGCAAAGATGTCTGTCATCTCTCTGATGTAACAGAACAAGACGGCAACTAGATGGTGCTGCTCAAACCATTTTAAAAAACACATTTGAAAAACTCTCCAGGGTTGTCTCTTTCAAGACATCATGAACCGGTTACTCAACATAACCCACATACCTTGTTGTGAGCAGTTTTCTGCAGGAACTATTTTCTCTCTACCGATACTGTATCACCGTGCAGAAGAAGCATTTATCTACTCATGGACCAGAGGCTCACGCTCCTGATAGCACGGGATATGTAAATATTTATGGCTACCTCTTTGGCACGGCTCGTCCATGAGTAGATGAACACTTCTCTCTGTAAGGTGATGCAAAAGGAAAATAGTTCCTACAGAAAACTGCTCAAAAATTGTCATGTAGTTCTGCTATATTCAAGAGAAGACAGACATCTCTAGAGGTGACTTGTCCAAAACTTTGCCTCTGACACCAAAACAATTTAAATGAATAAATAGTGTTGCATTTAAGAAGGAAAATATGCATTGATTTTGTGGTGAACTGTCTCTTTAACATCTTGAAACATGCTACATCACCATGCATTAGACTTCTAGTTTAGGATGTAAATTGGACATAGATTATGCTTGAAGCTGCAAACTTGAAGGCCCTGTTTTGTTTAAACCGCAGATAGTGCCAGAGGCGCTCTGAGTGAGGAAGAGCTGGGTTCTGCTCTCCTCTCAGCTGTCAGACAGAACCATGATGGACTGGCAACTGCTCTTATAGACCGCGGGGCAAATGTCAACGTGTTTGACAAACAAGGCTACACTCCTCTCCTGCTGTCGGCCGAGCTGGGGCACAGTGAAGTCTTCAGGTAACTTGGTTCATTTAAAGATTCACATTCAGGGAATCTGCCAGCAATGGGGTAATTTTATGTGTGACTTTTTTTGTCTGATACATAAAGAGAAATAAATCCCATCTTACTCTCTCCTTTTATTTCCCTGTCCTTCCCACTCAAAAGACTCTCAGACAAAACATAAAACAAGCTCATATTTACATGTCTTCAGTGTAGCTGGCTCAGATCTGTAGGGGGGAGGGAGTTTTGTGCGTAGCAGCACAAGTTGTCGCCTGCCAGAGGTGTTTTTTGTTTTTTTTTGTAAATACTACCACCACATTTTACATAGTGGCTTTAAATGATTATTATTGCGTTATTTTATGATTTCTGCAGGCAGCAAGCGACAAACCATGACATGTATACAACAGAAAGCAAATATAAATACATCTAAACATTCATCACACACAATGATAAATTAATTAATTAAGTTGTGTCTTAAAGGTCCAATAAGCAGGAGTTTTAGTTAAAAACGTTAAAAATGTTTTATTTCAAATCAGCTGAATGTGAAAATCTATTTATTGCATTGTGACGATATATACTGAAGTTAGCATGCTAACCAGCTAGCCCCACACCGTCCCAGTTCAAAGCTCATGTGCTAGCAGCGCCAACACCAACACTCTGCCCGGTCACCCAGTCCATGCTAGCTGCACGGCGATCTCAGCTAACTTGAAGTCAACAGGCGGTCAATTCTTACATACTGCACCTTTAAAAAAGTCACCCCTTTTTTCATTTCAGGGTGCTGGTAGCCAAACAGGCCAAGCTGGATGCTACTTTATCCGACGGTTCCTCAGCGTTGCACCTGGCTGTCCGAAGTGGCAGTGTGCCTATAGTGCAGACGTTGCTGGGAAAGGGATTGGACCCCAACACTACTGGTCCTAAAGCCCAAACCCCTCTGCACCTGGCAGCTCAGTGCAATAGGCCAGAACTAGTTGATCTTCTGCTAAGAGCCGGAGCGCAGGTAATCATCAAACCATTTGCTCAATAGAGTTCATCTTGTCGATGTTTATTGTGCAGTCTGAGACTTGTGTGTGATTTCTTCAGGTAAATGCAGCAGCACAGGATGGTATGACTCCTCTGCATGTAGCCAGTCAGCAGGGCCATGCAGACCCCGTGATCCGGCTTCTTCAAGGCAAGGCAGATCCAGGAGTCAAAGACAGGCTGGGGAGGACAGCCTTGCACTGGGCAGCCTCTTCCCCAGGAGAAGGTGGTGTTGTAGACCTGCTGCTGACAGCCAAATCCAACCCACACACCACTGATAACGAGAAGAAAACCGCCCTCCACCAGGCCGCTATGGAGGGGAAAGCTGACGCTTTGACTTCGCTGTTGTCCCACAAGGCAAAGGCAGGGGCTAAAGACATGGATGGCTCCACGCCTCTCCATTACGCAGCAGCTGGTGGGCATGCCAGCCTGGTTTCCGCTCTTTTACGGTCACTCAACAACAAGGGGGTAGACGAGAGGAACGCGTGGAGGAAGACGCCACTTCACGCCGCGGCAGAGAAGGGCCACGACGTCGTGGCGGTGCTGCTCCTGGAGGCCGGGGCAAAGATCAACAGTACAGATCACAGTAAAGACACTCCTCTGCACTCTGCTGCCCGAGGTGGACACCAGGAGGTCGTGAAGAGTCTCCTAAACTGGGGCCAAGGTGGGCACAAGGGACGGAGGAAGAAGGCGAATCTGCAGGCGACCAATAATGTAGGGAAGACACCGCTGCAGGTGGCAGAGAGTGGAGACACATCAGAACATAAGGACATTGTCACTTTGCTACAGAAGAAGATGCTTCTTATCAAATAAAAGGAAAGAGGTCATCGCATCACATCTCATACTATCATATCCTGTGAAAGACATCGAGTACACACAAACATTGATATTTGACGACATGATAATGAGCTTAAAAAATCACAAAGATCAGCAAACTGTGTGTTTTGGATTTTTTCACCCGTCATTTTGTTTTTACGAGAGCAGTTGAGCTGCATGTGGAGGAACTGAGCGTTAATGACGCAACCTATCCAAACTATGGAAACCAACGTGGCATATGATGACAATGCACAGACTTTTACAAAACAACAGCATAAGCTACAGCTACACTAAATATCATAATCAGTGCATTTACAGGAGAAATGTAATATCACAGAACAGCAGTTTTTCTATTTTAAAAAGATTAGATTTAGTATATTAATTTCAAGCTTTGTCTGTTGCAGTGGTTCTCAGAGTGGTTCCTGGAGGCTCGAGCAAAGAGGGACATTTTTTTTTTATTTTCAAGTCCCTCCATATGTACCACAATGACAGAATGTTTGACTATTCTGGTCAAGCAATTCTCCTCAGGCAGGTTTCTTTACTTTAGTTGAGTCAGATTAGGGGTCCTTGATGTGATAAAGTTTGAGATCCAAGCTCAGTCGGTTGGTCCACCACTTTGATCCAGACAGAAATCTCTCAATAACTGTTGGATGAAAAGTCATGAAGCCATGAACAGACAATCACAATCCCCAGTTGATAAATGCTAATAACCTTTTGTATAACACAATTTGATTTGATTTACTTTATTTTAAGAATCTTTGTCTATAATGTCTTGGCCCCTGAAGACTTAAAACTGTTCCCACCTTTTTACAAAACACAACATTTAACCAAACAACGAACCCAATGGCAAACATTCATCAGACATTACAAAGGGTCAACTATTTCACTCCAACAAAACCTCTGATGTACCTCATATTGACTGCTAATTAGCTCATGTTGAACCTTAATTTTGTTTATATACTGTCAGCGTATGTTTCATGTACTTTAAGGTTGTGAAGGTAGTTCTGCGTTTTCTTAGATTAGATTAGATCAGATCAGATGATCGGGGAGATTCACTTGATACAACAGCTCAAGATGCAACAAATTAAGACAAAAAAAGTAAGACAAATATGTATAAAGTTAGATAGAAAATAAATAGAAAAAAATAAGATTTTAACAAAGGACAGAGTGGAAAGTGATAGTTCAGGTAGTGCTTGAGTTAAACAGTCGGATGGATGAGGACATGAATGATCTGCGGACGTGCTCCTTCTTGCACAGTGGGTGTAAGAGTCTGCTGCTGAAAGAGCTGCTCAAGGCGTCCACACTCTGGAGGAGGGGGGCGAGAGGTGTTGTCCATAATTGACGTCAGCTCAGCCAACACCGTCCTCTCAGCCAGCATCTCGATGGAGCAGACAGTCTCGATGTCCAGCAGACAGTCCAGGACAGAGCTGACCCTCCTAACCTGGCTGTTGCTGTTTTGCTCTGGTTGCTGTATGTCCATGCTCAGTTGTTGAGGGTAAAATATATGCTGTTAAATTTGTTGTATTCTTTATCTGATAACATGTTATCCACGTTGTGCTGGAAGATTATCATCTGATCGGCTGGTGATGCATACCTTCCTTCATATGATGGCTCCTTCCTGTATTATTGCTGAAAGAAGATTACTGAAAACCAACTGACACAAAAACCAAAACCACTGGCGACTCAAGAACTTCATGGTGGGATTTTTTTTCTTTCTTATTAGTTTTGTTTTTTCTGTCACAGAGACCACATTCACAGTTCTTAGTAATTCTTCAGCTTCCCCCCCACATCACTTTTCCATCCTGTTGCTGTTATCTGAATCAATACCTTTTCATCAGAAAATGATTAGTCACAATGATGGATTTATCCAAAATCTCTTTAACAAAGCCAAAGGTATAACGATGTTATATAAAATATGTTCAAAATACACAAAAATAATGCACAAAAAGTAGATATGATTATCTCAAATAAATCAAAAACCTGTAGGCATAGAAAAAAAATTAAATGTTCAACCGTCAGATTCCATTCTTTAGATGCATTGAACTGCCTTTTCAATAAATCCTGTGTGAAATATGTTTGACTTGTGAAATTGTTCAAAGGAGACCTATCGTGCTCACAAGAGGACTGAAGTCCACACCGACAGAAGCTCGTCTCTCCCACAGAAAACACTGCTCGTAAAACGCCTCGTCAGTTGTCCCATTAGTTCTGTGACTTTGTGACATCGCATCACGTTACCAAGTCACTCGTTTAAGTAACTTATGTCCCCCAGCTTGTTTGGCACCTAAGAATTTATTCAGCGTAGCTGCTCTGTTGTTGATAGTGGCGCTGGCTCAGGCATTTGTGAGTTGACCAATCAGAGGAGACTTGGTAATCAGAACGGGGGCCGTTAGAGAGACAGGAGCTAAGAAAACGGGTGTGTTTATGGGTCATTAAAGCATGTAAACCTATTCTAGTAGTGACCCAAAACAAAATTATGAATCTGAAAATGAGCACTTGTCTCCTTTAAAATGATTAATGAAAGTGTTTTATTAAATGGCAATTTGAATGAGTCTGAAATTATTTATAAATATTTGTTAAAGGCTAAAACTTTTAGGCCTAAAAGAGATTATAACTCAATCAAATTGATTCTGCATTTAAATGAATCCGTTTCTTTATTATTTCCAGAGTAATTCAAATAAGGTAGTGATCATTTAAAAACACATTTTACAAGTTCAAACGCAACTTTGATTAATCAATCTTGTGACAAAGAAACTAATATTTTGAACAGATCATCTTATGATCATCAAGAGGCACACAGCACCTTTTAAACTCCTATTTTCTGCGCACGAAGCAGTGAAACCGAGACACTTCAGCACATTCTTGATTTGGCACTTTAATGATGTTGGGATTTGCTCTCGCGTTATTTCAGAATCACGTGACACGGCTACCTCCTGGCACGTGACATTGTTTTGCCTGAGCCGCGGGGTCGCTGCAGACCCCTGACTGAAAGTTAAAATGGCTAGAAACGAGGAGAAACAACAAGGGAAGCTGAACAGACTTTGGCTTCAGAAGGAGAGAGAAGGTGAGCAGATAGAAGACGTAACAAACTCTTTCATGGAATTTCTATGTTGCGCATTAAAAACAGCTTTCTGACGAGCAGCTAGCTTTAACTGTTAGCTACAGTGCTGCTAACTGTCAGTTGTTATACTAACTTCATCTAATGTTCCCCTTATATCTTCATCATCCGCCTTGTATAAGGAATGTAAAAAGATACTCCTCCTTGTTGTACATCGTTTAACGTCACACCATTTCTTTTCCTAGCAGCTATATTTATGTAATGTTTTCTTTCAATGTGTCATTTACAGAGGGACGACTCAAAGATGTACACAAGCGGAGACCTAAACTGGTAATTAACAACATAATAGATCAACATTAACAATTCATCTCAATGCAGATATTGTATCCACACTAGCTTGTTACAGCCAACATTTGTCTTCACAGTCTACTCTGAACTCATCTTCCTCTGTGAAAAAGTGGATCCCCAGCATCAAGAATGACATAGAGTATTATCTGCAGGTTAGTAATGCTTCAAACAGATCCTACAAAGATAGTGTCTTCTCACACTCAATTCCCTGTCCCTGTTTGTGTCTTTTCCCCCTCAGCAGTCCCAGCTGTCTCATTACCCAGAGAGGAAGATCGCCGAGTTCCAGCTGCAAATTGGGGCTTTAGAGAAAGAGTACAAAAGCTTCATCACCAAACTACGAGTCCTTGACCCCGCCTGCAAACACAAGCCGTGGACTCCTCGAGCGTACTGCAAAAGGAGAGCAGACACGCAAGAATCTCCATGTCTTGGTCAGTGCGGCGAAGGTTAAGGCCAACCTGCCAACATGCAGTCAAAGCATGTGCTGTTATTCACCAAGAGCTTCTAGATAGGTCATTTCAATCATCATCCAGTTTTGACTGTCTTTTAAACATAGTTTAATAGTTAATGGCTCATCTTTGGGTCGGGTGATCTGACAAAAACTAATAACACAGGCTATTTATCATGATCCACGTAGTATCTTTTATCTAAAAATATTTAAATACAGCAAAAGCAATAATAAAACATTTGTTGCCCATACGATCTACCATTATTTAAAAATTACAAAATTTCCAAAACATATGTTTCCAACAGACTGGAAACGGGGGGGGGCGACCTGTTATTGCCAGGTAGGTAGGTAACTAGTTTACTATCTAAAGAAGGCCAAGCAATCGCTTTTTTGCGTACGGGTCGGGTCTCCAACATTAACACGCTGACAGCATCGTATCCAGAACATAGAATATTTTGAATGTACAGGTGTTCAAGACATACCAACCTTTTTATGAACTCAGCTATCTTCTGCGTGTGTGTGGCTGTTTGTGTGTGGCTGTTTGTGTTTGTGTGTGTGTGTGTGTGTGAGTGTGTGTGTGGCTGTTTGTGTGTGTGTGTGTGTGTGTGTGTGTGTGTGTGTG
>CAEMYA010000186.1:308714-320873 GCA_903131615.1 Diplodus sargus | reverse complement strand
TGTGTGTGTGTGTGTGTGTGTGTGTGTGTATGTGGCTGTTTGTTTGTGTGTGTGTGTGTGTGGGTTTGGCTATAGCTGTGTGGGTGTGAGATGTGTGAGACGTGTGAGTGACAGTGACGAATGGACAGAGAAATTAAATGCAGCTGAAAGAGTATGCTGCATTTTTTAAATAGCGTTAAAAACAATAAATACGAAACGCAGTATGTGAAGGTCGGAGTTGATTCTGTGGCGCACCGCCATGAATTGGTCGATGTGTGGGCAACACTGATGTCAGAAAGCAAACATATGAGCATCTACTGTATGCAATAAAATGTATAAAATGTACATCAAGGCTTTCACCCTTGATGTTCTTCCTTGTCATAGTACAATACACAATATAATAGTATACGTTATGCATTCCATATATTACCCACTTTGTATGCCCTCAAAGATGTACTTGTTTTTATCACTGCTGCTGATTATATATGCAAAAACATAAATGGAAAAACTGAAATTTGGTATAACTTCTCATCTCGTCTGACATGTTTCAGACTGAATTTCAATTTTGGCGAACTATTCCTTTAAGACCGCAGTAACTTAGCTTTCACACTTCTGTGTCTCTTCACTCTCGTTTACAGTGAAAACCCCTCGGCCCCGTGAGTCATACGACGGCAGCAGTCAGCGCGGTGGAGGTGAGAGTGACCTGGCTCGCAGTTGGACAGGAAGCAGCAAAACCTCAGAGGAACAGGAACCTCTCAGCCTTTCCCCCGTCCCCACAGAGGCAGTCCTTGCAGACCAGGACCAGCCCCTCTCCTTCGACCATACTAGACTGTCGATAGCTGCTGCTGCGTTCAGAGGACCGTCAGTTCAGAATGGCTCTTCTCAAACCCAGAACCTAGCCAGGATGCTGCAGTGTGGCCTGCCAAACCTTGTTAATGCTTCACTGAGGCAAACAGTTTCAACCCAACGCAGAGAAACAGAGAATGTGGATGGTGTTGGACAGAAAAGTGTCGTCCTAGACCCAAAGTCAGACTGTGAAGAAACAGAGAGGATACCTGACAAACCATCCAACACTAGGACAACAGAGGAGAGGACGGGCCATGTCCTGGGACTAGACTGTTACTCTTCTTCTGACGAGGAGTGTGGCACATGATGTTTTTTGATCATGACATATAATCCACAATCTGCCTCATTTTGAATTACAGTGAAGGGTTTTATCCACCATATTCCGAGCCCCTATGGTACCGTGCCCTGATTCCGGGCACGACTTCTCCGTGAGTTTCCCCAGTAACCTCATGGATAGAAGCTCTTGTTACGGTGTTGGGTCACATGAGCAGATCAATATCATGATTGTTGTCACAGCAATTTTGAGAATCACCCAAAAAAAATGAATAAATCATTTGTCTCTCTTTGATGTTTGTTTCAGATTTGAGTTCAATGTAATGTATTGTGATATCAGGACTGTGAATCACAGTATGAAACTGTTATAGCGAGGAGCTGAATTTTCTTATTGAATTAAAGCTGCGTGCAAGGGGAAAGGTTTGCATGCAAGTAACACATGAGTAATGATGTTCATTTCGGGTTTTAGAAACTCATTGTAATTTTCAGGCATTCCTCCATCTCTGTGATCAGTCATCGCAACCACAACTACCTCCATTATGCAATAGAAAGAAGGGAGCCCGTGTGAGAAGCAGACAGTAATTGTTAGATACTTGCTGATTCAGTGATTCATTTTACTCCGCCACGATTAACTAGAGCAGCAACACCGAACACGACCTGGTTAGACCCCAAAACCCCACCCTCCCACCTAGCCCGTTCTATGCAACTGCTGTTGCTGCGAGGACCGCTTTCAACATGACACTTCTGGGAAACCGGCTCGTCAGCTTGTAGAGTGCAGACACCCTGTGCAGTTTATGGTTATGCTTGACGTAGTTAACCTTTTCGTTGGAGCCCTGTGTGCACGGTGCAAGGTGGGTTTCCCTTATTCTCTGCAGGAGCGTGAAGAAATGAAACTTTTTGCGACAGCGAGGCTTTTGGGAGCTCCCTTTGCGGTCATCAAAATACAGACAAAAAGTAGAAAATTAACTTTTCACAATATCCAAGACTGACTCGACTTCTCAGTTTGCTAAAGTTCAAGTGTATGAGAAAACATCGCAATGGATTGTTGCAGCCCCCTCCACCACAAGGCTGGGTACTTCTCACAGTCTGTCTTTGAGGTTGGAAAGATGCCCTTTATCACAAACCACTAACATATTTGCAAATCGATTTCCTTTATTAAACAGCAGATAAGACCTGGTGATAGATGGAAACTGTTGCAACCACAGCGAAAGGAGCAGCGTGATACCCGTATCCAAGGAAACAAACCCAAAAGACTCACAAAGACCACAATGATATTAACTCTTCGGTGAGTGGGGAGGAAAGCCGTGTGTGTGCTCAGCTTTCCTGTAAGCTCATCTCTGAGGGTACTGGCTGAGGTTAATTGTCACCTCTGTAAAGTATCGCTGTCTCTCGCTACCGGCTTCTTCACAAGCAGCCAGCAGGAATGCACATAGACGTGCATCCTTTTCATGTGGCAGCAGCATCTTCCCACCAAGAATACGCTGTGTGCTACTGAAACTGCTGTATCACTGTTTACTAACACTGTGCCCCGCGAAGACTGATACAGGAGAATAATGCATGTTATAATAAATCACTTCGGAATTGCTCAATACTGACGATACAAATGTAAGATTCAGGTTCGTTTTTGAGGAAGCACGTGACAGTGTGTGTTAGAAGAAAAGTTCCCAGCTGTGTTAAAAAGTGCTTCCGCTGGGTCACAGGAGAAAAAATGGTTTAGATGTCATATAGGTCGCTGCACAGGTAACTGTGGTTGCTCACTCTTTCCTTTCGTGGAATTTGTGAAAAGGTCTCATTCTGATGATGACAAGATGGTGGTTAGTGAGGTGGGGGGTCAGCTGAAACCTCTAGCTTCCTCTCCCTTCAGTCTTTTTATATGCAAGGCGCAAAGTCAAAGTTGAACAAGTGAGCAGATAAAAACTCAAGCAGTGTCAAGACAGGCTCATAAAGTCAATACCATGCAGCACATAGCAGAGGAGAGGAATAGATGAGTAAATAGTTGATGATGTTTCTTGGCTATAAGTGTTAACTAACGTGCACTTCAGTCCGTGTGGGAGGGTTTTGTGGGTGGCGAGTGTCTTGACAGCTCGAAGCTTCTTCTCTTTTTTTTTCAAAGTCAGAGGTGCTCAGCCCAAAACTACACACCTCCTTCGTGCAGAGGCGATACATGCACACACAGTTTGTCACTCACGGTGAGGACCTGCAACATGAGCTGTGACCAGAGCTACCCGTTCCCACAGGTGTTCATCGTGGATGAAGGCAGTGGCCGTGGGGATCGGCAGCACCCTTCCCAGTCGCCAAATCTCGTCCCCTGCTGGTCCTTCCCGCCTCCCCAGGAGAGAGCACGGGCCCGTGGGAAGAGCCGGGGCTGCATGGGGGTCAGCCACAGCGCAGCCCTGGTCGTGCTGATGCTGTTCCTGCTTGTGTTTGCGGCCCTGGGGTTCGGATTCTACCAGATTTACAACATGCAGAAAGAGCTGAAAGACATTGAAAAGGTAAGGGTGTGAGAGATATTTTTATTTTTTATTTTTACAGTGTTGTTTCAATATTTGTATTGTTTTATTTTCATCATTTGTAGATTTCATTTCATTTTCGAGCACCTTCTTATGCAATTTTGCACTGAAGATGCTGAATTAAGTTGAAATGCAGTGAGCTTTGAGTCAGTAAGCTAATGGTGACTGCAGAAGTGAGTGGAAATGAGTAAGTCTGAGTTTGAAAACAGAGGAAATGTGAAAATGTGGCGGCAGTGTGCAGAATATTAGAAGCAGGTAAAAAAGTGGTGAGGCTTTACAAAGTAATTGGTAGGTAATCAACAATACTGTCAATGCTAATAATATTCCTTTGTGTAGAACAGGGCTGTGTGATATGGGAAAAAATTTGAATTATCTTTATTGCATCGCAATTTTCATTTCTGCTAAAAAAAAAAAATCTGGCATTTGTTGGGGTCTGTACCCCCCAAAAAACACAATGTTTCTTACATCTGGAGAACAAGATTTGTAGTCCAGGACCTCTCAGCAGCACTCCTACGCTTCATTATGATGCTGTTTTTTCACACATTTTACCTTTAAGTGGCTGCTTCTGCCATTTGGATGCTGCTGATTAATTGAGCAGCCCTCATGTAGCTTATTGCTTCTTGTGCAGTCTTAATGGGGGCAAAGTTGCACATGAAAAAAGGTGTGACATCTGGCACTTCTGCTGGGGATGATAAAGAGGTGTGAGGTGGGTGAGGTGAGTGGAAAAGCCGAGCTGGAAAGTGTATTAATTAATTAATCTTTTGAGGTGTGCATGTCCCTCACACTCTACCTCCTCTCGTGACATTTAAAAATGCAAACCGAGGCTGTGATCGTTCCATCTGTGGTCGTCGGTCCAGTGAGACAGGATTTCCTCTCTCTCTCTCTGACTTGAGCGCTGAGAGGGCTCTGAGCGGCGCCGAGGCTACTGTGTGATGTGGTATTCAGATTCCTCTGTTTCTCTTTTGTCTCACTAAAGGCGAAACCCGTGAGTGAGTTTAATGCGGCACAGAAGCAGATCGGTGAGTGTAAACACAGCACAGCACGCGCACACGTGAAGTGTTCCCAATAAAGCAAAAGAAAAGCTGATGTGACTCAAATCTGATGGTTGTTTTTAGGTCACTATGAACCTGAGGTGAACGGAGGAGACAAAGACAAAGACAGACCTGCAGCGCATGTGATAGGTAGGCTGAACGCCATGATTCAAATGGAACCAATACTGTGTGATTCTCTTTTCTGTTGATGACACGACGCTGTTCCTCTCCTGCTGCAGGGCGGATTGAAAAAAGGCACTCCAATACTTTGCGCTGGGATCCGCGGACGGGCCGGGCTTTCACATCCGGAGGAGTCGCTTACCAGTTTGAGGATGGCGCTCTGCAGGTCAACGAGACCGGACTCTTCCACGTCTACTCCAGAGTGGAGTTGGTCTTTAAGGACTGTGACCTCAAGTCCACGTTTGATCACTCTGTGTTTGTGAGGAGAGCAGGAGTCTCCTTACCCATGACCCTGATGGAGGCCCACAGAGCGAGTTTCTGCTCCCAGCATCCGGGGCGCCCCTGGACCACAGAGAGTTACCTCGGCTCCGCCCTGCAGCTGCAGAAACACGACAGGGTCTATGTGAATGTTTCGCAGCCCAATTCTCTCAGTCATGAACATTATGCCAACTTCTTTGGTCTTTACAAGATCTGAAGAGCTGGAGGTTTTTGTGGTGTAGTGATCTTACTCCACTGAAAGAATGTAAACTGCTCAGGCAGAAGTGAATCTTACTCGCCACTTTACCGGAACAAATTCCCATGTTGAATGTCGTTTTGATGTGACGTATAATATCTGCACTGAAAAGCATAATATGAAATGTAATGTTAGAGGTGCAATGTGTAAGAATGTCATGACATCTCTGTATTGTGCTGCAGAGATGTCTACTAAAGCTCCCAATCCAGAACTGTGAACACCAAAACCCCCCCCGGCTCTCCCAGCGCCCAGTCTGAACTGGTAGCTGCACGGCTAACTGAGCTAACTGGCTAACATCTTACTCTGGTGATCTGCAGCCCCACCCCACCCCCATTTGTTTTTAAGTATGAATCAGACAACTGGCCAAATCTTACACATTGCACCTTTTTAAAGCCTAACCCAGAAAATCATATACATTCTCTTTAAGGCCAGCTTTAAAATTAGTGAAACAATTATTTTTAACTTTTTATAAAAGTTGAGAGAGTCAGTCAACACTAATGCGCTGATCTAGTTGTAGCATCTGTAAAATATTTATTATAGAGTGGATCTGACACTTCTGATGTCTAAATGTGTGCTTATGAAAGGGAAACAGTGTTAAATGTTGGTAAATAAAGAGTTAATTTAAGTTGAGTTTCACGTGGAAATGTTTCTGTAAACGAGGTCTGACATGTATGAGCTGTCTGTCATGTAATAAACACCCACAGGAGTTTTGGGTCATGACCACTGGAAAGTATTTAGATCGAGAGCCACCAACTCAACTTCTGCTCCTTATAATGAACTTGATTTCCATATATTCCACCGAGGTGCAGCAGAAGTCTGAAACAGAGCCAGATTTGTGCTTTGGAAGACAGAAGCTTTTGAGTTTGTCTTACAGACTTCATTGCAGTGCAGATGCATTTCAGCTGAGCTTTATTTGTGCATTTTCACACCTTCATCACGATGGGCTTTTTTTTTTCTTTTTTTTTTTAACAGTTAACCACACACATTCATGTTAGCAGAGTACAAGCAGACGTGCAGCCTGGGCACAGATGGGGGGACAAGACGACACTGACGGGTTTGACGTGTGTTTCCTTCCTGTATGAAAAGTGTCCCACGAAGGTCGACTTTGTGAAAGAGCTTGCGTTTCTTTTTAACCACGTGGTAAACTTAAACATATGTGTTTATTTTCGTATTGGGACCTCGGGGGTTTCAGTTATTTCAGACTTATTCATAGTCTGCACACAAAAGTGTTCGTTTTTGTAATCTTTTGGGGGCCTTGCTATACTTCCTGAGACATAAACGGCCTTAAGGGTACAAAAACGAACCGTTGCTTTATTGTGTTTTCCTCAGGAAATAGTTGCACCCTGTACTTTAAAGCGGTTCTTTTCCCCAACTCAACTAAACTAAGCTGAACTAAACAGCCTGCACGGCAGTGATGCTGTTTGCTTTTGATTAATGCGATTAATGCGCTTGCACATGCAGACCACAGCGTGAAATGGCAAATCACATGTTGCCGGGCTGATTGTTTACTGCTAAAGTTATAAACCACACTGTCAGATCAAGGTCAGATTGGTTTGATGAAGCCTTAACAGCAGACTTTTTCTACAACACCCAATGAGACATTTTGCACACCCATCACCATCTGATGTTTGGAATGTAAGAGGTTGTGAAACACAGTCATGCCTGAGCTTTCCGCGACGTCCGTACAAAAGCAGATGATGCGTATTATCTCCCAGAAAAACAGTCTGTCAGGAAACAATCCTGACATGCTCGTATGTTCATTCAAAGGTTTTTTTGACGCTCCAACACAGCTTATATTCCTACTTTTTAATCTATATTTGTAAAGGAAAATTAGATGGGATCTATTCGGAGAAGAAGCAGTTTTCAGTTACCTCAACGGTTTCAATGTGCTCACGGGGTATTTGAGTGTCGATGTAAAGCAGACCTGGTGATGTGTGGGAAAGTGAAGAACGAGCACAGGTTTCAGGTTTAGCCACTGAAAGGATGATGACTTCAATCTCGTCGACGTTTCTGTGAAATAACACAACCGAAAAAACGTTCGTTTTACCAATCCAAGGGCACATTTTGTCTAACAATGTGGACAGGGGTTACTACGGCAGCCCTGAGAGTCGAAAAAACACAACAAGCTTTCACACAGGTCAACATTGTTTTCAGAGGAATCACCGGGGGTGAAACTGTCACAAAGATTCCAGGAGTGGCAAAAGTGCGTGGACGCCCATGTCCTTGTGCACTGTGGGGGAGTTTATTGTTGTCGATTTGTTCCTGAGAGATTTTATCTGCAATAATGAATATTCATGATCGAGATCGAAGTTTAAAAACATGTATCGAATCACAGTGTGTGGGCATAGTTTCAGTGGCATGGACCAAACCAACCCACCATCTGTCAACCAGCTTCTGATTCATACGTCAACGAAGTACGTGACATAAGCTTTTTCCAGCTGAGCTCTAACCACCTGAAACCAGGGACAGGAGCTCAGAGACAGAACGAGAAATACAGAAAATCTCTGATAGGAAAGAGGGAAAATGTGTCCAATCCGGTCAGAAAAAAAACAGCGTGTTAATGCAGCATCCACTGCCCTTATAAAGGTGAGTGAGAAGATGAGTTTTTGGGGCCTTTGAAGGAAACTCAGTGCCACATCATACAGTCACATTTCAGACAGCGTGGGCAAGTCCTTCCCGACAACACTGAGCATGAAGTGAGGTAGACAGAGAATTGTGTTTCCGAGTCTGGTGTGCAGGAACTTGTCTGTCCTGTACAGAGTCCTGACTTAAAACCCATCCTTCAGCTTGACGTGAACTGATTTACAGACTCAGCAGCAGGGGTCAGCTTCACTGATGCTCTTGTTGCTGTATGGGAGCAAATCCCTGCAGCCATGTTCTGAACATCCGATGGAGAGTCTGACCAGAAGAGTGGATGACTGCACATGTGTGGTGTCGGTGTAGTGTTGTGTTAGACAAGCTGCAGATGATTCTGTGTGACTCACTTTTCACCACTGCCACACGGAAAAGATTAGGAGACGGCGAGGAAACTGAAACCGAAATGCTGAGCATCATTTCCACCTTGTCTTCAGCTCCATCTGTCGAATGTTTAATGAATTGCATTTAATACAAACCAAGCAGCGAGAAATAAAGTGGGCGGTTTTTTTCAGATTGTTTGTCTGATTGTTGGTTGGTTTTTCAGCAGGATCACACAAAATCTACTGAACAGATTTCCAAAAAACGTGAAGAACTGCCTCAGACCAGAACAGACCCTGTTTACCTTTAGTGCAGATCCTGATGAAGGGAGAAATCCAGAAGTTTGTTTTTCTTTAACATTTAACAGTTCAGTATGAATAATACATGAAGTTGTCTGGTATCTATGACTTTGTTTTGTTTTTTTGTTTTGGATGAGGCTCGATTGAATTAAACGGGTACCGTCTGGTATGCTGCTGCCACTGCTAAGAATAAGAGCAGACTGCAGCGTATCATATGCTCTGCTGAGAAGGTGAGTGGCTGCAAACTTCCATCCCTTCAGGACCTGCACAGCTCCAGGGGTCTGAGGCGTGCAGGCAGGATTGTGGCTGACTCCCTCCCATCCCGGTCACAGACTCTCTTGCACTAAAAGCCACCACCACCACCACCCTTGAATCCTTGCATCACAATAATGCAGAACTTGTACATGTGTAAGTTTTAACTTTTGCACATCCCTGTTCAGCCCTTCCATCTTTATTTATCTTTATTTATCTAATCTCACACTTTATGTCTCTGTTTGTTTATATTGTATATATCATAGTCACTGTTTGTTTATTGTTTATTGTCTTAAATGTATGCACCTTCCCCACCAAGACATATTCCTCGTTGGTGTAAAATCCTTCTTGGCAATAAATCTGTTTCTGATTCTGATTCTGATAAAGGTATGCACTCTACTGAGTGCAAACCCTCCTTTAAGACAACATGTCCTTGTAAAGAGGACTTTCTGCAACATGAAAAGCAAGAAAGAGGATATAAAAATGCTGGGTCGGCCCCTCAGCCATAATGGTACTTTTTAACATGACTAAACAAACTAAACTGCGTTCTGTAAAAAGGCCACATGCATCCTTGTTATACAATCTGAATGTTCAGGCTGGACTCTATCCTCATTTTAATATCCAAGTCCACCTCAGTCACATGTGGATGAAACTCTAACGCAAACATGGACACAGTTTGGATTTAATTAATGATAAATGCACAGATCAGATCTTCTATCAGCTCTCTTAGCTGGAGCTAAAAGTATTTTAATGCTGACTTGTCATACTGAGCTTCACCGCTCCTAAACAGAATCACATGTGCAGCAGAAAAGAGGAGAAATCTATAGAACAATACATTTATATGATGTCATCAAACTTAATGTATTCACCAATACGGTTACAGCAGCCACACGAACAATCTTATGTGACCAGATGTTAAAAAAAGATGCATTTAAGAATAAAACACTGGTGTAAAATGTTATCATTTATCAAAAATAGTTTTAAATTGCAACATCATGCAGTTTATCTTTGCACCACAAGAGGGCAGCAAATCATCATCTATGCTAATTACACTCCCTCACAATTGACATGAACAATTTACACAAACACACCTGCACCTAATGAGGGACAGGATGTGACCTCATACCTGTGGCGCAAGTTGCTTGGTTGTCACTTGATGTGTCTCCTGTTCAGCTGAGTGACAGAACTTCAAAACCTGTTTCAGTGCAGAAAAGATTCCGGCCTGTGCAGCCTATGTGTACGCTGATTACACGGAGCTACTTATATAAAGGAAATGTTTTAACACGAAATTGTGTTGTTTGAAATGAGCACATCGAGGATAAACTGACATAGCTAATGTACAAATCAAATTATTTTTTGCACACATTGTCCTGCAGTTTCAAGGTTTTTTTTTAACCTTTTTATATGTTTGGGCTCATTTTCTTCTTTTAATTGTTGTGTGCTTTCGATCTGAGGTTGCTGAAGCTAGACGTATGCGGCGACTTACAGTGGTTAAAACAGGCAAGTGTGGATGAAAACAGTCGTATGATATAAGAAACTAAGCTGCGAGTTGATGAGGTGCAGTCTGACTGGTCTCATGATCACATTTTAGGGCACATATTTCTCAGGCTCAGGTCATTTGACATCATGTCATGACCTCTAAGTTCATATATTTAAAAATAACTTCATTTCTCATTTCTAGGATTTCCTCCTTATTGTTCCTCTTTCCAAGCCATCACCACATATCTTGTATTACGTAACCCTGCAAGTATTACTGTGTCATTGTGGCTGTTGTTAATGAGCAGAAACAGAGTAACCAACCTCACCAGGTGAATTACTGCCTTAGCAGACTGACGCTTCACAGCCAACTGTGGTGTAACTGTGGGAGTCGCTTTGTCCTGATTACCTCCACAGTGCTGTGAGGACGAGTGTGCATCAAGCGCAGGTCAGGTGTCGTTCATGCTGGTTACACACTCACCTGTTTGGTGCTCCGTGTGTCACAGGTGTGGGTGTTTTTTTGAACACACACCGGCTGCATCCACAGTCGATTATTCACAATGTAGTTTATTAGTTCCTGGAAGAGCTGTCGAGTTTCATCATGCTCTTTAAAATACTCACTCAGTGTTGTTGTCTCAGTTCCTCTTATCCAGTTTTCACGACGTCATTTCATTTTCTATGCTGTGGATGTGTAATAGGTCATTGTTGCAAAATGGAGGAATGCTAATAGATGATTCAGAGCCTCACCTGTGTGTGTGTGTGTGTGTGTGTGTGTGTGTGTGTGTGTGTGTGGGTTACCTGTAATGCTTCAAGGCTCCACTTGGGGGAGATGATGTCGCTCCTCTCCCTCACTCAGTCGGGACACTGGACTGAAGGTAAGAGCCGTGTGATGTCCTCACCACTCTTCACTTAAATATTCCTCCTGATAAAGGTAAAAATGCCGCCCGCAAACTTCTGTAAACCTGTGAGCACGTGTTCTGAAGAGTTTCCTTTCATAATGTAATTCAATCCGGGAGAAAGACGCATGTTTTGATGGTGTTCTGTTCAAAGAGTTTCTCAGCTAGCAGCTGACAACCTTAAAAAGTTGTTCCCATACAGTTCGACTGCTAACTCCGTCCTGATGGCCTTTAGCCTCGTCACCGTTACAATGATCTGTGCTGCTTGCCTCAAGTGCCAACACATTTTCACATATTATAGGCTACCAGTGCCATATTGATATTTCTACCTAACATGACATATCACCTTGGTGGAGTAAGAGGCGACCAGGCAGCCAAACCAGCGACCACAGTTCAAGACTACGTTTACAACGTGTGTAAGCAGGACGCCACGGGATATTTTCAAGTAGACCGCAGGACAGTTAGCTCAGCGCTCAGTGGCGTGCACAGAAATGAAGGGCAGGGGCGAAAAGAAAAAAAGGACACCTACAGCACGTTCTTGCCACTGAAGACGCGACTAGGTGTTCTGGAGGGCACTTTAGACATGTTTATATGTTATACAAATGGCACATTATATGGCCTCAAAACAGACTAACTAGACAGACTACTCAAGTTAGGTTGTAGTTAGGATCGGCATCCACAAGAATTGTGTAGATTCAACGTTGGACTGCGAAGAACACACAGAGACATGGATGTATGAAGGAAATAAAACCCAAGGAGGTCCTGGGGGTTCTCGGGGTCCCCCCTCCAGAATATTTTCCAATTTAGTAGATGCCATTTCCTGTATTCTAGTGCATTTTAACACCATATTAGCACCAGATAAATTCAAACTGGTTCTGTGAGATATAGTTCTGACTCAATATAGATTTAAAAAAAAAAAAAGGCCCAACATAAAAGTCATTGCAACAG
>CAEMYA010000186.1:294186-307753 GCA_903131615.1 Diplodus sargus | reverse complement strand
TCAGGCGGAAATTCTCTTTCCCCAACTTCCTCCCTCACTCTCGGAGTCATTCCCGGACGTTATCGCAACCAGATGTGACCAAATGACACACACAAATATGTTGACTTGATTACTTGAATATGTTTGAACATTGATGTAAAAGTGTCTGATACTGTAAGCACACACCGCTCAACAAATTATCAAACATCTCAGTTTTTTGTTTTTTTTTATGTTTTAAGTAGAAATCTTACACATTATATATTAAACCACATACGTTTTATTTAGCAGTGAATAAGCTTTCTCACAGATTTTGGTTATTATTACATTTTTCATACCATTCTAACATATTTTTCACACAGAAGTTGTTTTTAGAGTTTTCTAACTTTTGGTTGCTGACAGTGATCGTATTAACTGATGATAACTAGAAACAGTTGCTGGATGGAAATGAGAAGACCTGTGTTTTACTTTATTTAAAGAACTGCATTCAAAGACTATTATTTCAACGCATGTCAGACCTACAGAATAATAACATGACAACTTTAGTAGATTAAACCCATGTGAACTTGACTTCACATGAAGACTGCCAACAAATAAATGAATAATAAGTGTGCCCGACCTGAAGTCAGTCAGTCTCTCACTCTGTGTACATATTTCACAGTCGTGGGCACTTATCAACCCAAAAATGTGAATCACTGTCAGGCGTTCCGTGGGCGTGATTCAGTCTATTTATTTAGTGTTCATTAAATAAAAAGCAGCTGCGGACAAGTAATGTGTAGGTGTGTGTTCCTGTTCCTGCTCATGAGCAGGAACAGGAACACACACCTACACATTACTTGTTCGGTTTACAATGTCAGTAGTTGCTTCAGGTGCAAATGGGGATTAGGTGAAATTGAAAGGGGGCAGATATAAATAAGACAAAACGTTTCAGAAGCATCTGAAAACACACCAGCATTCCATGTGACAGATGTGACATTTAAGAAAACACCTGTTAAACCAGATACTGTGAGTCATTCAGTAAAAAACAAACGGTGTACAAATTCTGTTTTGTTTTGTTTTTTTAAGTTGGGGGCTGTTTTCTGTGAGGCAGACATGAACATGGTATCAAGTCATACAAACGAGATCTGAAGATGAACGCTGGACTTCTTCTGATCTCGTCTTGATTGACATTTTGTTTGTACAGTAATATGTCATGTGAAAGTCCCAGTCCATGGGCACTACGAGGCCACCAGACTGTTAGCCTTCTGATCAGAAACAGAGGTACACGTCGGTGAAGTTGAGGCGATTTAATGCCATGACACCACCTGAAATGTTTTACTGCTTTTGATTATCCATTTACTTCTGTTGTCTTTTCCAAGCATTGTGCGTTCCTTTGTGGTCGTACTGTAGGCTGTGCTACAACCATAATAGTGATACGAAGTATGATGTCTAATTGTTTATGCAGTATGTTGACTTTGTGTAACTCCATTGGCAAGAACGTACACCATGAGATAACTGCACTGTGTCTCCACAGTCCGTCCAGCGCCACACTGTGGTTAGTTTTTTTTTACAACGTTCGTCTGATATTTCATCACTAACTTCACTCCACTTCTAACGGTGTTTTAGGCGAGCAATCAGCTGTGTGAAACCGAATCGAAGGCTTTTTTGATTGGACGAGCGACCGGCTGGTTGTAACAGCTACAGCTAGCTACAGTAGCCAGTTAAACCGAGATGAATATGAGATGAAATATTAAATGTTAAGGAATGCACATTGTCGCTGTCCAGTCAATACTAAATAACTCCAAATTTGGTATTATAGATTAATTTTTTTTATTTTTTTTGGGGGGGACTGACTTTCTTTCTTTCTTTCTTTCTTTCTTTCTTTCTTTCTTTCGGTCTGTCTGTCTGTCTGTCTGTCTGTCTGTTGATCTTTCTGTCTGTCTGTCTGTTGTGAGTCTGTCTGTCCATGCATCTGTCTGTCTGTCTTTCTTTTTTTCTCTGCTAGTCTGCCGTGCGTCTTTCTTTCTTTCTTTCTTTTTTCTTTCTTTCTCTGCGTGTCTGCCGTGCGTCTTTCTTTCTTTCTTTCTTTCTTTCTTTCTTTCTTTCTTTCTGTCTGTTGAACTTTCTGTCTGTCTGTCTGTTGTGAGTCTGTCTGTCCATGCATCTGTCTGTCTTTCATTTTTTCTCTGCGTGTCTGCCGTGCGTCTTTCTTTCTTTCTTTCTTTCTTTCTTTCTTTCTTTCTTTCTGTCTGTCTGTTGAACTTTCTGTCTGTCTGTCTGTTGTGAGTCTGTCTGTCTTTCTTTTTTTCTCTGCGTGTCTGCCGTGCGTCTTTCTTTCTTTCTTTCTTTCGGTCTGTCTGTCTGTCTGTCTGTCTGTTGATCTTTCTGTCTGTCTGTCTGTTGTGAGTCTGTCTGTCCATGCATCTGTCTGTCTGTCTTTCTTTTTTTCTCTGCGTGTCTGCCGTGCGTCTTTCTTTCTTTCTTTCTTTCTTTCTGTCTGTCTGTCTGTCTGTCTGTCTGTTGATCTTTCTGTCTGTCTGTCTGTTGTGAGTCTGTCTGTCTTTCTTTTTTTCTCTGCGTGTCTGTCATGCAATCTCTCTATCTTTCTGCCTGTCTGTCTGTGCCGCTGGTTAGCGTGCAGTTTGGATCACAGTCATAGATTACGTTTCACCTGCAGTCAAAGGAATCTATTCACAGCAGCTAAATCTGGTTGTAGACCACAAGGAAACTGATCTTTAACTTTCTGATTGTGTGGCCTGTGTACTTCATGTATAGAGGCCTGGCCGCAGAGGCCTCATTAGATTTGTGGAAAGGATGGAGACACGACTATAGATTATATGGCGTGTTGAGTCTGTGCATCCCTCTCAGTGCAGTTACCAGTATGTACACACAGGGGTCACTGAACATCTATCACTTCGCTGTGACGCTATCTACTGTGATTCCTGCAACGTCTGCTTCATTTATTATCAAGCCGACACTCGCAGGCGAGAGTTAAACTGCCGGTGTGAGAACGAGACCACAGCTTTCTCCCAAATAAAAGGCGCACATCCAAATGTTACAGGGAATGCACCTTTCTTCTGACAATGCATCAACAACAACACTGAGGGGGTCCACCGGTATTTATTTTTTTAGTCAGCACAAGCCTTCCTGGAATTGTACAGTATGCATTAAATCTCTATAAATTGCTCACAAATGCCTTTTAGCAAGCCTGTGAGGCCGAACGCAGCTGGAGAAGCTGACAGATACTGGCAGAGAGCAGCAGGGGGGGATTCCCTGTGCCATCTCTCAAACTCTGTGAGTCTGTTTAGGGAAGGCGACTATAAACTCGGCCAGCAGTCGACAAACAGCTCGACAGAACCCACTCATGGTGCGAGATAAGGTCTATGAAGCCCAGTGTGGAGGTGGGACGAATAAACGTCGGGGGGACTCCCCTGTCCATATATTGGGAAATCTTATCTCTCTCTCTCTCTGAGTCTGTGTGTTTCTCTCTCTGTCTGTCTGTCGCCCCCCTCCCTCTCTCTCTCCCTTTCTTTATTTCCTTCTCTTCAGCATCCTGTCTGCAGTTTCATCTCACCCCTGTCACATGCACACACAACACTTTTTAATTTTCCATAGAAAGGTGCTAGAGATGTTTATCTAGGTCTCTCTCTCCGTGTCCCTCTGACACTGTCCTCTGTGATGCATATACGGGTTCATAATGACTCAACCAGCAGCAGAAACCTGTTCCACACTGCTCTCCACTCCCCGCAGCCATCACACTTGCTGTTTTGGGAGCACAGTACCAAAAAGTGTGGGTGTGTGGTCCAAGAAATGTGCCCATCGTCTCCCTGTGTGAATGAAATGGAAAGTATGAATTTACCAGAAATGTGGGCTGTAGATCATTCGATTATATAAACAATCATTTCCTCAAATAACTAAGCACATTTTGCTTTTTGGTCAAGCTCCTTGCAAAGAAGAGAGCAAATGCAAAACCTCCAATGTTTGCTTTTTAACCGACCGCGTTACACAGCACTTCAGACTGTGGCGCATTTACCATAAACGGACCAGACCGCGCCACACACGCCGTATTTCTTATCATGTACACATGCACATGTGCTGCTTTGGGGCACGCAGCAGGAAGAGGGCGCCGCGATTCAAGTGCAATTGGAGAAGTGAAGGCAGAAAGTGTGTGCAACATGACACCACAGAGTTAATGATAGATGTGATATTAGGTTTTATGGTCCCCTTGCAGCGAGAGATAGCAGCTCTCATGCGTTTAACTGATTTTTTTTTCTTTTTTCTTTTTTTGCCTACTTGGGGGCAGCAGAATCCAGATGTGAGGACGACACTGATATGGTGTCACAAAAGCGAGGTGGCACACAAACAGCTTACAGCAGATACAAGGTGACATTTTCATTCATTTGGAGTCGTGTTTCTTACTTCCTGGCAAATGATGAAAATCCAATATTTACTGTCTTTTGAGCTCAGCTTTTGGTCTCTATCAGCTGGTCACCAACTGTATTAGCATTCTTAATGATCAATCCAATTAACTCAAATGCAGGTGTGTAGGAAAGTGTCTTGAGAAAAAAACCCTGCTCTTTTTCAGCATCACATTTTTTTTTCCATTCTACTATAAAAACATAAAAAATGTGGTGCAACAGCATTTTCAGCTGCCAGCTACAGGCCAGAAAATGCTACGAGGGCGTTGAGGGTGAGACAAAACCGTGACGTTGTGGGCTTAAAACAAAATGAACTGAAACTTGTGAAAATGCTCCATAAAGCTGAGGGGAGCTGCAAGTCTAGTCAAGAAAAATTGTTGCAGACATGCATAAAACGCCAAGTATTTAGGCCAAATACAGAAATGGATCAAATCATTACACAAGCAACATTACATTTAATAACAAGATGAAAAAAAGAGACATTAAAGAGTAAAGTGAGGAATCTTCATAAGAATAAGGATTAGAGGTGGGTTTGAATGTATAGTTCAGGTGATCATTAGCTTACATACATTTGTTGATATTTATAGAAACTTTAGGCCTTTTCACCAAATACATTGTGACTTGTCACAGTACAGGTGTAGATGATAAATCTAGAGATGAATGAAACTTCAGTTTAAAGCAACATTATATACAAAATATACTTTTTGTGCGATCTGGCGCCCCCTATAGTCTCTGAGTGCAACACCGCTGTCCTGAAAACAAATCCCAGGTCCGTAAAAGCCTGTCAGACGTAACGTAGGCGCTACCTACGGACAAAAACCTCATTACGTCAATGTTATGTGTTGAAAATGTTGAAGTGAACATGTATGTAATGCGGTGATCCTCTCCTCTCACTGAAGCTACATAGTGCAGAAACAAGTGTGGCGGCTCGGGCGAAGACACTGCAGCTTTTTGCAGCTTTCAGCCGCCTCTCGCTCGTCGCGTTGGTTGATTTAAAAGAGCCGAGGTGATGCTGAACGCGCACAGTGCCCTCCAAAAACTATTGGCGCAGCGAGGCCAGTTCCTTAATTTTTTTTGGCTGTACACTGAAAACATTTGGGGTTGACATCAGAAGATGAATATGAGATGAGAGATCAGCAGTTCAGCTCTTCATTCCAAATATTGACGTCTGGATCGGTCACACAACTCTGAAGATGGCATCATTGTAACGGAAAGCCACATTTTTAATTGAGCAAAAGTATAGGAACAGATACAGTAGATTAGAGTGAATAATATGTAACATTCATTTGCATATGTGTTACTTGTAATAACTGCATGAAGCCTGCGACCCACTGACCATCACCAAATCTCTTCATTCTTCTTTTTTGATGTTCTTTCCAGACGCAGCCTCTTTTAGCTAATGTTCAATTCAAGGGGGCTTCCCCTTCAGTCTCCCCCTCAGTAGGGGGAAATGCATGCTCAATAGGGTTCAAGTCTGGAGCTTGACTCGGCTGGTCTAAAACCTTCCGCTTCTTTCCCCTGATGGACTCCCTGGTTGTTTTGGCAGCGTGTTCTGGATCGTTGTCTTGCTGCGTGATGAAGTTGGTGTTACATCATCAATGAGGTTCGTTAAGCACGTCCCAGAGGAAGCCATGCAGCTATTTTAGGGTTTTTCTTAGCAGCTTTCACAATGTTTCACTAATAAACTGCTGATGTTTTTCATCGTCTATTTCGACATCTGTTGCAGAGCACACCAGGGGTTTATTTCTTACTTCAGTCACGGCGATGGCCAATGTTCGTGCAATGGCTCTGATTGCTTGCAAATACCTGTAAATGGAAGCCGACATAGTCATCTCTTGTGTACAGCAAAAATAAAGGAACCGGCCTCGCCGTTCCAGTAGCTTTGGAGGGGGGACTGTGTGTGATCAGTGGCTGGAGAGAAAAATCACGGGATGCTCATGTTGACCTGTGCTGAGTGTGGAAGCGATGCCAGATAACATCTGCTGATTTGTTAAAGAAACCGAAAAACACATTTTCTCCACAGGTGTCTTAATATGAGCAAGGGGGTCCTACATGAAAACAATTCCAAATGTAGAACAGATTTTATCTTGTTTAAAATGAAAGATTTGTGTGCGAAAACGTAGTACCATCTGATTAAAGACACAATGACTGTTGTATGATTGTCGGCTTGTTTATCCCGTCAATCTAATCTGAGCAAACCACAGAGTCCTGACCAATCAGAGCAGTTCTTGTCTGTTAAACTCTAAATACATGCTAATTAAATTTTTTGTTTTTGTTTTTCCACTGTTGGAAAAAAAAAAATTTTCTCAGGTGCAAAAGAGAATTCAATGGAAATATCTGTGTGCACAAAAACAGCTTTTTTTCTCTCTCTTTCAATGTTTATATGGAACATTTTTTTTTTTTGTGTGCTCTTTTTACCACAAATGTGCTTTTATGTGCACGTTACGTACATCGTTTTTGTGAACATTGTTTTTGACAGGAAGCAACTCTTCTCTACCAAATGTCATATGACGCAGTGGTTTGCCTCTAGAACAGTAAATCAGTCTAAATCACATTAAAGCTGAATCTGTCAATGGGGAAAGTGTGATGACATGTGATGTCAAACACACAGATCCAAACTCCTACTGCTTGACTGAGTCGGTGTAGAGTCCCGTCTCTTAATTTAGAGTTTGACAAACAAAATGACTTCAGTTGTAAAACTGAGCCAAACTAGGGTACTTTTTTCCCCATCAACATCAAAAAGCTTTCATAGATTGAATCTCGTTTAGTTTAATGAAACTGAACTGAATGAAACTTTTTTCTAACAGAGGTGTGAGGTGGTATGAAGATGCCCCTGCAGAGCAAAGCCCCTGGGACTCCCCCCATCCATTTCATCCTCTTTTCTATGAAATGTTCACGTTATTCATGCTAGTGTCACAACCTCCCTGAACATGAGATGCTGCATGGATCCAGTAGGCTACCTAGCACAGGTTACATTATCAACAAGAGTGTGTGCTCAAATCTCCTTTGAGCTTTTTTTTTCTCCTTTTTTTTTCATGCGTGGGTCCCAGTTTTGTTTATCTGGCAATACGATACACATTCCTGATCCGCATGTGGGGGCGGTAATGATAGATTTGTTTTGACACAAGTACAGGGACCTGTATGATGATACATAGCGACTTCCCTATCCAGATGTGACCGATGCAGGTCAGTGGACCCTAAGAAGCGAGGAGAGGCAGACTCCACCCTAATGGTTTGACATACAAAACCTAAGCCAAAGTGGGTGAAACTACTTGACAACTGTTGATTATCACACCAACTTTGGGGTGGTAGATTATCTACCCAACACTAAGAGTAGCACGTTGATCACAAAGGTAAAGGCAAACTTTGCGCCAGATACCAAAATTAGTCATTTTCTGATACTGGACCACTGCGCACAACCGAAGAGTTCCAATGAAACCAAAGAGGGTAATTTCACTTATTTTCTAGTGATATTCAAGTTGATATCCTCACTGATATCGAGGAACAAAATTCTTTTGTTCAAGCATAATACTAAGTTTAAATGATATCTTGAGAGTTCAGGACTTGAGGGGGGAAAAAAAGATGTCACAGTGGGATTGTTGCTCCTAGTTTGTGTTGTTCTGGGGAACTATTTGAGTGTTACACAGTCCAAGCATGACGCTGGCTGGAGCTGATTCTAACGTTTAGTCCGTCTAAGTCAACATGGAAACAAGTAAGGTGACGTGCCAAGATACACAGAATGCCCCAACATTGGCAGGGACGATGAAAACTGCCAGCGAGTAAACAAGACTGAAACAATGCAATGAATTAAAGACTGAAGCAAGGAATATTTGTTGGTGACTCGGGCGGCCCTGTGGACAAAAGCAGTATATGCACCACCGCCCTTGTGTCTAAAGAGCTTGATCTGCGAAAAAAGAAAGGTGAAATGCATTATTTTGTCTACGTAGATTAATGTATGTGTTAAATGAATAACTGTAAGTTTGCTTTAGTGCCAGTTCGTATCACCAGGCTAAAGATCAGCATCGTTCCCCAAGATAAGACTCCTCAACTCCTGCTCAGCACTGCACTGAAGAATAGTTGCAAGGTGATGATTCATCCGACCTGGATAAGCCTTCAACCGAGCGGATGAAAGACATTAGGAAGAAGTAAGATGACTATAGAGAAACAGCCGATCTTCTCGCTGATGGTCCTTTTCTGTAGGCCTCAGTTTTAGATTTTGACTCGTTCGGGTTCAACAGGTTAAAAGTTATTTGCAGAACGTTTAAGAGTTCTGTGGCTGGGCTGGGCTGGGCTGTGGTTGATGTCGGTGAAAACTGCACACAATGATGAAAGAGCAGCTTAAACTTGCTGTCTTTGCTGCACAGACGAGAGGAAATGCAGCTACAACATAGACTGGGAGACTTTTACCGAGTGAATTTGGTTCGAGCTCTTCAGAGCAGCTCTCTTATTTTTCAGTTCAGTCTGAATCGTACAGGCAACGTGACGTGTCTGTTGTGTGCAACTGAACTAATGCGAGGATGAGGCGCATAGATGTAACGAACTAAGAAACACAACAGAAAGGTTTTTTTTTTTTAAGTTGGATAGCTGAAAATGAACTCTTTGTCCGACATTTGATTTTTTGTGAGCATGAACTCTCCTGGGTGTATCGTTAGGACCAATAATTATTAATAATAAGAGTGTGGTTCTCCTTCTAAAAAATCAAATCTACATATAAAGTTTTGAAAAGTCAACGACTGCAACTCCCAGCGCCTGGTTTAGAACTCTACGGTCAGCAAATACAAAAAAGTAATGAAACATTTTCTTAAAGCCTGGAAGTGAAACACAGTGGATGTAATCACAAGGTAATGTTAGCCAGGAAACTGTTAAATGCTACCGTTATCTTATAGGTTATCATATGTAGTTTTACCTCAAAATATGGCCCAAATCCCTCTAGAATTTCATTATCCAATAATTTTTCAGTGTCTGCTCAGCAGGTGATCAATTTCTCAGATTCCCTACAATGACAAGCAAGGTGCCAGACAATAAGGTGAGACAAGTGTCCAATGTGGAAAGAAAGTTAGTTCCGTGGCCCTGCTGAAAAACGAGTATACGAGCTTGTTTTTTTCCTCCATGTAGACACAACGAAAAAACTCCTAAGTGTCATGAGTCCTTTCTGGCAACTTCTGCGGTCTCAGCCCTCAGTGGGAGCTGTCAGAAAGTTGAATTAATGGTTAAGGTTCTTATGGGAAAAGAGCTCTTGGCTCATCAAAGAGGTCATTAACGGGAAAGAGTCATTAGGGTCAAGTACAGTTCACAGTTTACCACAAAGTGGAGACAACCACGTCTCTTTTTTAAAATGTCGTTTTTTGATACTATCATGTGCTCCCTCTCACTTCCTGCACACTTGAGGAACAAGCTGCAGTGATTTCGGACAGAGGGTCTCTATGAATGTAGCCAGGGACGCTTTGTGTGCATCAAGTGGATGTAAGATGTAAAGCAACCTGGCGCACCTGCAAAGGCGCAAAAAAAAAAACTCAGACAGGAAATTCAAAAGCCCTTTTGAATTGCTGTTACAAACTCTCACAGGGCTACCGTTCAATAGACCGTAGTCATACGGCAGCTGTTTTCCCTCCGACATCTGGTCGGGGAGCTCAAATGTAATGTGTTACAAGCTGCAAGTCGTATAAACATGTACCTCTGAACTTGGATTACAGCATTATAACATTACACTCACATTCCAGCTCCGCACCCAGAGGCTCATAGGAACATGGCCGCCGTGTGAATGAGGTGTATTGTCGGGAGAATATACGATATGTGCTCCAGCGCTGACAATGCAGTATTTGTAAATGTGCGGTTTGCTTTAATATGAGTTTTGGTTGATGATGATTATTCCGATTTTTTTTGTTTTGCCACTTAATTTCAGTGTTTTTGTCAAAATAATCACACGTGGGTGCCGAGGTGGGAAGACAAGCGAACGCCTATTGTGTAAGTGAGGTGTTTATCATATCCAGCGCGTGACACTGAATCAGGACCGTATTACTGACAAGGTATGAAGAAATTCTCCTCCTTGGGAGTTCAAATCGACGTGTCTGTGATCTCAGGCTGAGCTGTGCGTGTGTGGGTGAACTGTGTGAAGTGTATGAATGGACAATTTGTTCACCTGCCCTCGGCATCAGGCAGCTACACAGGAAGTCAGCTGAACTGTGTGGTGTGAGCGCTGCTGTCATGAAGGGGATGTTTCTGTGTCATAGCGGAAAACAGACCAGTGATATTGGTAGACTTTCTGTGCTCCAACTTCACCTCCCCCGTTAGATCACAAGTAAAGGAAATGGATGATGGCGGGGAGACCGTAGGCGAGCGCTACATGTAGAGCACACACTAACACACAGCGGGGGGGGGGATATAAAAGACAATCAAATGGGCAACCTGATGGACTGTGGTAAGCATGGAAAAATAAATGGGGTTTTTTTTACGTAAAGCAGCACACCGCAGAATTTGCCAAATACACAAGAAGGGAAACATCAGCTCCTGACTCCTACTCCCTGTCTGGGACTGTGTTTGATTGATCTTCTTCACAAGATGTGGTTGTTTGGCGCCTCGAGGCAGCAAAACTTAAAGGTCATCTGATGTATAATCTAAATCGCACTCGAGGGGTCTATAAGGGAGTATAGGCAAAGTGTTTCTCTACCATCGCGTGCATCAGTGGAAGATGACACAAAGGCGGAAAAGTAGCGAGGAAATACCAAACGTGGTAAAGTTTTAAAAGGAGCTTCTGGCTGCCACACGTCGCCACCGCCGCCATCGTAACATGAAGCAATAAATTGTAATCTTAATCACAGAGTAAAACAGGGAAGACGGTTAAGTTCTGTTAGCGTTTAAAGGTGCACGACGTAGTTTTTGGGTTAGAAATTGTAATCAGAAGAAAAAGATCTTAATTTACTGATCAGTTATGCCGAAACAAACAAAAACAGACTTTTACTTTGTTTATTCTTGGCGGACCCTGCCACCTTTCCACCTTCAAAAGGTGTTCTGGAGACCTTATTTTTCTCTGGGAAACCCCTTGTTTATTCAGTTATGGAAAATAACATATTTCTGAATTTGTGTTATTATGTCATTCATGTTGTTTGCTATAAAAACACATCCTGAATTTCTCATCCAAAGCTACACAGTGGCCCTTTAAGCACTTTAAAGGTGAAGTCTATGTTTACAATAGATGCTAAATATTGTACCCACAACTGTACTCACTCACTCACTCACTTACTCATTCATTCACGTACTGTCATGTCCTATTCATGAATCATCATTATCCACTCTCCATGATCTGAATCCATCAAGTCACAACAGGAGCAACAAGCAACGCAACACATTTTTGTTTTCATTGTCTTACTGGAATGAAGTGTAGATATTGCAACCATTTCATCACTGGCCTCCGGGATTTATTTCCTGGGTAGTCTGGAATGTGACACTGAATTCAAACCAGAGTCCTGCCACATATTTCTGGTTCCTGTCTCATCTTCTTCCTTCTTTAAATGCAATTTAACTAAATTTGATTCCCTGGAAAAGAAAGTCTTGACATTTGTCAGATAAAAAAACATCCTCATAGCAAACAAAAAAAAAAGAATTAGGTCATTTGTCTGTGCCAAAGCAAGACAGATTTTTCTAAAAGAAATCTATCAACCCCAAAGCAAAGAGGTTAGCAGTAATAAACGTCTGAGTTGTGGTTACCTTGAACCACAATGTCTGGGGTAAGCGTCACCTACTTTACATAACCATTAATGCTAACGTGCTATGCCACTGCCACCTTACCAACTGTAAAATAGGTCACTTAGGACTAAAAAATAAAATATGCCACTGTTAATCTGGTGAGGACACCCTCTTTTTGTTTTTACAATTCCTTTGTTCAGGATCATCCAAACAAATAATTCTACACCAAAACATGATGGATTTGGCAAAAAAAGAAGCGCTGTCAAGTCTTTTTATGGTGATGCATTTATAATGTTTCCCAACCATTTATTTTCAGTGGGTTTATACATGGATTTATATCATAACACCTGTAGTTCAATGACATAATTGAATACTGTCAGAAGATCTGTGCACATTTTGTTAAGTAATGTCTTATGCACTCCGTTAAAGCGAAACTCTCGGCAAAAAGCAACCAAGGCTTTATTTGGGATTGAATGTGAGTCAAATCTTCGTGAAAAAGCATAATTACGACGAAAAAGGCACTTTTAAGATTTACCGTAGTCTCGGTTTTGGGCATGTTCATTTTGAACGGGAGAGTTAGGGGCATGATAAGCTAGCATTAAAATCGCTATTTTTAGAACAGTAAGAAGGCTCGACACAACATGAAACTTTGCTCGTAGCATCACCAGGGTCTCTACTCACGCTAGCTGCTGCATCTCCTGCGCGTTGGCATCTTGGCAAGAGTGTCGATCCCCGAGTGCAACCTAACAGGCAGGAGAGTAATGGTGAACCGCTCCTCAAGCGTGCCTGTCAGGTCGCACTCAGGGATCGACACTCTTTGCCAGGAGATGCAGCAGCTAACGTGAGTAGTTCAAAAACCTTCCTTTTTCATAAACTCTGTGTACACAAACAATGTTCTCAATGCTCGTGTTCATGAGTAGAGACCCTGGTGATGCTACGAGCAAAGTTTCATGTTGTCTCGAGCCTTCTTACTGTTACTTACTTAAAAAGGCAACGTTGATGCTAGCTTATCATGCCCCTAACTCTCCCGTTCAAAATGAATGTGTCCAAAACCAAGACTACGGTAAATCTTAAAAGTGCCTCTTTCATCGTAATTATGCTTTTACACTAAGATTCGATTCATATTCAATCCCAAATAAAGCCTTGGTTGCTTTTGGCGAGAGTTTCGCTTTAACAGTTGGTCAACTGGCAAATCGAAGTTCAATATTTACTCACTTTATCTCCATTCTTTGGTCTCTACCAACTCTTGAAGGCAACATCTGGCTCTTTAGCTGCTAAATGCTACACTGTGTTCACCAGCGCGTCTTGGTCTGCCATTTGGTGCTGAGCAGGTAGAGTTCAGTGAGTGTTTAGACTGCTGTGGCAGTATGAGAGTGAACCAAAATGGTAACAATGTGAGCTGGACAGCTCAACGATGAGCTAAAACTTGCTACGAAGCTCTGTAAAGATGTGAGTAGCTCCAGAGAACAGAGAACGTTGCACATAAATAATGTATAAACACACTGAAGGAC
>CAEMYA010000186.1:276192-292928 GCA_903131615.1 Diplodus sargus | reverse complement strand
TGATTATAATATATATAAAAAGATTATAATGTATTACAACTATCGTTGCAAAAAAGTGATTTACCAGCAATCGTGAATTTTGACATTTGACCTTATGAGTCATTATAAAATGCTTTATGATGTGTTAGGATTATTGTTACGAAGCATTCTGAACATTTATGATTGCTTATAACTGTGAGCACAATTCAACGCACTGTAAGTATGTGTATAATGCATTATCGATGTTAGTGTCACAACATGTTGTGATTATTGATAAAAAAAGTGTTATGAATATTCAGTAGTGCCTAAAACTATGACAATACAGAGCTATAAGTAGATTTACATGCACTATAAGTATGTAAATCATCTATTTTAGGTATTTATACATATTAGTGTTTATTTTCAGTATAAGTAGGTATTTACTTTCTCCCTGACATACTGAGTGAGTGATGAAGTTGCATCATTAGTCAGTCAAGTGTTGGAGTTTCCCAGTTGGCCAGTGCTGTTTCATAATGAATAGGTGCAAACAGTCCTGACTTGTCCTCACGAACACATTGACCCGGGACCATAGCTACCATGAGGACACTGAGGTCATGTCCTCTGATAGCCTGATTTACATATTAAGTAAAACGTTTTAAATCATTTCTACAAAAAAATGGCAAATGTATATATAATTAAACTTTGGTTAATAGTTAGTTTACTGTTAAGAAGCAACACAATACTTTATAAACCATTTATAAGCAATTGTGTATAGGAAAGTGGCAGTTGATATTCGTAATACTGTAAATGTTTCATAAATACTGTGTAGTTAATTCGTTAACATTATGTGGATGGCGATAAAAGTTGTAACAGATTTATTAATTTTTTTTACTTTTACAATTGCTCAACTTACTTAACTTAATACAATTACATATACATTTATCATTTATTAATGATGGTTCTTATAAAGTGATACCCATGTCAATGAGGTCATTTTAGAAATTAAGAAATAAGTTTAAAAAGTTATTTTCAACAGAAATTGAATCCAATTTTCATACATATTATTTCCTAAGAGATTACTGGTACTGTCAGATTGTAGAGAAATGCGTAGATTTATACTTAAATCAAATGTATAGAGCAGTCTCGATGGATGGATGAGGGGCAGGACTTCTGCCCTGATTGACCCTACAGCAGTGTACCAGGTTTCCACTTGGTCTTATTGCATTTCAACAGAGAAACATATTAATTTGTGCTGATGATAAACCAGTGTGTTTTTCAACGCCTCCTCTTTCTTAGGAGACGAGGCGTGTGGCCTGGGCCCAGTGATCCTCTCAAAAATGTATGAAATGTTAAGCAGTCTCACTTGTGGCATAATTGCATCATCATGTGCCATGATAGTTGCTGCTTATATGTTTCTACTCAGTGTTCTGTCATACTTTTTGCTCTAAATGAATTTGTATTTATATATTTGTCCTTACTGGTGTTTACGTTTTTTTGCGAGAAATTGCTGGAGTGGTTTTGTCCCAAGAATAGAACTGCACAGTTTGTCTTGGTGTAACTCAGATAATGATAAAGATTATAAACTTTGACCTTTGAGAGAGAAGTGGCTGGACTCTTTCAACTTCCAGACGTATAGGCAATATAACTAGACATTGACCTGATTATGTTCAATAAAGTTCTGTCTCATGAGATACGATAAATGCACTGAGAGATGTGAACAAACACCACTGTATTTAGAATCAGCGGACTACTTATACCAAGTTTTACTGCTGTTTCATTTTTATTTTCAGCGCCTTCATTTGTACTTTTACTTTTGAGGAGTAGAAACACAGAAAACTGTTTAAAAATATATTTTTGGTACTGCCACTTATAATAATAGCTACATTAACTACCATCTCCCAGTATGAGCTGAAATGCTAGCATACACAGATTTTACACCACATAAAATCACAAGCAATAGTTTGCAGGACGGGTAAATGGGTTCACATGCGAGATACACTGCAGAAGTTGAATGCAGCTGAATGTCATATCAGAGCCACAACACATAAATATATATGTAAAGATTTCAAGCCTCCGCTTCCAACCCAACCACCAGAATAAATGTTGGAAAATCAAGTAAACAGCTAGTTTTGCAGTTAAGCTTTAGATTTTGTTCGGTACACTTTATGATTTTATGCTCTTTTGACAACGCTGTGCTAATGCTCTATGTAGGTTTAGGCACAAGGAGAACTTGGTTGTTTTTTTGTCATCACACACACAGCTGGTTCCCTTAAAAACATCCTGCGCTGTCACTCTTACAAATGTTGAAACGCCATGGTCCCAAGTCAAAAATATACAGCACTGAGACGCAGACTCGAACTGTGTTCACTGGCTTGCAAGCCTCGTCCGATTTTAAAAAACAACTTTAAAAACGTACTTTAGCGTCCAAAATCTGAAATGTAAGCATATTTCTGAGGGAAACTTTTAATACAAAATTTGCCTGGAAGGGAGAACTGTAGGGCTATTTCATGCTTGTTCAGGTCTGATGATGAGGGACCTGCTGAGTGCTGATCCACTGTTTCTGAAACTGAAGGCAATGTTGGTTAGTTTACTGTGACTGGAGGTTAACCATTATCATGCCAGCTAACTAGTTTAAATCTGCAAACAGTACCAATCAGGGCATGTGAGCGTGCAGAGCGGGTTTTAATCCAAAGGCCAGAACGATGGTTCTGTTTTGCTCCAGTTCCATTCCGATACCGCACTCACGAGTCTAGGGCATGAACAAGTCCAGACTCATAGGTGCAGCGTGAGGAACTGCTCCCTCTTTTAAATTTGAGCGAGAGTGGAGCGATTTCACCAGAGCTGAATGAAATTTTAGGTGAGTGGAGCTGTCTGGTATAACTTTGAGAGATGGAGCGAAGGAGCGAACACCCACATAAGCAGGGAGCGGAAATTCTCGCTGCTCAGCTTCGCTCACATGCTCTGGTACCAACATGAAACTCTTGATATTAATCTTGTTGCTCAAAGTAATTGTAAGTTGCCACACTTGAAGTTGAAGTCATTAAAGTTACTTTGCGATGTCACAGCATGTCCACATGCCAACACAAACACAACACAAACTGTCTCAGCAAGTTGAGTTTATTCAGCTGTCATCCAGCTGCCTCAAACAAATATTCTAAATTTGGCATGGATCTAATTAATTCACATATGTCTTGAGTGAAAGCCAGGCATATTTTTCCCTTACACCATTTCTGAGAATCTGAACAATGTCATTTTATTTGCCTCCAAACAAACCAACATACCAACATCTCATTCCCTTTTCGTCTCCTTCCACAGGCCCTGTGCTCCATTTGCACTGATCGATGAACTTCAATAAGAAATATTCATAAGAGAATCTCCAAGTTATGAAAAATGTGAGTGAGATGAAAAACTGTGTGTGGAAAGAAACGTGTGTCATGTGGAAACCTGTATTCCCGACGCTGTGAAACTAAAGAAAAAAACAAAAAGATATCTCACTGAGTCAGTTGATATACATCTGAAATCACAGGTTTTCTTTAATACCTATATGTCTAGTGCAGCATGTTGTGGCCTATTATCTCTCTCGCTCACTCTCCTTCTCCATGTGCTCACAGCCCAAGCCAGTATCATCTATTCAAGTATGTAAACAGCCACCGTGTGTGTGTGTCTGTGTGTGTGTGTGTGTGTGTGGGTGGCTGGGGCGTAGCATAACCATTTACCAGAACTTGGAAGCCAGGGAAGTGTTGTAAAGTTTCTATTTATAGTTTCAGCTTACTCAGTGTGGCAGGCAGAGTCATGTCTGTGTTTTAAATAGCTCTGCTCTGTAGTTATAGGCTGTTTCAAATGTGATGTTTGATTGCATAATGCCAAGTCCATAGTGTTGAGATGTCACCAACACCACTGTTGTGTTGCTGCTTTATAAATCACTGAGACGCTATTTAAAAAAAATGTGTTTATTTCTACATAAACCCCTGTATACAGTATATTGTTTTGTCTTTCTATAATGCAGTTAGGAACACCTATTTTCTGCACAATAACAGGTCTGTCTGAAATACTATAATAATACTATAAATAGACCAGCAGCTAGGCGTAAACTATGCAAATGTGCGATATGGTGAGAGAGTGTGATGTCACAAAGTCACAGAATAGAGGGCGGGACTAGTGACAGGGTGTTTTCTGTGGGAGAGAGGAGCTTCTGTTGGCTTGGACTTTGGGCTTTTTAACTTTCAAAATCTTTCACATGCACAAGAACATATAAAATACACTGAAGAAAAAGGAAAGCATTAAAGCATAAAGGGTCTCCCTTAAATGTTCTTAAGCAGTCGATAAAACTGTTTATAAATGTCTTATAATCTAACAATAAATGAGTTTATGATGCTATTATTGACACTTATATGTTAATGGTGTCAGTAAAGATCTTATAAGGACTTATAAGAGCCTTATTACCGACTAACTAACACTTATTTTCAGGACCATATTTAAAGCACCACCAGCTAGCCTTTAGCTTCTGATAGCTCTTCCGCGCTGTCTTTGCCAGACATGTCAATTTGGTAATCATCTGTTGCTTTGTTACTAATCGGATGCAATTTACCCATCAATTTTCTTTTTCTTTGTTTTTTGCTCAATATCAAAAGGGTTAATCTTGTAGAGCTTTCAAGTCATATTTAAATATTTTAGCTCAGAAGCAATGTTTCCGATGTCCTCTAACTAAACACAGACAACTCCACACACGCACATGACAGGAATCAGTGGGATTTTGACACTGGGCTGGTTTAAAAATTAACAATTGTAGTTGAGGTCAATCAAAACTTCTTGTTAATCAGTTTCATCTTACTATTTTCAGGGGACCAAGTACAGAATGAGTTTAGCAAGTGTAGCACAGTACATTTTCTAGCCTTGATCAGAGACTGGTGCAACAGGATGTGACATGTCTTAACCACAAATAGATTTGGTGATAAAGGTTTGCTGACGAACCATAACTCAGAGCCTTTTTTACTAATTCCCCTGACTCAAAGCCTCAGGTGCATCATGCTTTCCCTGTCTGACACCAGGTGGAAAAGTAACACCTCTCACACAAGTCCCTTGAGGCTAATATAAACATTGTGCTTCCATAGCTGGATGAGGCAACTCTAATCGGACGTGCATCAGCGCATTGGAGCCGGGGGTGTTCCTTCAGACATTGCATCATGATGATGACACACGGCCTTGCAGCTCACAAAACGTATAAACTTTCACTTCCTCTTTGACCAAGAGATTTACTGCGTGCAAACAGCAGTCAGGAAGAAGTTGCATGTGGGCGGAACAATAAAGTATCTACTGAAACAGGTGACTGAGAGCAAGGTTGGCTTATCAAATGAACGGTTATTGCACAAGCAGACTTGCATATTCAATATTTGCGCAAGTTATCAGACGTGTTAAGTGGCTTTCTGGCTTTCATTCTAGACATAGTTAGCATCGTAATATGTAAGATTAAAAATGCATCACTACTCTAAATGTCAATAAGAAGTTAAATTAGGAGAGAGTAAAAACACACTTGGGCTGGTGATTCCAAACGTGACTTACTGTACATAGAACGGGTGTTTTTAAGTCAGTAAAAACAGAATCGACAACAAGCTTGCAAGAAGCGTCAAAAGAGGTTTTTAAAACCCATCGAGGGTTGGAGGAACACTGAAGTTACCAGGTGTGTAGACTCTAGATTTAGCACTTTTTCTCCAAAGCGACTTACAGTAATTCATATATACATTCGTACACTGATGGCGGTGGCTGTCATGCAAGGTCAGGAGTAGTTTTGGGTTCTGTATCTTGCTCAAGGACACTTTTACCACAGCCGCCCTAGACTGAAGTCTAAATGGTGTGGAGAAGGTCAAGTTCAGTACATGACTACAACTCATTCAATTCAATCATTCAACAGTTCAAGTTTAAATGGCACAGAATAGTCGCATAGTCCTCCATTATGATGCACACAATTTAAGTGCTTTTGTGACTTAAAACAATCCTCACAGGCCCGTTTGAACACTCAAAGACTCTTTGTCTGCTGCACTCTCCTAAAATAAGGCCAATGTAAGTTTTTAAGTTGAGCTGGAGCTTCTTTGATGCCTCAGCGGTCAGTTTGACAAATCCACTGCATATTTATCTAAGTTGCGGTACTTTTAGTACAAACGTCCATCTTCAGGTCACTGTGCCCCTGCTTATCAAGCCACAGCCAGGAACTTTCACTTTTTATTGTGGACCAAAAAATAACTGGCCGGTGAATCCGTTGAGGCTCATTAAACTTTTTTTTTTTTTTTTAGAGAGCAGCGTCTTTCCCAAGGCGGTGAGACACCTTATATTCATCCTCAGAACTGCCCCATGAATTACAGAAGTATGACTTATCAACCACCTAAGTTTCAGTCTGACCTGGTGACAGGCCTTCAGAATAACTATTTTAATTATGCAGAAATAAGTCGGTGTTAAGTGACTCTTTTTATAGTTAAGATTTCCATATAGTACATTTAAGCAAACGCTGCCCTTTGGAACTAATACATCAGAATTGCAACTTGGTCAAATGCAATATTTACCATAGCAGAAGCTGCGATGTTTTGAAAAAGATAAAAAATGTGCAACAAAACAGCTTTATTATGAAGCACTGTAGTGTCGCAAAGATGTTCCGGCCTACAAGTCTCGTTCTCCAGGTGTAAGAGAACGTGTTTGTTTGGCACAGACTCGCTACAGCGATGCTTCCTTATTTCCTCTTACAGGCTGTATATATATATTCACTTCAACATATGTGATCGAACTCCAAAGTAATCAACACAAAATTAGAGAGAAAGCAGAGAATCACATTACAAATTCACATTCATCAGACTTTAATCCAACTTTACTTACAAAACACGTTAGAAAAAAAATCACAAAGTTGTTTCAGAGGGAGTAAAAATCTTTACAACGTCCGACAACCTCCGCCTCAGATCCCTGATTCTGATCAAATAAAATACAATACTGGACTCAAACCAACGTGGCGGGAGATCACTGCCAAATTAAATACTCAGCCAGCTTTCATTCACACTCAAGAATTTAATAATTTAGAGAAATCAAAGTGTACAGAAGTCTTAAGATACAGTGTTCATTTGACTTTTTACAGGATTTTTTTTTACAGCGTGTAAACCTTCCACCTCCCATAAAAAAAACTGTACAACCATTTAATATAATAAACTGTGAGTCGGTGGGTTTGTGAAAATGGAAATGAAACATGCGGTTCCCGTCTGGCTGGTCATCCTCACAGGTAAGAAGAGTCAAACAGAGAGATGAAAATGACTGCGCAGGAAACTTATTCTTGTGAAACTTAGAAAAATATTGTGGTTTGTGTTCTTGCAGAATGATGGAAAACAAGAAAGTAAAGCCCATTATGACTTCTCTTTGGTTTTTGTAGCAATTTCTTGTCAAAAAATGATATTTCAGATCAAATCAACCGCTCCTCCTGATGGGACTTTTCTACTTTGATTTAGCGTAGAAATCATGAACATGGCCATTTCTTCTAGAGCCGAGTATCTCTGTCAGCACTCATCCGCTGTACGTTGACAAAAGCAAGAACAAAACAGCCAAACCAGCTTTGGCCTGCTGTCTGCCTCCTGAGGAAAATCCCATCCTTCCTCATGACACTTCAGAGCGACCACACCCGCTCTTTCCATAGAAAGCATGGCTGCGCTGCTTTTCATGAAACTACCCAGAGGCAGACAGAGATGTGGACCTGGAGGATTTTTATAACATGAAGTCAGACAGGTTTTTATAGGCTTAAAAGAGTATCATGCCGCAGGTGAACATGCAGCTTCATTAGCAGTTTGTTTTGCTCACAGGCAGTGACTTCTGTTTTCAGCCTGGTCAGGCAGTCTGTGGACATGGAACAAGCTGTCTTTGAAGTCTGACTTGGAGTCCATTCTTATTCTCATGTACTCGGCCAGCAAGTACTCACAGACAAAGAAAATTTCTGTCTCATTCACCGTCTTCTTTTGGAAGTTTCTGTTGTGCCCACGCAACGTCTGCCAGAGAGTAACAGTTTCATTGGTGACGTGTGAGAACTTCACCCATCCGTAGATTAAGTAGGCACCGGCTTTGTCCACAGTCCAGATGTCATATTGTCCATCTTCATCACTCTCTACGGAGGAAAAGGGAGTATTTACGTCAGCACGCAAAGAAATCAACACCTGAACAGGAGTGCTGGAAGCAACTGAAATAAATGACGCTTACTTGTTGGATGAAAGGGTGCTGGGACAGTTGTTGTAACGCTCGGTGGAGCATCCTGGAAAGTCACAAAGATAGATTATAGACACAGATGCATACACAGAGAAGAGGCATCAGTGATAATATATTTTTTCAATTATTACGTAAAATCTAAGGGCACCCACAGAAACTGAATACAATACGTTTTAGGTAAGAATAAAAAGAGACGCAATGTACAGAGAAATAAACAAAGCAGTGTTCCTGTTGTAGTCTTAACCTTCTTATAACGTCAAGTTGTGTATTAAAGCTATAAATTAAACGAGGCAAATTCATTCTCACCCATATACACATATATCGATTGCTTAGATAACTTTCTACCAATACTTTGAGGTGCTTCTTACCTGCTTGCATGATGCTGTGAAAATGACAAAATACAGGATTAAGCCGGTCACCAGAGCCCCGATGACCAACCCCATCACTGCTCCCAATGCAACTCTGCACTTGGAGCAGCCGCGGCGGTCAGCAGGTGGTCCTCCAGGTCGATGGGTGTCTTCCGAACTGTCTCCCTTCACTGTGACCTTCACCAGCATCTCTTGTTGTCCTGCCTGATGTCCCTCCATAATGCACACTGATGCTTCTGCTGGAACTCCTCACTCTTAATATAGCCAACATCTTCCCACACAAAAGAGAAAGTGGGAATCCCAGACTCAGTTAACTCCCAACACGCCACAGAGAGGAGTGAGGGAATCCCTCAGTTTAATGATTACCGCGACTCTCCTTGTGATCTATTTGACTCCGTGCCAGAGCTAAGATTGGCATCGGAAAAAAAAACCCATTTGTTTTATGTCTTTATCTCGTGGGAGCGGGAATAAAAGCCATGTGCTTGTACTTGTCGATGTTGCATAATAGAGTGTTGAGCTTCTGTCTGTTTCTGTCACTGATATTTCTCAATGGCTTCAAGTTTATATATAACCTGCATGAACACTGCAGTCTTTTTCGTCCATGACAATGACTCAATAGCCATCATCTGACTGCCGTCATCTCACTACTTCTGCGTCTGGAGGCAGACCTTTTCTTTCTTTCTTTTTCCTCTTTTTCTAACCCTCCAACGCATAGTTTATGTTAAATCAGAGGCATTTTCACACAACAAGAACGCGTAAACACCCGGAGCCACCGCAATCTCGTCTCGCAACTTGTTCATTCTTTCCGCTCGGAGAAATTGTGTGCGAAGTGCGACATATTCAGCACAATCGAGGCTGCACCAAACCTCTTCACAGCAAGACTCGGCTCGCACGCGAGGCGCATGGCGCCTTCACATGACCAGTTGTCTATTCGTGCAAACCGGTTTCACTCCAGCGCAGGGATGGGAAAGCACTGATACAGGATGTACAGAGGAACATGAAAGTGGCATTTTTGACGACCTTTCTGTATCTCAGTCTGTGTTTCAGTCTACCTGTTTACCTTGACCCATTTAGCAGGAAACTCCTCCATGAGAGAAACTGCCTGACGTTACATCACTGTTATTGTCCCGCCCACACACTCACACAGCCCTTGCATCACTGTTGTGGCTCTACATCCGTCTTGGCTTCGGTCCAAACTCCCCGGAGGTTTGATGACACGTTCTAGACTTGAAAGAGCACACACACACATACACACCCACACACACACACACACACACACACACACACAGTCCAGTCTTGTGGATTTTTTTTTTTTTTTATCTCACCAGTTTGTTTGTGTGCCCTCAGTTTCACCGTCTTCAGAGTGAGAACTCTGTCCGTTGCAAGTTTCACATGTAAGCTGCCGCAGATCAATCTCAAGAGGAAGCTGATTCTCACGGTAGAATCATGAGCTGGTGGAGGCTTAAAAAAAACAAAAACTAGACATGGAAAAAGGGCACATGTTTCACGCAGAAGAACATAACTTCAAGTACTGATTCAACTGTTTTACTCAAATAACAGTGCAGGTTCTGAAATGTACTCAAAGTACAAAAGTGAAGTGTCCCTCTGAAGGAGTTTCGATCAGTCATTTCTGTGCAAAATACAAACTATTTTTTCACCAAATACAAGCAAATTAAAACAGTATGAGGTCAGTTTAATTCAGTGTGTTTAATTAGTTTGTTTAGGCATAAAACAGCAAAGTGCCACAAAGTGCACCTTTAAACTTAAAGGTGTGCCTTTTGTTTAAGGCACAGCAAAAAAAAAAGAAGAGAAAATATGAAAATACAGGCAGAGGGTCTCTGCAGATCTGAGGCACTAACAAGTCTTTTCACCCCACTCGAGTCTCCCTCTCTGCCTCATTTCATCTTATTACATGTTTTTACATTGTTTTGTCTACGTCCCTACGTCTGCCGTGAATAGTTTGCACTGATCATCACAAGAAATCAGTCTTGATTAGAGTAATCGATAATTCCCCTTAAATGCATAGAAATGTCTATTTGAATTATCAGTGTATCATAATTAAGGGAACGCTTGAAATATTTGTTCAGATGTGTCAGTATGAGTATACACCACACTGGGTCCAGGTAAATTAAGTTGGCACGCAGCATAAATGAAAGATTCATTGTTTTAAATTACAATTTTAGAATGAATATCCCTGAGGAATGACGCAGCTGCAGCTCCAAATCCCTAGTGAACCACAGCAACACATCTGAGTGTTACCTCTGACAACTTTGATGCTAATAAAGTGAATCGGAACAAAATTAGAGAGGTTTTGGTACAGAGCACTCGGGCAGAATCTCCAGATGTGCAATTTTTGGCACATTTTGAGATTCTTAAGTGCTCTGCACCAAAACCTCTCTAATTTTTGGCACATTTCCACACATTTTGGCACAATCCGTGCCATTTAAAATGTCTGTGGTACCAAACTCTATATTTCACATATATGTTGCCGTAGGTGCCCATAAAATTGCCCAATTGGGTTCCTAACAGGTTAAACACTCAAGTAAAGGCACCTTACTAGAGTAATAAAATACACCTCTGAATAAAACTTACAACAAGAATAAAAGCTTGGCTTGTGAGACCGGTTTAAGTTTTGACTTGTCAGATACAGATTTAATAACTGGCTTTGTCACAGAAGTAAGGCAGGGCTGGGCATGACTACAGTTACAATGCTGCATCATTCCTTGCTCCAGGAAACAAACTGTTATTCAACGAAGAAAAATACAGACATTCCTCTTCAGGTTTGTGTGTGCCTCTTGTCCATGACACCACAGAGGTGTGGCATCAGCAGAATATTTGTCACCAAACTGGCTTCTGGTGCACGAGCTGTAGACGCTGGGTCCATAAAATGAACTGCCTGATCCAACGGGCATGCTGGATTTCTGTTTGCGTGCAACTTAATATTGAGGGCAAGGACATTTTACTTCTCCGAACAAAGCAACTTCCTATGGCAAAATTTGCGGTACAACTTTCTTTGGAAGTTCTGTAAATGAAGAAAAATGTCTTTCACTTCTATGGCGCTTAGAGTAGAGACCACTGCATTTTTGCCGTTAAAGATCAGTCGGCAGATACCCTACAGGCCCAATGATCATCTCCTTTATCATACGAGTTGATTCTGAAACTATTTAAACTAAAACTGTGACTAAGACATTCACATACAGCACCTGAAAATAGTTCTTAAATGTCACAGGAATATTGTTGCCGTGCTGAGTCATTCTGAGATAATGTAAATGTATGTTTTCTCAGAATGAATCAGATATACAGTAATCAGCTACAGTATAGCAAAGAAAGCGTGTGTCTCAGGAAGCAGGTAGAGAGCAGCGTTCACAGCATCATCCAACCGGCCTGACCGGGGAGGCATCCACTCACCGCCACATCTGGAATCATTTTATAGACTGGATCCTCTCAACTGTTGCACTTAAAACATCATCTTCAAGATTACTTTCAAACCATCAACAATGAAGAGTCACAGCCATCAACAGCAAACATTCGTAATGCCCCATTAAAGATCACAAGCACTATTTTGTTCTACATGCAGCGACAGATAGGATCTTCTATTTTGCAGGATACCTGTTTTGAAACCTGTTACGGTTGGAACTGCTGTTTACCTGAAACCGCAGTGGGGATTTACCCTGAGCCCTTCAAAGTCTTCATCTTCAGATGTTCGTGAGACACAGCAGCTGCACACGCGATAATGCATTGCGGGGAGAAGCAAGGGGACGTACTCACCTGTCTCCACGTCCTTCTGTGAGTTTTGTGCACTGCGAAGTCCTCAGCGCTCGGCTCTTGGTTCACCTTGTCAGTGGGTATTATAACCAGTGTACTCAGCCTCTGTCCCACCAACCTGTACACCTCTCTGTGCCCCTCTAGTCAGAGCTCTCAGGAAACATTCCTCCCTGAAGGCAGAAATTCATAAGCACTTTGGCAAATTTAAAAATCACAGCCAGAAGATCCCCAGTAGGCCCTAAACCTGAGCCCACCTGTAGCAAGGCAACATCTTGTGTTTAATGTCACTTAGCGTCAAATCAGTTATTAATTAAGTCATGGAGCCGACTTCTTTTCCCTGAATAATAGCAAGATAGAAAACATTTTCTATCACATCATTGGTGCTTTCCCCAAAAACGGATTCAGGTTTGCTACTTTTACTGAACAGGAAGTACAGTTGAGTTTTGGTTGAGATTCAGTTGTAAATGCAATCATGTGAAATTGACTGACATTTCACTCCAAATGATTGTGATTTACATGTCATCCTGCAAGAAATGTCTGTACAGCATTCACAGCAATCCATTGAATATTTGTCCAGGCATTTGACTCTGAACCAAAAATGTCATTATTATGGTAGATCCTCTGGTAAACCTGCATTTCAGTACACAATTCAGTGCCCATCCATCCAGTAGATGTTGAGATATTTCACTGAGATTAGTAAAAGCTTTGACCTGCTGTTGGTACAGCAGCTAAAGAAATCGGGCGACTGCTTGAGCCGGTAGGATTCATCCTCTGGGGTCCATGAATGTCTCTGAATCCAGCCAGTACCTGATAAGATATTTCAGTCTGGATCAAAGTGGTTTACTGAGCAAGCAACAAACATCGCCCATCCCTAGACACTCACTAAAATCACTGGAGGCCATACAAGGATTCTGCTTGTGAGGACTTGAACTTCTACACAAGCTCCCAAGAGTTATCTTTGTACCTGAAGCAACACCTCGATGTTGTAAATATCATCAGGCAGACTATCGTGCACATTATCACATTGTGATGAGAAACCAGGATTAATTTTCAAAGACATACCTTTTATTATAATTAACACTTGAAATTTCACTTCTGCTCACTAAGCAGCAAAAGCCATAAAACAACTGCATCTTGAGCAGTGTTGCCACAGTTACCTTGAAAAAGTAACCCGATTACTGATTGCTCCTTTAAAAAGTAACTTAGTTACTTTACTGATTACTTGTTTTTAAAAATAGTTAGATTTCAAGTTAATTTATTAGTTACATTCTGCCGACCCTCCCTGCCTCAACATGAACATTCAGCGTGGCCTTCAGATTTCTCTCTGACTCTGCATACTCCTTCTCCTGGCAGGAAGAAAAAGATGTTCTGTGAGGCAGCACGGCATTGATAGTAGCAGGGATCTTGTTTATTACGGCACCAACTTCTTCAACTCTCCCCCACTAACTTGTTTTGCACTGAAGTCCAGCTTTTGTTGTTTGGGTGGTGGGGACCTCCAGCAGAAGTTGAGGCCATGGTTTTTTCTAGCAGTTCTCTGCTTAAGACCACCTGCTGGGACTTGCTCTGTAAACTTCACTGTGCTGCGACTTCAAATTTGAAGTAGCGCTTTTGAAGCTTGATAGTAATTTGTCGCCAGCACAGAGTGTACAACGAACCTTAATATTCTCATCTTTAGCTGACACGAACTCAAAACAATGACTGCATTCCCAGCTCGAAAACTTGCATCTCTGTCCTCCCTCCATTGTTGTGTTGGTGTAGCTGCGTGGTGTAACACGTGAGTTGTCCTCGTGCTGAAAATGTGACCTGTCGCCTACGTGACATCACTCCCCGAGACGCAAGAAGAAAGCAAAAATGTACATTCTTACTAAATAAAAATAAGAGTTAGGCACAGTGACTTGAATAAGTTACTTTAATCTGATTACTGGTTTGGAAATATTAACGCGTTAGATTACTCGTTACTAGAAAAAGTGGTCAGATTAGAGTAACGCGTTCGTAAGTAACTAAAGTTACTAAGCAACGCGTTACTGGCATCACTGGTCTTGAGCACCGTTTAGTTTGCGTGTGCTGTCCTTTTGTACTTCCTGAGGTTACAGCTTTCTCAACTCTTTGTTGGTGCAGTGGGCTAGGTCACAAAAGCAGTATCACCCTAAAGGATCAAAGTTCCCGTACCTGCAAGGAGTCTATAAATACAGGCTCATAAAAGTGGCCTCCGTCTGTCAGAGAGGACTGTAGAGCAAGTATCCATGAACAGAGTTCACCAAACACTGCATGAACAAATTGTTTAGCTGGTCCTGTTGTTTAAAAATTGAAATAATATTTTGTAGTAGTTGTCAATAGTGTTGCTGTTTGAATTCATGTCATTATTAAACGTTCCTCTTCTGTTTGGCATGGGATCAATATTTAGCAGTGATATTCTGCAGCATTGTTGCAAAGTTGAAGGAGTTATCGAAGGAGCCTGACGCTTCTTCCTGTCACATGAGCTCTGCACTAAAATAATTCATGTGTGATATGAAAGCAATGCTCATTGTTTCCTGCGGGGGATCTGAAAGGGACTCTTTGTAACAATCAGCAGCAATCTACATGTATTAATCACTTTTTATTGGTCATATGTGAGCGGATAGTTACGTCGAGGCTAGCGTCTTTGCTTAAAGTCATTTTGATTAAAAAATGTTGTTTCATGTATGATTTCTGTACACAAATCATTACGAATGTCAAACATCTACTACGCCTGTAGGAGGTGCGGGATTAAAAACATTATTGTGGTTGTGAATTAACAATTTTACGAATGTTGTCAACGGCAAAATGATTGTTTCATTATCAACCATCAGTATAACACTGTTATCACGCGGTATCTGTGTCTCATCAGCAGTCTTGCTAGTTGCCCGCCGGTGGAAATAAATTATGTAAAAATCTGTTCAGCAGTAGTCCGGGTTAGCAACGTTAGCTACTGCACAAAGTGGCAGCCACTTGAGGGGACAGATGATGTGAACAACAGCTGTGTCTTCGACATGAATGCAGTGGGAGAAGGGAGATGAATGCTGTCAATGACAGCTTGAAGCCTCATTGACACCAAATACACAACAGCAAAACTATGAGGAATGGAATTACAAATGTTAGCATGCCCAGCTTAACCAGCTTAATATCTTCATTTTAACCTAGCGTTACTTTCACTTGCTATGATGGCATAATGATCAAAATACTTCCCCCTTGTTGTGCTGCTGTCCCTTGTGGAATAATAGGACCTGGCTAGAACATGCTACCGGCTAACCTCTGCTCGATCAAAAACTAGCAAGTTGACAACTTTGCCAACACAGTCAAACATCAAGCAAGTGCAACAACAAAAGACACATAACCCTAGCAGCTATGACTTACTGGTTCAACAGCAACAAATCCAACTCAGCCTCCGTGTTGGTGCCTTTTATTTCGCTCGTCAGTGACTAAAACTAAGTCCAAGACTTTTCAGCCCCTTTTGTTTCTGCCTCTTTCCCTCTTGTAAGCTTTCTACGTCTTTGCCTCTGTCACGATGTCTGCTGATCATCATCTGATGTTAGTGGGAGTTGGAGGGAGTTTTTTTTTGCTAGTGTGAAAGGTTTCAATAACACTGAAATTCAGTAATGACACAGTTACTAATCCCTCAACAATCCACAGTGAGGCCCTACTAGGCTGTCAGCCAGGAGGTCAGTGGTGGGTTTAAATCAGTTTGGTCTCTCTGTGGTCAGTGGAGACTGCAGGGAGGTGCTGGTAGAGGTACTAATGATGGTAAGAATGACTAATGATCACAACAGTCAACAGCCGACCACACACAGCAAGAATTCATATTGCAAATATTCCATCATTAGTCATATTTCTATTATAGGTTTTACATGTTGGTTCAGAAACAATATTTCATTATCATTTTGCAGCTACCTGTAGAAACCTGTTAAGCTGTTGATGACGTGAAACCCCGGTGGAGTTATTTCTCCACAAACACAGTAACACTGGAGAGAACGCTGAATTTATCCTGAGATAAATGTGAGCCATGAAGAGGTAGTGGACTGGGATGTGGTTGGAGAGAAATATTCGTCATTGGAAAATGACGTATCAGTTAGCCAGCAGATAGACACACCATCCCCCAACTCTCACAACGATCCCATTGCCTGAATGCAATCTGGTGCAAGCTGGTTTTGTTGTACGCGTAGAAGATTTTTTCCAACTTCCTTACAATTCACGCTCTTCTGCCAACAATGAAGCAAGTACGTTTTTAAATTTTCAGGTTGAAACTTGCTATCCTTTTTATGGACACCAGTGTAGCAATTGCAGTATTGTAGTAATTGCGCAACACTGTCTTATGTCATACAGTGACTACTCACATCAAGCCCATGCGCTGTAAACTATTTCGGATAGCAATCCAAGTACAAATCCAAACACGGAGCCTTTTTTTTT
>CAEMYA010000186.1:232608-269164 GCA_903131615.1 Diplodus sargus | reverse complement strand
TTAGATATATACTTTTTTTTTTAAACTCCCATTTATTTGATCTTACTCATTTCATTGTCTTTACTAACAGCAGTTCAATGCAAACTCGAGAATGTAATATATCTGCCTGACTGTGTCACAAAGGCACGTTTGATCGTCACTCTGTAAGCTTTGTATAGATAACGGCATAATACTTTTTCATTTATCTTCCAGCCCTGTTTATCAATTGGTACCTTCACATGTTTACCAAAGTAAGCCTGTGTTTCAGATTGCTGATGCAGCACATGTGCATGACCCAGGCATTTCCTCACACACAGAATGAATAAGATACGATTGGTCGGATTTAAATCCACTGGTGCACAAGCAGCAGCAGAAGAAGAAGAAGAAGGAGTGTTCTGGATGTTTTAGTCCATCACTTTACACTTTTTGCTCTTGTGTTTGTGGTTTCAGACAGATCAGACAGGGACACTGTTGTCACTGTGCTATCATTATCATTATTTGATTTTATTCATTATCATTCTAATGACATTATTTTATTTTGAAATACAGCAGATCTATCTTTTTATCCTGTTCTGTGTTGTTTTAACTCTGTTGTAAACGTTCTATGCATGACACATGCTTATTGATAAGTGAATAAATACTTAAATAAATACATACATAAGCCTTCTCTGACCCGTTAAACTCTTATTGGACAGCCCATGGTTTGACAGAAGTGAATAAAACGGTGTCAATCTGTTTTTTGTTTTGCTAAAATTGCGCGTATTTGAAATAAACCAAAACGTACAAAGCAGCCGCGATGTGTAGTGTAGTCATCCATCAGCTCCGCTCTGTCTAAATCATCAGTGTGCATGAGAACAAGTTGCAAAAAAAAAAGTAATACAATAAATAAAAATGAGCCTGATGAGAGATGAGTAAGAAGTCAGTGCTGCTCACCGAATTGCTCTCCGGATTGCTCACCGGCTCCTGAGCGCAGTACGCGTAAAGCGTGAGCAGCAGGCACGCGGCCACCAGCAGGTTCTGCAGGGCGACGATCACCACCAGCCTCTTCGCGCGTCTCTCCAGGAGGTGCACGCGGCCCCCCTCAGCATCCATCATGCTCGCATCCATCAGCGCTCTGAGCGCCCCGCACGAGCTCGGCGATGCTTTTAACGGAGCTGGCAGGTTGAAAGGAGGGGAGTGACTGGAAAGAAAGCGCTCGTGATCTACTCTTTATTTTGTTTGTGTGGGTGGGGGGGGGATGCAGCGCGCTCGTGTGCAACACACATACACGAGGACACGCGCGCGCACCCATACACACACTGCCACGCTGCTTCAGAAACTGAGTGAAACCCTCCCACATGATGTCGCTTCAATCACGGTCCTGTTCCCATCAGATTGGGGGTGTCGGGACTGAAGTGAACCCGCCGAAGAGGGCAAGCCACAATTTGTTTCTAGGAAACCGAAGACAAAAGTGTTTCTGTGACATTAAGTTAAGAGAAAAAAAATAAAGTTAATAAGATGAATCAGTCTGTGGATCGAGTCTGTCTGTATTTACAGTAGACAGCTTCTGTAGTTTCACTACATTGTAGATAAGTTGGTCAGTTAAATAGTAACGTGTGACTCAAGTCTGATACCAAATGTATTCAATTAGTAATTTTAGGGCTGTAAATATACATCAATCAAAAGTTCATGTAAAAAGGTACATTAAACATGTATTGACATGTATGTATTTACTGTAAGCCTGATGATGATCAGAATCTGTTTAATGTCTCTGATGCTGCAAAATCTGCAAAGTGACAAGTAACTAAAGTGATCTCATACATGTAGTGGCGTTAAAGTACAATATCTGCCTCCTAAAGGTAAATAGGAGGCAGATGTCCGTTGTCTTCCATTGTAAATGTGGAGTCAAGGTGTAAAAAGGGTACAAAGTACCTCAAAATTGTACGTGAGCAAATCTACTTAGTTCCATTCCAACGCTGAAGTTCATAAAACAGCGCACCATCTTGTATGGTGGTAAGTCAAATAGTATTCAAAGAAATGTAACCACTTGCTCATATCAGTGCAGGGCCGGAGTATCCTGCTGAGGGTGCCCAGGGCAGAAATGAGCTTTGGCCCCTTATAAACACCCCCAACCTCTTTATGACTCAAGTATTATTTGCACTGTTAGTAAAATGTTAAGGATTAGTTTGGCCTTCATAACACTCTCATGTCTGTACACTAAATAGAGCCAGTGGTCTGTTAGCTAAGCTTAGCATAGCATAGCACAGCATAGCAAACAGAGTGGAAACAAGAGGAAACAGGTAACCTGCCAAAGGTAACAAAATCCACCTGGTAGCACCTCAGAAGCGCACTAAAAATCCAAGTATCTTAATCAAGAAAGTCACAAAACGTTGCATCACAACCAATGTGTATCATTTTCACATAACAAAGATATGGAACTTGTCACTTAGCGTGCTAAGCTAAGCTGTTGAATCCTGGTCCCACTCTTCACACTAAGATAAGCTAAGCTAAGCTAACTGAAAGCCAGCAGTAGCAACGGAGAGAGTTGAATCAAACCCTTTCTGTCTTAGCAAGCAGGCAGGTAAGTAACATAATATCAACTGAAATATTAAAAGTATTATAACTACGTGATGCGGTATCTTTCAGTCTTTAGTTTACTACCAAACAAATAAAAACAGACTCATTGCTGAACTCTCTCAATCTTGCATCAGCGTATTTCACGTTTCATCAGCGTAGCTACACTTTGAAATGCAAATGAGGTGAAGACACATTCATCAGGGTGTATCCACTGAGTCATGGAGATTTTCTTTTCCAGCAGGTCACATTTTTCTAAACACCAACCCCTAACAGTAAAATCTGTTGATCACCAGAGAATCGTTGCAAAATCCAACCCAGATGTAGTATTTATCTCTGGGAGGCACAACTCTGATTGCCTCACTTGTACGTGTGTGTTGTACAGTGCGTTTGTGGTACTTGTAGTGAGTCAGTGTTGACTTCATGATGCAAGGGGGCACAATGATCAGACAGCAATATATAGCATATGAATTATCCTACAGGGACATCTAGTGTCTGTGGCACATAGTAATGAGTGAATAGTAACTCTTTGTTGTGTGTTCCCAGCATAATACAACATAGATTCACATAGATAGCAGCTCCTAGGACACACAAAAAGACAATAGTAAGGTCTGAGTGTCAACACAATATGAAGCTGTCTGCAGACACCAGGCCTGTATAGAGGCACATTCAGTATTTGTTCAGACATGACCTGACATGCCTTCATATGATCAAAATTGGGGTTTTCATCAATGTTTCGGAAGTAAAACATCTGCTTAGCCTAAACGAAACAGGTGTCCTACATCATCTGTTCTGTTGTGCGACAAACAAACAGAGGCTGGATGTGACACCGAGACAGAGCAGGCAGCTGAGTGTGAACATCTGCATGTGGGACAGGACAGAGGAAGGGGGGGGGGGGGGGGGGGTTTCACTAGTAAGTTTCCCCTATTTAGGTAACACTCAAACCAGAGAGTAGCATTATACGGTTTATAGCCATGACAGCAACACTGCCAGGGTTAACAAAACACGAGGAAGAAAATGTCAAGTGATAAGGACGCGGGCCTGTGGTGAAAGATGATCTGTAACAGAAGCACACGGTCATATGGGGAAATCCATCGCCAGAGGTAGTGCATCAACACACTCAGACATACACAGTTATCAGAGGACGAGAGTCTTTGGGACAAGCTGGGTATTTTAATTTCTGTTCATAGACAAACACCGAGAGCGAGGGGATTAGGAAAGTTTGAGTTTGTTGAAAGAAAAGTGCTATCTGATTAATCATCAGTAGCCCACGCACATCCTTTTTAAACCCCCTCACCTTTGGTATGTGAACAGGAAGTGAAAGAATGGGTAAATGCACAACTGAGGTTTAAAGGCATAATATGTACGATTATTAGATAAACCATTGAAAAATGTACTTCAAGTGTTAACAGAATTTGGGGAAATACGGCGTTGATGTCATGCCAAAGACCGGTCTGTATTGTGTTGTAACTGAAGTTAGCATGCTAACCCACTAGCCACAGCACATCCTCTCTTGTATTACCACTTTGCACCTCAAGAGTGTGGTTGTGTAGCTTTGAACTTCACTTGTTTTCCTCCCTCATTCCTTGCGTCACTTCTCTCTTGTCCCATCCTTAACCCACTGTTACCCACTGCCATGTTCACCGAGAGGCTGCTATGGGTCAGACTATAATCTAGGGTTACTGTGAAATTACAATTTACGCCAACTCTCGTTATATTCACAATCATGGCATCAACATGAACACACATTGCGAAGAACGAGTGTAGTTAAGACCAGGATTAAGTTCTGTTGGTGCAACTCATTCTACAGACTGGTCTGAACCACTTAGCAGTCACGAGTGTTCGTAAAGACTTGTTGGTGCAACCGACCCCTGGTGCCCAAGCATCCCCTGCTGGGCAAGCTCAGTCCTGTAAAAAACCTCTTCCCGTCAGTCCAAAGTTCCTGTAGTCGCGGTGATATTGACACCAACACACCCCGGGTGCTCTGGGCTATCAGTCTGAACCGCGAGCTGCACCGCTAACTATCTAAATGCAGTTATTGTTAGCCCTCTAATCTACATTTAACTTAAGGTAGAACACCGAAAATGAAGATAACGATAAGACCTGCTGTGCCCGCTCATAGTTCAGTTCAGTTCAGACGACAGCTGTACAACAGTGGAGGATCAGACTATAAGACAGCTGGAAGTTGCTGACTTACTCACAGGTGTGCAAAACCACAGCTGAAAACACCTCCTCACCTCAATCATCAAAGTCTGCAACCAAGAACAAAAAAAATAAATCAATTTTCATTTTCAGTGTTTCTACAGCATTTACATGTTTAAATCTCCTTGTGACGGAAGTGAAACCAGCCTCTAATCCAAGTTGAGTACAGGAATCAGACAGTGAGAATGACAATCTCTTGGGTAACGGAAACAAGTAAAAAGTGCACAGACATGGCAAACAGTCTCGTCTAATCAGACCTCTGACTAATACTAAAGGCCGTTAGTTCTGCCTTCAATTTAAGCTAAAATTATTGCATGGGAAGTGATTCATATTTGGAAAAATGAAAACAAAATTTTACAGAAAGTGAGATGAAGAGATGAGAACTAAAACTGCTTATTAGAAATGATATGCAAACTATAAGCATTGCTTTCCAGTTATGACACGTTGACACGTCTCAAATCCAATCTGACTAAAAGAAAAATATCTGAGCGACTAAAAATCGGATTAAAGTGAAAGCCCCTTTCAACATGAACACTGTACCACATCAAACCAGTTGTTTTTTGTTTCATAGTAGCAGTAACCGTACCGATACATTTCAAAACAGACTTTGTGCTCTTTAGTGGCGGGGAAAAGATGACAGAGAACCACAAATAAACAGATCATAGTTTAATGCTGAAGATAAACCCACACATCTGAACTCTGTGTCCCCTCACTTCAAGTCTGTCATGTCAGTAGCTTCCTTATTTGCGGCACAATATGGCACTCTTCCATACACACACACCCACACACCCACACAAGCACCCTTAGTCTTATTCAATATTATAATCCACAAATTTATAGTCCTTCTTCTCATAGTTCTATGTCACTACTTAGTTAAATATGTACACAAAGATTGGCAGGGCTGAGTTCATTCTCTTCTCCTTCCAGTCTCAATTCAAGGGGGGAAAAAAAAGAGCATTTTCCTTTTTAAAATGGATTTAATGTCCTGTTAATTCAACAGGAATCTGTATTTCAGTTTCTTGGACTGTAAGCTCCAAACAGCCTGAAACAGGCTTGCGTCTTGCATCAAGACGTTTTTGGCTCATTAGTGCCTTCCCTTCCCGCTCCTTTGAGTGTCTACATCTCCTCGAGCTCCATCCTTCCTCCTTAGCCAACTCTTAAGTAAGAGCTGGACTGGGTTGGAGAATTTGGCACAAGGCAGGAGTGTCTTTACAACCAGTAGTAGTAGATGGATGGGTTCTTACAGCAGATACTGTCCTATAGTGTACAACAGTCCTGAGAGTGTGTTTATATAGTTGAAAGTGACGCCATTTTTAATCCAGTTTTAGAGAACCACTCCAGTCTTATTAGAGTGACAAACAAGGAAATGACAAAGGGTGAAGAAATTCACAGTTCTTGTTCCACCCTGTTGATTCCTTTACTCACTCTTCTCTAGGCTCAGGAAGTTAAGGCTGTTCCTATTCCTTATTTTTCTCCTGTCTCTTGATTTCTAGGGATGTGGGAGGTTCATTCGGTCCTCTATTAGAGTGTTGTCAGGGCCCTGTGCCTCCATACATTGCTTAACAGTTGCTATGACTCCAGACAGACGCCTGTCCAGAGCTGCGAGATGAGGCTCGGCTAGAACTGGGTGGATGGGGTCGAATGCCAACGCCTGCCGCACGGCTGAACTCAGAGCTCCGCTTCTCAGCAGGTTTAACCTGTTCCATGTGGACACGCGAACCCTGACACAGAGAGGAAAGGTTAGAGAGATCATATAGTAAAACAATTATTTTGATAAAAATGAACTCATCAGAACTTGATGAGCTTTAGAGTTGAGTACTCACATGCAGCACTGATAGAGTGGTGCGAGGATACTTCGCTCGTCCAGAGCTGCGTTCCCAAAGCTGCACGCAGACAGAAAAAGGCAAAACATTAGATAAAATTACAGTTAAAAACTAAAGTAAAGCAAGTGAAGCCGGAAGCCTTCCTGCCCTGCGGATAGGAGAAGACGTCAAAATGCATTAGCCTTACTCTTTCGGTCATGGCACTTTAGAGAGCCGCACACACTTTCAAACGCAAGGTTTTTTACGACACACACACGGCAAAGTCAACAGAACCAGAAGGGAAAGTCCCTTTGAGCTGCACAAACCACAAACCTGTCAACTACCTCCCAAACTGACTTTACAGCAGACTGAGATCAAGCAGGACATAAAGTAACATTATTATTAGTAAGCATTTTCTTTTTAAATTTAAATTCTGGTTTCAGGATGTAAAAAGCAGTCCTGAAATTTGATTTATGATTGTTAAGAATTGTTAATTTATCATCATGCAATTTAGCTCAGTAACTCAAACTGCATCTATCAAAGTGTGAGTGTGAACACTTTCTGTCACCTCTGGTAAACTTGCCCCTCATGTTGCGTTTCAGGGGATGGAAGGAAAAAAAAAACGCTGCCACTTCCTCTAAACCACAACTATTTTCCAACATTACTTATATATTTATTTTCTCCTGCATCGTGTTAAATGAAGTTCAAGCTGCCCACACAACAGAGTATCTTTTTACGGTACCAGCTGTTCCTCATCTGCACCCACTGGTCACAGCCTCAGTCCCTTTGAAATTGGAATGCATTCATTCTGTCTATCTCAGTTGGACCGGACGCTTTTTTTTAACTATGAGGTGGAACAAGGCCTTCTACTTCCTCTGGAATAAAGACATGAACTCTATCAGATGTTTTTTCTGTGTTCCATCTGGGAAAAGTTCGGGGAGGCCATGAAGGAGGACTACCGGTCGGCCTCGAAGAAATTCTGGCAAACCATCCTGCACCTCTAGAAATGAGAGGGAAGCTAGATGGCTCACTCCTCAGCTTCCTCAATCATCAGCTCCGGAAAAAAAACCTTTTTGTGGCGTCTGGGTCGTGGATGTGATTCACGGGTTACTTTCCAGCATAACTTAAGCAGAAGACAATAACCTGTCTGATGGGATAACCTCCCCAACAAACAGGCATGACTTGAGACGAGACGTGACTAGTTGGTAGGAGACTGAAGGCATCCATTGGTCAGTTGTTCCATTCAAAGCCCCATTGTGTTAGAATACTGTGACACAGGCAGTTCGTGAATGCAGTGATGTTGATGGGTGCACATCGTGCTTCTCTGACACAAGGATGCAATGTCATCTCTATCCTCGTGTCGAGGATATGCAGCATATTTTACTCTTCAGAATGCTGCATTGACAACAAGAAATCCGTGTGGGAATAATTATAAAAGGACCTCGCCATGACGACAGAGAAGCAATCTGGTTGTCTCTCTCATCAGCTAACCACCATCACATGTGTGTCAGTTGGATTGGGTTTTAAATGTATGCAGCAGTACTGTACTCTGACTGGCTCATGAACTTTCAGGGGGCAGCCGTAGACATGTCAGGGGACCCACTGAAAGTAGTGAACAAGATTCTGATGCTTTCTGGCTGAACTTAAATGTAAAGAAAACTAAATGAAGCCACTACAGTGAAAACTTCACTGGCAGTTGTTCATTCAATATATGCAAATGGCATCAAGAAATCAGTTTTGCCCACTGAACCATTCTACGATAACCTCAATCAGCCTCATCCTGCCAGCTGTGATTCATTCTTGAAAAATGTTAACATGACAGGCGGAAAACTTTCCACTGCTGACTTTGATCAAAAAAAAAAAAAAAGATTTAACGGCTAAATGCTCTCACTTCATGGAAGTGGCTGTTCACCATGAGTCAGCTTTAAAGTAGTTTCAGTGACGATAAGAAGTTCTTGAAAAAGATGGGCATTCTGGAAAATCAGACAAAACTGTAACTGAAAATGAAAATAAAAATCAGACTGATAATGGAAAAAGTATCATGTGTATAATGTGTTCAGGGAGTGTTCTACCAGAACAACATACTCTCTAAAGACAATATATGATGCTATGTGATGCTACTGTTGAATAAAAAAAAAACCAATATACATGTTCTTTTCTCTGTGATAATTTACAAGAATTGACCAAAAACAAGGAGGAAGATACATGCTTTAAAAAATAGCTTGACATACAGTTGTGCGTACAAAAGAGACAACCAAAGTTTTCAAACACAGGTTAGCGTACCCACGCGACCCTTCGCTTCTTGGCAGCGGCGAATGTTCTAACTTTCTCTCCGGATGACATCAGCTTGTAGCTCTTCTCGCCTGTCTGGACATCCTGTTGAGTCATATGCACCGTGATGCCCTTCATAATCTGCAGGATCACTCATCTATCTGAGCCTGTTCATCACTAGCATAAGCTACATCTTGTGTGATCTGATCACAAGAGGACAGATCTAAGCACATCAGGCATTACAACATGTCTCCACATGTGTAACTGAACACTTGTAGTTGTGGTCGATTCATATATACATATTTATTTTTTTACAAAACCCAACAAGTCTAAAACTGAGTGATTTAAAGGAGGAGGAGATAAAGGAGTCTGGGAAACTGAGGTTATGAAAACAATGGTGAGTGGCTTATCCTGGCAGATGTATTTCTCAATAGTGAACAAAATGAAAATCAGTTTCTTTCACTTGTACTTGCAGATTAGGTTATCCTAAGATATGGCTTACGCTCATACACACAGCTAAAAGAATGTTGCCCTGACAATCTCCAAATGTGATTTGATTGATCACATCTCCATGTGTCTTGGCTGCGTTCACGCCTGCACACAGCGCTGTATGAAGGGCACCTCTGTACCGCAATAACTAGTCTACTTAGTCTGGACTAGGCCTGTCAACGAATATTCTAAATTCGAATATTTATTTTAATATTTAAAGAAACAGAGATTCGATTGTGAAAATTAATATTCGACCGTGGGAAAAAAAAAACACATCGGTGGCTGCTTTGCGCGTGGCCGCACTCCATGACGGGTCAGGGACAGGTCACAGGAGTCGCACGTGCACAGCGTCTCTCACTGCTGAAAGTGAGACGTGACCAAAACCGCGGCAGATGCAGGTGGCAGAGAGAAAAGCGAAATGACAGAAAGTTCAGAGCCCAACTCGGCAGCAGAGATAGTGGTTTGGACTCCAAGCAACCTAAAAAGCCCCGTTTGGAAATACTTCGGATTTTGGTCATGAGACAGCAAAAATGAGGTGCCTCGAGATAAAGTTGTATACAAGGTGTGTAAGCTACAGTTAGCTTACCATTCCATGGACCTACAGTTGATTATTACTGTTAACGGTGAATAGGAAGTGATAACACATATAGTCTATAATTATAATAATGTTTGTGTTCATGGATCATTTTGTGTAGTTGTTAATTGTAGCCTGCAGCTTCTCTTAAGAAACTCACGTGTTATCGCCTCACTCAAGCATATCAAACGGCACGTGGTTGGTGGGTCTTTGATGTCGGTAGTATTGGTATTGATATGAGTGTTATAAAGCCTACTGAAAGTAGCATTTGTAATCAGAGGATTATTACTTTGATTATTATTGGTGTTAGTGGGTTATGATGCTTGTAACTTCATCAGCGGCTGAAGTATAAAGGATAAATCAGCCACTAAATGGTTAAGGCTCCATCCTGTCTTCCGTCTAGTGTATTCAGGCCCACATTTCCCAGATGTGTGCAATCCAAAGTATTTCCCAACCAGTTTCACAGATTCCTCAGTGACTCACCTCTTTGCATTGTCGAGCAGGATGAGCATGCTGGCGCCACCATCATCCTGAAAACTCTCGTAGTGATGCCGATCCGCGTTCCCAATGAGATAATCGAATATGGCTGTGTCAATCACATCAAGCAGCCTCGGCCCTGCATCATACGGAGGCATTTTCTTCACCGCCTCGCAATAGCTCTCATCATACTCCCATCTGGAACACACACACACACACACACACACACACACACACACACACACACACACACACACACACACACACACACACACACACTATTATTATTAAAACCACCTGCCCGCACACAGCAGAGAAGGCCAAGATATTTATTATCTTACAGTAATTATGTTTTTATTTTTCTTAGTAAAACCTCATGCTCTGCAATGAGGACACCAGACCTGAATTTGTGTGCCACATTATTTAAGTTACATAGTTTTTATTACAGTCTGGTATTACCAGCAGCACTTCAATACGACGCATACTCTTGTTGAGAAAACCTGTAACAACTTTAGGATCCTATCTCACATAGTTTTGTAATTTCATACAAACTTACATTTCTGTACTTTAAACTGCAGCTGAACTTCTGTATGAGGAAAATCTGACTACATTAGGGTTCTTGTGCTCAGTGGGGGTGCATCATTACTGCTGAGATAATCTTCACACCTATTCAGCGTAAACCCAGCACATGCGCTCTCCTCAATGAAACACGATGAATCAGATTTGAACGGAAACTGTGTTCAAAGTTGCTCCTCAGATATTCCGTAAAGTCAGCTTTTGATTCATATTTCATGAACACTGCGCCATCGTGAATCGTCACGATCATGGCAAATTATCTCTGATGATGTCAATATAATGTACTGATACTCCCACTGGATCCATATTAAAGCAGCTCTGCACAGAACATTCAAAATGAGCCATTACGCACATTTTCATTTGACAGAATTAAATGAAGCTCGGTCAGACAGGACTAGGGATGTGACCACATATGAGTTCATCACTGACTGGAATAAAACAGTTTTTTAAAAAAACACTCAAGTTGATAATCGCGAATATCATCAAATGACTGACATCAAGAAAACTGTCCTGCTTGACATAAAACGGTCCTGAATGGATTTCTTGATTTACTCTCAATTTCTACAAGACGTGTGATCTGTGCATCACTGCGTCTAGGTGCTGTATCGTAGGCACCTGGACTTCTTTCAGTTTCTTGAAGGAGTTTTACCTCTCTATAAAAATATGCTTCTGAGAAAAATTTAAGGTAGTGTGATTCTAGTACATTTAAGTGCCATTTTAAGAGTTTAACTTCAGTATATGACATTAACTTTTCAGATCTTCAAATGCCAAGTCAAGACCTTTGTAAGGATGACGAGCTAGCATTTGGGCTTTCCTGAGACGGCTTTTTGACAGTGCAGAAATTCTTCGGTTTTGCTTAACAGATGCTCATCTACTGGATTGTAACTAATCTTAGCTCAGAGTTTGGGAGAAATTTCTCAGCAGTATTTATGACGATATGATGAGACGGTAGTTTCCTTGTGAAAAAAACGTTGCACAGAAACCTGCTCTGCCAGTTCACTGTAGCTCTTTAATGATACTTAGCAGTTACAGATAATTGCTTATCATTTATTTTGTAGGTCTGTAATTTCCATTAACATTCCTGGAGGGAACCATCAAATTTAGTACTAATTAAGTGAAAACCATGAATTTACTTGTACTTGAAAGAAAAGCTTCACTTAAACTCAAGTAAAATAAGTCATTAACATTGCAAACTGTTTTCATCATGAATGTTGCACTGTACGCTTCTCTGTAGACATATTTCACATTTTCACATGTTCAGTTGACCTGCTGTACACTGACTAAAAGGCTATGTTAAGGCTAGAAAACAGGCAGGTAACAGGCATTTAATTCTAATTAATTACAGGAGCACTGTCTCGTTCTTCTTCTAATTAATTAAAGGTTCTTTAAAAGAAAGATCTTGGATAATATTAGGAAATTACCTGTGAAATAATTCCTTTTTATGAAGACAGATGACCTATAATCGATGCACAAAATGGTTAAACTCATGGATTTTGAAAATGCTGATGAAGACCTCACATTTATTTTTGTTAATCACAATCAAATGATTCATTTAAGGTTTTTAAATCATTGACAATAATTTATTTAAATGCTGGGGGGGGGGGGGGGGTTCAAATCCTATGAAATCAGATAAATGTTTTCAAAGTAAAACCTCTCACTGCTTTGAACTCAATGCCATTTTCTTTATCTAAATTTCAAAATTAGGGGGTTAATTTGCTTCTGGGAATTAAAACTGTAGCAACTTTTATTTGCATACATGGAAATATTGACTCTGCTTCCCACACCTACACGACAACATAGTGTAATGGACATCACTACTAACCCAGGCATCAAATGATGAGATAACTGTTCATATAATACCCTTCCCTCAGTGATGTAGCCCTCCGTCAGTCATCCTCCTACCTTTAGAAGCATTTCTCAGAATATAGGAGTAGGTGGAGTGTAATTACTGAAAGGTCAGTCTCTTTTACAACCACTTACCTAAAAATACGATCATTAAGGAAGAGCTGATGCTCAGTATCGGCACAGAAACATTTTCATTTCCTTCTGATAAACATCATTAATAATAATTCAGCGAAGTTAAGGGTTTTTCCCTAAATTCAAAAAACAAATTAAACAACTGCAGAGATCCTTTTTCGTTTCAAACCCAGCACCCACCTGGCCAGTTTCCCCTCTCTGTATGTGCGTCCCCAGGGGTGTCTGTGCTTCTGCAACGGCCAGACGTCTGGCAGCCAAAGGGTTAATGATCCCTCCATTATCTCCCCCTCCGCACATGCTGGCTCGCTCTCCCGACAGTAATAACACTTTCCATAGAAGCATGTATTATTACCTGGAGGGAGAAAGAAATAGGTACACATGAAAATAACTCCACTTGACCATGTAGTCTTGAGGATGTACAGCATGAGGCCATCTGCCAAGATCCTTACAGGAAACAAAATTAGTAACAGTGTGTGAAGAGCGAAGAAGAGGGAGCAGAAAGTGTTTTTAACAACAGATAATGACTCAAACACACATAGAGTACACTTGTGTTTTGCATTAACATATCCAGATTTTGTCTCAAAAAAAAACTACACACGTGAGTGCACAAAAAGATGTTAAGCAGAGCAAACAGTAGGTCACTAAAGGAAAACAATAGTAATAGTAGTTCCTCGCTGAGGGACTACAGTCTGTTCACCCGGCTGCTGTTTTACCACCAGATTACAACATAAAGAGACTACAACTTGCATTTTGTTGTGCACCCTTGTGTTGCAGACTAACAAATCAATGAAGGAAACCAAAATCAGAATCTGCTTTATTTCTTCCACATTACAAATTAATTAATAAACGTTTTAATAATAAATAACAACAATGACGATAATAATCATAGACAAGTAAGTAATAAGTAAAACCACTCCTGTCCAAAGTAAGTTTAGCAGCTGGCTTATTTGTGTTAACACTGGGCAAGTGTTTACATCTCATTTAGATATACTTGGTGACCAGCTCATCACACTTATCTAAGTGTCAAAAGAGTAGGATTTAAAGCGGTGGGCGCACTGTCAGACTGCATCACGACACAGAAATTCCCCTGTTTGCGGAAAAATTAAGGAATTCTGATTCTGATCAGTTACAAATAGTAGGCATCACTCTCCAGACTTGGATGAATAAATAATTACTGACTTGTACATACACATAGATTATATGTTATGTATGTACACACTTTATCTGTGTTCACGTTATCATTTTGGAAAGTGTGGCTTTAAAAGCAGTGCTGCAACGGCAGCTCTCATCACACATAATATTGTGGATCAATAATCAGGAAGCGAATCAGAATGTTAGCGTTTACTAACAACAAAGGCGGAAAGCAGCTATGAGGTCCGAGGCTAAACACTGATGGGAGAGGCTCTCCTCTTGCCTAAACCATCATGATGTTTTTTTAGAAGTGCCCATCTTTAAATGAGCTGAGACAGCAGAGTCTGCGCTGGTCGAGGTAAGTTCATTTTAGGCTGAGAGGACCCGGGTGGGAAAATCAATGTAGAGCAAACTGAGAAACCAGCGCTGCAATACATATCCCATTTGTTGAACTTTGAATGTTCTGATGCAAGACTCTCTAAATCAAGATAATGATCATTTAAAAGGTTGGAGTCTGTGGTGCTGTTAATTCAATAACTCATTAAAACTACATTAAGCAGTGTTCCTGGTTGATAATGCAGCTTTAAAGGTTTGGTTCACCCATGTTACAAAAAGATTAATTTCTTACAACAACTGCACTGTGGACAATCTTCACAAAAGCTATTTTAGTATTGCCACTGAAAAAGTTGACGGGGATGGTCTGATGTTTCTGTGTAAACCATCAAAGACCATGTCTGTCAAATTTTCAATTGTCCTGTTCTGACCTTTTCAACAAATGTCTTCATAATGTCATTATCGCACACTGAAAAACCGAACAAACAAAACCAAAACTTAACATATGACTAGATGCATCTAAGAGAAGGGGTCTTTTCTATTAGGTGAAGGCAACCTTTTCTTAATACTTCGGTGGAGAACCAAATGACACATCTGTGTAGCTGCATAATGCCACTGTGGCGGAGGGTGTCACAGTGTTAAGCGGCTGTAAACCACAATTGCAAAGACAAAATGCAAAGGTTGCAGCATGGTGAATACTGATTGGCGGTAAGTGACGGCTTTAAACAGGTAGCTTACAGTACGCAAAACACATGCGTCACCTGAACAGCTGGTAAATCCGACACCGTACAGTGAAATACATCTGTAATATGATGAGGTGAAAACCACCCTGCGATACAATTACGAAAACAAGAGCCAACAAGGAAAATGTGAGGCAGTATGGATTAGCAATGGTCTCATGTTGACCTTTAAATGTAAAAAAAAAAAAAAAACCTCACACTGACTGCTGAGGATTTTTTAGTATCATTAAAACATGAATCTAAATATTAGAGTGTGATGATTAACTGAATTTGCAGTAGTTTCAGTGCTCTCCACAGGCTCTACACAGTGATCCGGTTTGTCCGGTCACACCTGATTAACTGACAAATCCATTTGCTAAAGTAAATAATAGATTTGTGTTCAACTCATTTTCCCCTCCTACCTCAACAATGATATGAAATAATAAAGGGCGGCAGCTGCATTCTTCCTTGACACGTGCACTGCTGCCTACAAAGTCTTCTACAGTATTGTGAAAATACGAACTCCAACTAATTTGATTTAACGGTTTTTTTATGTTGGGCCCTTAGAACTTAATTTAATTAATCAAATGAATCTTTATTATTAGCCAAAGGAAGGTTTGGATCAAAGATTTAGAATTTGGGAAGTTTTTACATACATTTTTTGAACAAAGTCCATGCAGTCAACTGGGAGGGCCAACTGAGGTGAAGAATTGATTAACTGTTCAGCGCACTATTCATCAGAAAAAAATGCTTAAAAACAAACAAACCAAGTGACATCACCAAAACCAACAGTCCAAAACCCCAAAAATCAAGCTCACTATCCTGTAAGACATGAAAAAGCAGCCAACTGCAAGCTGTAGCCATCACATTGTTTTGTTTTTTTATTCTGCTTGCACTGAATTGAGTTGCTCTATTATAGATGGCATTGCATTCTTTTATTATCTTATATAATTTACTTTTCTCTATTTATCTGTACTCCTGTGGGGATAAGTAATGGTTTATATTAGTCAATTTATAGACTAGTTGTTGCAGTTCACTATATATAAAACGGTCTTTGTCGTTTGACGAATAAGTGGAAAGCCACTGCTTTAAAAGGGGAATTCACCCATTTTACACATCAAAGCCTGATTTTAGTTCTTTGGAAGTACTACTCCATATGTGGTAAGCCTTTTGTGGTATTTTGTGGCCATTAATGCTAATGATTTGGTACTTCGGGGTAATGCTTCTTGCTTTGGAGTTCACCGTCTCGATCTGTTAGTCCTGTAATAATCTGGATCACGCAGTTTGACTTGCTGAACATAAAAAATTTAAATAAAAACAGAATGGTGCTAGAAATGGAGTCAAATGGTAAATCAACACAAAACACAATAGTACATTTAAAATAAAATCACTGAAAATAAGTCATGAGTTTTTTGGTTCAATAGTGCAGTTATAAATTATAAGTATCGTGGCTTCACACTGGACGAGCTCATTACATACGAAGTCGATGACAGTGTTGTAGTTGATCAGCGGGTCGAGCGCTGCGATATGTACTGAAGTTAAACAACATGGTAATCTTGGGGCGCCATTTAGCTCTGTTTGATTAGGGTTAGTCCTCCCTGCAGCAGCGGCGGGTTCAGCCTGGGGCCCTTTGCTGCGTGTCACTCCCCCCTCTCTCTCATCCTGTTTCCTGTCACCTCTTAAGCTGTTCTATCAATAAAGCCATATAAAGGCCGAAAAAATACTTTAAAAAAAACATGGTAATCTTGGATTCGAGATCTTATATTCAGGTGCACTCAATAGTCCGAACATTACGGTAATCGTACGATAAATTAAAATGAGCTTGATAATTTTGCCGGCCTCGATAATTTCCATTTGCATGCTCGTTTGTTTTCCTCGTGTCTCTCCACGTGAACCGTTTTGTCAGTCACTCTTTGTCTCTGTGTGAAGAGGCGGGGCCCTGCCCCTGAAGGCAGGAACACACTGGCCCAACCGTTGGCCGTTCGTTTTGATCGAAAGTAAAGAGAGTTGCGTGCATAAACCTCTCGTCCAGCGTCTTTTTTATAAACATCACTAGCGCCATCCGCTTATTGCATCTCGTGCAAGTGCAGAACTTAGACGCTACTGTGGAGACGAGAGGCAACGGAGTGGTCGGATAAAGGCAGCTGGCTGTTGGTTTGAGTCTGGGCGGTGTGTGGGGGCCTTGACATAACACAGTGTGCAGCATGAGAGCCCCGTGAAGAGTAGCAGGCCATAGAAAACACTAGTTGAGCGCTGGGGGAATAAAACAAAGATGGAATTGGTTTCAAAGCAGAACGCGACAGCTGCAGTGTGGGAGCACTTCGGATTCAAACCGAATGACCGTGGTGAACCACTTAACCTGGACGAGCTGGTATGTTGCATTTGTTGTAAAACAGTAGCAACTAAAAGCAGCAATACAACAAACATGCATCTGCACCTAAAGCATAATCAGTTTTCCCAGCTGGGAAAAGAAACTACAAATAAAGCTACAGAGGGGCGTTTAGACGACAAACAAAATACAAACAGGACAGTGCAAAATGGTGCGCACTCACAGACGGTGTAGTTCACTACATCACTAAGAGATGCAGTCCTTTAATGCAGTCGAAAAGCCGGCATTTCGACAAATGTTGCAAACATTTGACAGCCAGTTTGAATTGCCTGGGAGAACATACGTGTCACAAACGGCAATTCCACAACTGCACAGTGTGAAAGATTCCATACTAAAAGGAGATCAAAGACATCCCATTTTACTCTGCCACTATGGATATATGTAATTCAATTTCCATTTTTTACGAAGAGAAACTGAGAGTCCTTTTTATTTATTGTTTTTGGTTGTTTTGTTCATTTATTTTGGATATTTAAAATGTCTTCTTCACATTCTCTTCACACATATTCTTTAGAAATAAAAGTTTGTTGATCTTTGAAAGGGTGTACTTGCATTATTATGCTATTATCATTATATTAGTTGATAATTTGTCTCAAAACGACAATATTATCGTTTATCGCAATAATTTCTGGCACAGTTTATCGTCCAGCAAAATGTTTTATCGTGACAGGCCTACATAGAAGTTATTATTGGGGCCGTACTTAAGGTCATTTATTTAATATTCAAAGCTTCTATTGAGGTTTTTGAATTAAACTTTAAATGTGGACACCTAAACTATCAATCACAATCTAAAATCATCAGATTGCCGCTATTACTTAGTAAAATTACTTAAAATTTTGAAATGAAATGCTTGACCACTGCAATAGCACTTTTGCCGACTTGTACAACCCTGAAGTTTGGGCACTTTGTGTGCAGTCAGTTGGTCTCAAGTTGCATTGTGGGAAAAAAAGAACAGATGAAATTTGTATCTCATGTTCTGATCATCAGTTGTATGGTGTTCTGAGAGTGAATGGAAATTGGTAAATTGATCTTTAGTGAAAGCCAGAAGTGGGTGATGTCAATAAAATCTTTTATCAGTCTTTAATGTTACTCATATTCCAATATCAATACATTTCTAATAATACTGCACAATTTTATGGACAATAAAGTAAGAAAACGTTTATGGATCAAATTTAATTAAACATCCGCTCCTGCCAACTGAAAGTACGTCATAATATTGATGCAAAAATACTATGAAAATCCAACTGCAATACAGCTTGATTTGCCCCATTACCCATAATGGCCAAACACACCCCGGGATATTTAAGTTAAAGCTAAAACTGTATAAACAGTAGAGGAAAAAAAAGACAAATTTTTATAGTCAAATTGTTTGCTCTAATAAGAGCTTGTAGCTTCAAAAATGATGAAAGAATTGAATCCATCCCCGACAGTCTTACAGGAACATTCCAGTAAAATACCATGAAATTGAGACTCACAAGAAACAGATAAAAGAGTGTCAGACTCAAACCAGCATTTCCCACAATGCAGCCAAAATCATCTCATCATTTACACCTCTGTAACAAGCAGATGCCCATGTATTTCTAGCCCTGTGCCCCCAGTTTGTGATGTAGACTGCCAGTACTAAGTGTCATCTCTGAGGCCAAGGTGAGAAGATAATAACTTCCCATGAGATCATAACGGTTATTCTCCCACACTACAGCTCAAAGCCAGTAAAAGACATGACAGTGTTTTCACAGATTTAGTGGTTTTCCCAAAGACTGGTAAAACTGACCGTTATGTTTCCTTTCAACAAAAGGTTGCCAGGTTGTTGCGGTTTTAATACACTTTCATCCATTTATCTATGACAGAAATAATTCCACTTTCCAATAGAAGGTATAGTATTAATACTCCCCTTGGTAATGCTTCATAATAACCATCAATAATAAATTGTAAATATATTGCTAATTAAATTAGTTAATTGTGATTTCACGGTCAACAAATTCTAAAATTATGAATATTATAAAGTGTTAGACGTCTCTTGTCTGGCTTTGACTTTGAAGTGCTTTGACAAACACGTTTTTAGAAAGCACCGAGCCACACCCTCGTCAAACAGCGCTCGCAGGGCGCAAATTTGTCTCGAGGGCGGACTGAGAAAGCCGATTTAAAAAAAGGAAAGTTGAGTGAGACGGAGAGTGTGACAACGGAGATCAGACTTGGAGATAAAAGTCGACATATGAGTCAAAAGAAAGAGAAATCATTCAAACAATAATGCCACACTCTCACTCTGAGATGTCTGAAAACACACACAATGTATCCGAGAAGTGTGAGCAAAGACGAGAGTGGACAGATACTGACCCTGCATGAGGAAGGTGCTCAGCAGCTGGTCTGTGGCCACAGGTTTGATCTCTGTCCGCAGGTTGACGTATCTCCCTACCACTAGAGGCGCTCTCCTGAACCCCAGGATCCTGCAGAGAGAACGGACCAATAGGACACGATACCAGAGCATTATTACACAGTACACCTGCGCCACTATCAGATCAAAGAGCATAAATGTTGGACACTGCAATAATGATGTTTACACACCTGTCCAGGTGAAAAGCAGCCACCTCAGCGTTGTGTCTATCATATCCTGCGTAGGGCTCGCCTTCAACCACGTAGTCTCGGTTATACCTGAGGCAGGGTTGAGAGGACAAAAATAAGAATCACTCTCATGCATAAAATAAAGGCATGTCATCGCATTGTTAACAAATACGACCTCTTGGGTTTGAAGACAACTTTCTGTCCCCCGTCCAGCACCAGGAGGGCTTTGAGCTGCGTGCCCTTATAGCCCACATCTGCCCGTTCTATCCTGGCAGTGCTGAGGGAGGTGAGCACAGCAGCCAGCTCTGGGGTCTCCTCGGGGTAGACCTCTCTCGGGCCCACCCACTGGCTCGCTATCTCCCACGGAGACTGAAGGGTGTGGGTAAGGCGAGCTCCTCGGGACAGAGACAGGCCAGCTTCCATCTGCGAGAGGTCGATGATAAGAACTCTGTTAGTAGTTACATTAATACACACGTGTCTAAAATATGCTCAGCTATAGCCAATTAAAGGTGCACTATGTCATTTTTGGGAAATACAATTTAAGCAGAACAGAAAGATCTTCATTGACTGATTATTTTATGCCCAAATAAACTGAATAAACAAACTGAACTTCAAGGACGAAACAGTTTAATTCTGTTCTACTTTGTTCACATATGGTGGACCCTACCACCATTTAGCTTCCAACAGTGTTCCGGGGAGCTTATTTTCCTCTGAGAACAACTATTAGTTTCTCTAACACTGTGAAAGTTAAAAAATTACCCACAAAGCCTGGCCCTTGCTAACCCCACCTATATCTAAGCGGTGGAAACACAAAACAGTATGTTACACTATGGGTAATGTATGGGCTGGAAGAGTATCATACAGAAAACACAAGGCATGAAGAGTCTTGTGCATCCTCTAAATGGCAGCACTGAAGATGACAATAGTCGTCTGGCACGCTGACCTTGCGAAACGCTCTGAGGTCCCGCCGGCTGGCTGCCGAGCCCTCGCCTCCATCCAGCAGGAAGATCTTGGCCAGGCCAAGCAGGAGGAGCACGGCACACAGCACCACCATGCGCTGTTTGAGCTTCATCTCCGCACCGAGCGGCCCCGACCCCCTCCTCGCCCGACGCTGTGTGTGTCCCCCGCAGCGGTTCCCCCTCACCCCTGATGCATGGCCCCTGCAACTCCCCGTCTCCTGCCCACCCACGTGTCCCCGTCAGATAAAGTCCTCTGAAGAACAGGAGCCTCGCTGCCTTCCTCCTGGACCTTTAATCCGTGCAAACAGGCAGTCACCTGGAGGGAGAGAACGAGACGTGAGAGAAGTACAGGAGGGAGGGAGGGGGGGGAGGGGAGGGACGAAAGAATGACGTGTCAATAATATGTTGAGAGAATACCTGATTGATTTTCCTGCCCCTCTCACTCGTTTCCCCTCAGGGAAGACGGTGACCCAGAACTGCAGCATAGCTAAAGCCTGTCCAGCAAAATGCAACTACATCAGGATGACACAAGCTGCACTGTGCACATTCAAAACTGAACACAAAACTTGTACTGAGTGCACAACACAAACAGCTCACTTATAACTGAACACACAGGTGTGTTTTGTTATGTTAAACCTGTAGGACCACATCCACTGCACCCAAACAAACCTATTTCAGATAATAAGCTAATAACACCCCTCCCTCTCTGACAGTTGATTCAGTAATATGCCTGTCTTTTCCTCCCTCCTCCCTGCCGGTTTCCAGTCTGGATGATGGACACGCAGTCCTGCTGTGGTGCAGAGAGGGGGGTCAGCTGAGGTGGTGGTCCCTGCACATCCCCTCTGCCTGGGCGGTCTAACCTTGCAGAAGACAAATCAGGGTGGTGTTCGTCTGATTACAAAGCCTCCTGTTGGATTCACCTGCCTGTCAGACGCTGAAACATGGGGCCTTTACATTTACCTTTGCAGTCAACATTAACACAACTGCCACGTTCACCGAATCAAATCAATCAGCCCGAACTGAGGTTGTCAAACCTGTGACATAACCACGACGAGCTAACCCTTAGCAGGATTTACACTCTGCAAATAACACTCGGGGCTGGTTTTCACACACCTCAGCCGAGACATGTCCGGCCACGCAGGCAGCCGCTTCTTCCACACAATCGCTCTTTCATGATGTTGCTGCCCCTTTTTTAAAAAAACCAGCAGTGAGAAAACGGTTGGCCGGCAGTGACCGCATTAAAACGGCTAAAATATCTCAATGGCGCCTCCATTTATACGCGTCACGCAGTGTTTATTGCTGTCTTATTCGCCTTATCAGGTCGCAGCATCTGCAGCGACATGGTCACATCTCTCACGACAGAGCTAGCTGCTTAGCACCCCGCTGTACACCTTGCTGTGTGTGTATGTGTGTGTTAGCTAAAGCAGACGGCTAGCTACAGCGGCGCTACGTCGTCTGTTGTTTTCACTGGCTGCCGACCGAGCTCACCTACCTGACGGTCATGTGTCGTTCACCGCACGCAAAGTCGCTCCCAAGTGTCCGTAAAGTCCTGCGGGGTTCCGGGTGCATGTAGCGAGCTATCCCGCTGCTAGGAGTGACGGTGGTGTGTCATTTTGACGATTTCCCCCACCGGTAGCTCCCTCTCCTCCGCCCTTTTCCTTCAGCTCCTTCTCTCTGGCCTGCCGTGTCCACTTCCGAAACACTTCCTCCTCCTGTAGGCGCGTCGCGCGGCCGCCAGGTGGCGCAGGCGCACTGTGGATAAGTCCACAGCGCGATAAGGTATTCATGAAGGTGTGACACATAATTACAGAGCTGCTCTCCTCAATCAGCCAGGATTCCTGTTCCCCATCCCTCCATCCATCGAGAAGATTAAGACTGCTATAAATTCTAGCTATTTGTGTATAAATCTGCATGTTCTCTGCAGTCTGACGGGACCAATAATCTGAGAAAAGCTTGTTTAATATTTCTGAGTTTCTCTTATTACCTTGATAATATTGTACATACTTGAGTTCTGAGTTTGAATATCTTCTCCAAAACTACATAGTGCCCCTTTAAAATAAATAATATATGTTTACATCCATGGGAGTAGTATATAATATAGGTTGACCGATTACCCGCCTGTATGGGTTTATCAGAATTTTTGTGATGTGTGTGTTTTAAAATCTGATTGCCAAAAAGAAAATAATAATTTTAATGCAGTGTGCAATCTGAAAAGTAACTACAGTTATTAAATCAATCTATTGAGGAAACAGCTCATGTTTGCCTCCAAATGTTCAGTGCAGTGGAAGCATGAAGTAGCAAAAATAAAAATACAATAATAGTATAGTACAAGTATTTAAAAATATACCTATAGGTATACTGCAGAGGTTTTTGACCATAAAAGCACTGTAGAGCAATGTTTTTCAGATCCTTTTATAATTAGTTTATATATATTTACAACAAAGTGCTGGATATACCTAGTCTGGGTGGCAAAAGTGTAAAATTACATAAGTAATGGTTTCCTTCAAATACTGGACCCTCACTGCAAGCAAACCCACAGCTGTTGAGTTTAAATTCAACATCGGAGCTGTGATGGATGTGATTGTAACCACAGCTCTGTGAAGTAATGTTTCATCAGGATGAATTACTGACTGTGGTTAATGTAATTTGCTGTGCGGTTTTAAGTTAGTTGTTTGAAGAATCTAAGTTTCTATGTAATATTTAGGGGGACAAACGGGGCAATAATGATAAAGAAAATAAGCCGACTCCACAGGCAACACTTTCCTCGCAGTCACGGTAGCTCTGTCATTCCTGCTGCTCTGCATCAACTTAAACAGCAGCTTCAAAGGGGTTTAGACTGATTGTATGTAACACTGAGCTGTAACACAACACACTCATATCTACACCCACGAGACAGTCAGACAATCTTCAACAGAACAATGAGCACGAGACAGATGTGTGGAGTAAAAAAGGGCAGAGTGTTTATTGGTTCTCAGTCTTCACACCAGGCAGCGCATCACTCAGCCGTGAGGTCACAGCGCTCGCCACAGTCAGGACACAGGCAGAGACAGACACACACACACATAGTCAGGGAAAGGGTGAGGGTCGAAAGTCATTTACACATCAACCTCATCACCTTCAGATACTCGGACGAAGATTCTTGTTGAAGTCCTTAGTAAACAGTGAATGATGCCTGGTCCTGCGACACGGGAGGCACAGATTCACATTGATTCTCCACCAAACCAGCTGTATAATCACACCCTTCCTCCGGCTGAACCCTTCATCTCGACTATCATGACCGTTAAACAGAATTAACTCACAAAGCAGATTCACTCAAACACAGTTAATACAGGGCAAATTGTGCATTTGTAGACAGTATGGTCAATTTAAAGGAAATGATGTGAACTTTCACCACAGAAAGAGGAATTTTCAAGCATGGCATCTTTGAAATTACAGAAGATTATGTTAAACGAGGTGCGCCTGACATTTGAATTTTCCACTCTCATTCCAATAAAGATGACTGTGGGGTTATTATGCTTTGGACGTGACCTCCAAGAAATGAGTCGACTGAAATGAAATATGTATTTCCGGTACTTAGACCATACACTGTACAGAAATGATAATTTAAAAAAAAAAAAAAGAGAGAGAAAATCATGTAAACTCAGATTACAGTGAGGAAAACCTCACACAAAGCGCTCAACATGATCTGGCTTTTTTTTTTCACCAGGGAAAAGACTTGTTAAACCCAAACCCAAATAAACCTCCCAAGATGCCCCCCCAAAAAAATTCAGGTAAGGTTTAAAACTCAGATTCATTTGTCTTTCTCTTTCGCTGTTCTCCATTAACACCAGATAAAGCAAGTAGAAAGAGTGGACGTGAGAAGGGGATGGTGACCGTCTACATTGAGTTTGTTCACATCTCATCTACTTCCATTTAGACTCATTTGTTTTGCCTCTCTACGCCAATTTGTCAGCATACTGCAAAATGACAGCAAGTTCACCTCATCTGAGTTCATAAGTGAAGAGATGAACCAATTCACCATCTGTAGATGTACTCAGGTAAACCGTCTGTAAACCCTCCCCCGCAAAAAACAAAACTCTGTCTCACCAATTTCACTTATTTCGTTCACAGACCCTCTTTGTCCACCGGCCGACCAATCAGATTCGACCTCTGCAGTGCTTCAGCTCTGGGATTTTGTCACTTCAAAACACTCTCTGCTCCATCATGCGGCATTAAAAGCTCTTTCACAGGCCACAAGTGGACACAGGTGAGTGCAGTTTTCCCCAAGTCCTCCTTTTCTTCACACTTCTAGTAGAAACACAAGCCAGCATGTAGTTGTGGCAACGGCTGCCGGTCACCTCAGCCTCTAAAGAGTCTAGCTTCCTTTACAATGTGTGTTTTTTGTTGTTTTTTATAAAAATAGAGAAGTGTGCACAGGCACACAAATGCTCACACGTATTCTATGTAACTTCTGCATTACATTATGCCTGTCTTTGGCTTCCTCATTCATTCTTCCACAGGTTCCGGACATCTTTTTATACACACTGAACTCTCTTTTGATTGTTGGACCTTAAGGGCAAGGTCGACCAATTCCACACATTAAAGTGTGCTGACAGGTCTTGAGGTGTGCTGCTGCATATATGAAAAAGGTACTATGAAGCAGCTGCATGTTATCGGATAAATTACCAACAGGTATGTCACTCAGCGGCTAAGGTGCATTATGGGTAATGTAGGCTAAATGTATTGAAAAGAAGTCCACTGGTTGAGCATTACACTCATAAAACTGTTGGACATCATAGGAAGAGCTTAAAAGTAAATGATCAAAATCAATACAAACAGATCCAGATAGCATTGTTCCTTTTCAAAACCTGGTGCTTACATTACCCACAATGCAATTTAGCCACTGACTGGCACCACTGGAAGCAGTTTATCAGATTACATGCAGCTTGCTTCGGAACATATGCAGTAGTAAGATCCCCAAGATCTATTAACTCACTTTAAAGTGTAATATTGGTGGAGTTACCCTTTAAAAGTTGAACTGATGTCTTGTATATTGTGCTGAGGACAGTTTGAATGCAGGAGTGTGACTGTTAGGACTGTATATTAATCTGGAGAAGGGGGTTGACTGAAGCAGTGAGTCTGGATATGTTCACCTTTAAATCCCACAAACCCTTTAAAACAACTAACTCTGAACTTAACATACCCCATTAACAGGTGGGACAATTGTTTCTACACGCTGCAATGCATCTCCTAAGTGTCATCATGTACAAGTGGAGGATTGATTGTGATTTTTGGGCAAAAGATTGTGTAAACATACAATGTAAACAAAATATTTTAAAAAGATTAGATTGATGAATAGTACTGGGGGAAAAACTTTCCATCATCCCGATCTTGTTTGTTAATCTGGGTGCACTTGGCTCCCAAGGAAAACAAACACTGAAAGTCTTTTTGTGGCACCCCGAAACATCTGTGAAGCACACCGACATCAACGTTTCGTCAACCGGAAGAAAAACAGTGACATTTCATCACTTGGCACTAATTATAACCAAGGTGCTTATGCTATTCCAAATCAGATGTCACAAGGTGAGGGCCTAAGCAGGTTAACAGAATGAGGGGCTAACAAAACAAAAATTGAAAAAAAATTAAATTCACATGTACATAAAATACTCAAAGTAATTGTTCCAAAAAAGGAGGAAAAACACGAAAAAATGTAACATTCAGTTGTAACAGACAAAACTACACTGACGTGCAATCATCAACTACATGGTAATACTGTGAACTGCACCATCCCTCCCAAAAAAACAAAAAAAAGAGAACTGTAACAACACAAATCAATACAAACAAACGAGATTTAAAATAGATTCTGTATGGCTCCAGGTAGCTTCGAATGTCCGCTCCAGACCAGAGGCTCTAAACATATTCAGCAACAAGAAGAAGAGGAGATAAAATCATGTGTTATGAGTTCTGGTTGCTCTCTCTTTGACTCTTTCACGGTTTCAGTTTTGTAGTGTTTGTGTGTGTGTGAGTCTGGTGATCCGAGCGTCGCTTTTTCTGAGCGCAGACAACACTGGAGGAAAATACAGGTTTGTAAAAGGATGAACTCTTCTCGCCTACCCAACCGTGAACACGTCTTAGCTTAGATTCTGGGATTATCGTACCTTACTGAACACAGACAAGATTCCTGTCATTTAAGCAACCCCCACCCTTCCTCACCCAATGCAGTTATACAAACACACACACACGCATACGTACAGAAGAGCGAGTATATGACAAAAAGGGGGGGGGGGGGCGGCTATGTTCTGTAATAAAAACTGGACACATTCAGGAAGTGTGGGAATTGTTTCTGCTGGAATCGATTGCGAATCAGAGCCCTTACGATGTGATCGAACCAGGCCTGTGTGTGTGCAAGAAAAGTGAGTGAGTGGCTCAAGAAATAATCCTGTAACCTCCAAATCAACTCACGTGAGTGAAGAGACCAACAGTTTAAAGTGTAAAAAAAGAAAAAAAAAAAAAAGTATTTTCAAACCCTCGAAAGTCCGATGGGTTAGTCCGATGTGAGTGTGCTCGCTGCGATTGTGTGTCCGGCCGATTAAAAAAAAAAAAGCGAATCTTGCATTCAAGCGTGGCGGGGCACACAAATAAAAAGTAGTTAACCCCCTTAGTAAAAGACAAGAGGACAAGAGGAAAGGTTATTTCTGTCCGTCTGGTGAGAGAGGAGAGGAGAAGTCGAATGACTCCGCTGAAGTGCTGAACAGTCAAAGAAACAAGACATAGAGAGCAAATGGGAGACAAGAGCAGTGGTGCAGGTCCTTGATCAGTAGTCAGTACATCCAGAAACAGTCACCTCCATTTGCACTCACACACATATGCTTGCACACACACTCACGCACACACACACAAACACACACACAAACACACATACACTCGCGCACACACACACGGTACTCTGGTTAAGGCAGTGGTGGCAGGTGAGGCTGCAGTGAGGCCGGGGCTAGAATCAGGGCTCATGGCAGTGAAAGCTCCCACTACTGAGTCAACACTCCTCCTCATCCTCCTCCTCCTCCTTCAGGTTCCCCATCGCTCTCTCCGTCGCTCACTCCTCAGCATCGCTCACTCGAATGACATCAGATTGGCTGGCACCTGAGAACAGAGGCCAGGTGTGAGAAAAGTAACAGAACAGTCACCTGTGTGTGTCAAAGTGTGTTGTGTGTCCATGCGGCTCCGTACCTGTTGCCTATTGCTCTGACAGGCAGCACTCAGATGTTTGAACCAGAGCAGAGCGTTCATCCTGTTCCCTGCCTGGTACTTGTAGGTGTTACCTAGGCAACAGAAACAAACAGCGTGAGAAGCCAAGTCTCTTGATCCCACCTGCTTTCTCAACACTCTGGAAAGATGGCTGAAGCCTCACTTCACTTTGGCCCCACACAGTTAAATAAAGTCGCAGTGGAAAAGTTCAGGATAGCGGTGTGTGTGTGTGTGTTTGTGTGCACGGTGACATCACCTGTGCACATTTTTACACAATCTCCAGTGACCCGGTTCATATTTCTGCTGCATCCGTTTTCACTGAGCTGACTGTTTGCTCGTGCTACTCCTTTCTGTTTTGTTTTTCATGTGTATGTGTGTGTGTGTGTGTGTGTGTGCGTGCGTGCGCACGCGTGCGCTTCTCACCATGCTCTGAGTCGGTCAGCAAGAAGACATCAGGATGCTCAGGATCGTCAGCCATCATGGCCATGAGACCCACCACACACACGCTCTTACTGGACGTCGACTTGAACTGGACAAATGGAAACAGAGTTTATTTTCTTTCTCACGATGACTTTGTTGTGTTTGATGCATCTTTTAATACACGTTTTGTACGCGAGTCCTCTGGAGCTCGCCTGTGAGCCTACATGTGCGCTCCACAAGGTTCTAATTACACTGAGTGACACACAAGACTGCAGTGATGTCATTGGTCTCATTATTCAATGAGTGCTACCATCTGTCTGTACACCCACTGTGCCAGACCCAACCAGTCCCCTCCACACACACACACGCACACACACATCTAAAGTCTTACACACTGAGCTCCTGAAGTTTCAGTAAATTTCCCTATCAAACTCGCTCAGTCACACACACACACACGCAGGTATACTGAACACACTCCACTTGTTTTATAAAAACTGTGTCAAAACCACATGACACGTGTGTACAATTTCTCTTCTGCTGTGCATACCAAGTCAAACACACATGAAGACGAATCAGAAGTGTTTCACCCCGAGTTCATTCTGTAATTAAACTTTCTCACAGGCTGGATATATTGAACACACAACGTATGCAGACAGCTTGCAGAGCAGCTGTTGCAACACTCTGCTTCCACTGTAATCAATGAGACTCGCTACCCCATGTAGGTGATCAGTGGTGCGTATGTGCCGCCAAGATCAACTCCCATTCTTCTATTTATATTATAGAAGCCCCTCCATAAGGAAATTAACTTAAATGTAACTACCTGTATAAAGGAAATTACTCTAAATGGCTACCACTTCGGGGTCTTGATCCCCACTGTCAGCATTTAAAGGGTAACTCTGCCAATTTTACACATTTAAGCGCATTTAAGAAACTGAGGAGCACTGCTGCATATGTGAAAAACTATTCTGAAGCCTTTTGTGGCTCCAGAACAAGCTGCATGTAATTCTTTCTTTCCAATTCTTCATTATGCAGCTTAGCCACTGAGCAACATCATTAGAGGCAATTTCTCAGACTCCCCAAGACCTGTAAACACACTTGAATGTGTATAGTTGCTGGAATTTCCCGTTAACAAATAGCTAGTGGTTTCTTAGTAACTTCAGCTGTCTAACTGTAGTCTGTAGATGTTAACATATCCAAGGTTCACAGCGCTGCGTTAAAACTCAAGACACAATCCCAAAAATGAATGCTCACTGTCTTGGTTTGCTCCCTGACTCGCACAATCCTACACATCTGTGCGCTGCAGGTGTAGCCAGTAAACAAACATATTCGGCTGCACATCAGCTCCCCAAAGTGTCTACAAACGTTACACATTCAATGAGGCCAGAGTGTAAGAGTGAGTAAGTAATCGCTATCATGTGTCGTCTACTTTCAGGTGTTAAGTAATGTTAGTCTGTTATTACCCTCATCTGCCTAAACAAAGAAACATGGTAAAACCTCCAAAGGCTCCATCATCCTCTGTAAAAATGCAGACTGTTAACAGATGACGTGAAGTGCCAGTGTGTCTAAAAGCTGCAACAATTCATCATCAATTAGGTGTCAGCTATTAAATTAATCGCAAACTATTTTGATAATCTATTCCAGCTTCTCAAATGTGTTTTATTTTTCTGGGTTCTTGACTCCTCTATGAGAGTGAATTGAATATCTTTGGGCTGTGTAAAAAAACAAGATATTGAGGATGTTGTAATCCGAGTTTTATTTTTAACAGACCAAACAAGTCATCCACTGAGAAAATAATGACATATTTATCAACAATGAAAATTACTGTTAGTTGCAGCCACAGTGTGTGTTTGTATAACTTACATGTTTTCTCTCAGTGGCCTTCAGGGACTTGGCAGGGTAGTAGTAGAGCTGCGCTCCGCAAAGAGCAACCCAGTATTTGGTCCATGATGCCACCTGCAGGAACAACAGTGATTTCCGATCGTCAGCATGATTGAGTAAATGAAATCCAAAAGTACGACACTCATGTGCTATTGGATCTCTACGGGCTGTATGTGAGTCACAAACCCTTGACTGGGACAGATAAAGAGACAGGATGAGAGAGTAAGAGACGGTAAGATGAATCACAGGAGAGGCTGTAATGGTTTGGACGACTTTGTTGGATTAACGGTGAACATTAATGGAGCAACTGTTAATAATTAGCATCTTGCTCCATAAACACTAACGGATTTTAAGGCCAACATGAGAAAAATATGGAGAGTTACGAGATGAGGGAAAAACATCTGAAAGAAAAAAGGGACTGACCCCAACCTGCCAATTAATACTCCTGGTGTGGAGAGATTTGGCCTGACTGCAGTGCCAGATCAGGAAAATATTTTTTTAGACCTTGTTACATCATCAAAGAAGTTCGTAAATCACCAACATGACCTGTGACAGTTTGAAGTTGTTTCAACTGCACACAGAGGTCCAGATTTGTTTCCAGTCAGAACGGCATAGGATAATCTCAGTTCAAATATAAAAAGGCCTTAAGAGGCCCAAGGCAAACAAGAGCGGTGGGGGAAAAAAATGCAAGCCGGGTCAGAGAGGAAGAGAATTACAGTAAGTGTAAGTAACAGACAGAAACAAAGATGTTCTGCAGGTTAAAGAGTCTCTGAGGTCCTATTTTGCGCTCTGCAGACAGCATTTATTGCCCATCTGCTCCTGTATAGCTGTAGGTAGGTATACAGTATGGGTATGAAAAGCACATGGACACATGTACGTGTACATACCTGATCCCAAAAACATTAATCAAGTCAGTCAAAGCATGCATGTGTGTGTGTGTGTTGCATGTGGTGTGTGTGTGTGTGTGTGTGTGTGTGTGTGTGTGTGTGTGTGTGTGTGTGTGTGTGTGTGTGTGTGTGTGTGGTGTGTGGTGTTTATATTCTCACTGTTGGTTTCTTGCCCTCCTTGAGCACGGTCTTCCGTCTCAACACCCCCTGCACTGTGACCGCTCCGGGATACAAGTGAACTGCGAGCTCCTCCGACTCCGCTGAGCTACAACAGGACAGAGACAAACATTACACGCTATATACACAAACATACACACGGGAAAACATGCATGTTCTCATGCGCGCACACACACACATACCAGATTAAGTCGGAGATGAAATAGTAGTAAAAAAGGCAGACGCGATCTGCAAATCCACCATAAAACTCTGCTACATGAAAGCGCTTTTTCGTTCAAAACTACATCTATTTCTGTCTTGTTTTCACAGAGGTGAATTTCGCAGATATAAATCTTAACACTGGTATCTGCAGAGAGAGGAGCAGAGGCAGACAAGGTGGTGTGCAGATTGTGTCTGTCTGGAGGATCAGAGCAGGAAGCCCAGAGCAGGAGCCCAGTGAGGCCTGGTGGAAAGAGAGAGAGCGAGAGGGGGAGAGACAGAGAGGGAGAAAGAGAGAGAGAGAGAGAGAGAGAGAGAGACGGAGAAACCCATCCCTGACCGCAAGGGACGCTTAATATGCAACGTCCATGAGAATTGGCTTAAATAATCCTGAAGAGTCTGTTCCTCTGTACCTCAGGAATGGGGATGTAACAGTTTCTTTCCAGTAACACATGGAGCTGAGTGCGACTTTGGAAACTAATTTCTTTGCTCCAAATATCTTGGAAAGTCATCACAAGAAGAAGTCCGGGTTGACTATGAGCTCTTTGTGTGTGCGTGTGTGTGTGTGTGTGTGAGGCATGCAAGAAAATTGAGAAAAGGCAGTTTAGATGAAGAATCATGAACCCAAATCGATCCTTTTCCCTTCACCTGATTTCACCAACACACACACACACCTGTTTCCCACCACAGCATTACCCCAGCAATACGCATACACACTCTAAGCACCAGCACACAGCGGCCCCCTGGCCCTGGTAGGGTCTGAGGGGGCGTGAAGTGAGGATAAGAGAGGTTTTGGTTGAGGTCAGGTTTCGGGACGCGTGTACCTGCTGGGCCTCAGGACTCCTCTGTAGGGGATGCGGGCCACACGGGTCACTGGGCCCAGAGAGTGATAGAAGCGAGTCCTGTTCAGAATGGGATAAGACAGGATAGGATAGGGGGCACGGGGACACTGTTAAGGCTGTATGTGGGTGTTTTTTTTTGTGTGTGTTGTTTTTCCCTTCAGATTGCATGAGTTAGGGCTGCATGAAGGAGCTGTCATTTGGTTAGAGGAGTTATTGATGAATGAGTGCTTACAGGGTCATTCAATAGCTTAAAGAAATGGTGTTTTGGAAAGAAGAAGCAAAATAATCTTGAGCTTTTTATTTCAGAACTAGTGTGTGTGGACACTTGTTGGCAAAGTGGGACTACTTGTTAGGGGATTTAAATTTTAAGCACTTAATACATGTCAGGCTGCAAGAGAAGCAGAAGCGTCTGAGAGCAGCGGTGGAGGGATGAGGCGTGACGGAGCCCCGGCTGTGAGGCTAGAAAAGCAAGGCTGGGCACGGCGTTTGTGTTTTCTAATGGCAGATCATTTCGCATAGCTGTGTCTCGAGGCCAGAGCTTTGAAAATTATACAATCACATCTGGGATGGAGGGATTTTTTTTATGATCTTACATGTGGATGTGATGAAAAGACAGCGCAGACACGGACGTTTTAGCCTTACCTCTCAAATGCTGGCCAAGACACCTCCTCGCTGAGCTCAGAACCCTCGCTGCTCCCTGTACACAAACAGAAAACCAGAAAATACACAACATGTTTTTGAAGGGATCAAACAATGTGACAAACATATGCGAGTCTCACCAAGTGAAATACCGCTGGACAGAGTCGAGCTCTCTGCTTGTCCTCGGGTGGGACTGTGGCTCTCCATCACACTGTCGTCCAACAGATGGCGAGAACCGGCATTGGGGAACGTAGCACTTTTAAACTCCACGGTATTCATCTTATGGATAAAACTACGTGGACACAGATCACAGGGAGAAGGAAAAAGAAAGACTTCGGATGACAAAACAGGTATATATATAAAGGTCATCATCTTCATCATCAACGAGCAGAAAAACTGACTTGTAGCCCAGGCTGTGGCACTTCCTGTGTCCGTATGGCAGCAGGTTCCTGGGCGAGGGCGGTGTGGCCGGGACTTTGTTTCCATCAGCTGCTATCGTACATTTACGACCACAGAGAGGAGATGCTGACGCTTCCTGGCCTGTGGATAAAAACAAAAAAAAAAGATTAAGGTCAGATTTATCAAGCAGGTTGTAATAATAATTCTAAAATTAACACCCAACTTACCGACGAGATCCTCTTTGGATGCGTTTGCTCGCGGTGTGCTGGTGCCCGGCTCGATCTTCTGTGACAACCTTAATACAAAAAACATCAACACTCAATTCAGCTTGAATTCATCCTCTGCGGATTTACTCATTACAGAAATAGTTATGCTAATGAAAGATTTCTTGGGAAACACGGATGAACACAGTGCCCGGCAGCAAACAATAAAATAAAAAACAGGATAAAAATACATATTTTGATCTTCCAAGCAGGATATTGCTCCTGTGACTAAATCAGAAACCATGAGGAAAAATCTGGGTGAGTTGGGCAACAGCTGCTGTTTTTATCTACATCGTGTTCTGTGTGGTTTGTTTCTTACTTGTAATTGTCGTCCTCCACAAACTTCTGCAGCTCCTCGATATACCTGACTGAGTTGAGATACTTCTGTACATGAGGCAACACTAGTACATCTGGAAAAGAGATCGATAATGACAAACATTAGCAAAAATGTACGTGTTCATGTGATCTAAAAATGCTTATCTAGGCTATCAGGTATGTCTGCAGTCAAGATAAGAATTCAGTGATAATATGAAACTTTTCAGCTCAGAGATGCCTGACCTTTACTTCATTCAAACACACACCTATGCCACACTGTCATCCCATGTGTTTGTGTAGCTGTGTGTGTCTGAGCTCACCGTAGGTACAGGATCTCTGCAGGTCCGATATGATTCTGAGAATGTTGTTCATCAGGTTTGATCTCTGTTCGTTCTCCAGTATGCTGCCCGTGGAGGGGTAGGCCGAGTCTATATACGTCAGATCATACAGGTACATCCCTGAAATAGAAAAGCAGACAGAAAAAAAGATGAAACATGTTGCATCAAGCCAGGAGAACTGTACAACCCTGCTCTCTCATGCTCTCAGCCTCGAGGGCCCCGGTGCGAGCCAAACGAGGACATCTGTTGGAGGTGTTGCATTAAACACCAGTGGGGAAAATGAGAACTTTCCTGCCCGCTTATTAGAAAGCAAACACAGAGACACACAAAACAAGGCTGGATGTCTTAATACAGCCAGATTTGCTTGGATGCATGACGTAAGTGCCATGCAGCTGTGGATTGATTGGTGTGAAGACCAGCTGGTAATCACAGCCTGCTTGTCAGGAATACGAACCCTGCACAAACATTTTGCATACAGTCTGCACATGTTTCAAATGGACTTTTTTCCCCCCTTGGATCAAAATAAGTTCCTTGAGTGGATGAATGATCTTCTCTTCAGAATTTCCAACTGGAGTCCGTCTCTCTCCCCTCCCTGCTCCCGCTCTCATTGCGTCTTTGTGGCAGACTTGGAGCAGAGCTGAGGATCTTAGTATCTCATTACATAAATATTAACATTAAGAGACAAATGCGGGAGCAGCTTCCCACCACTCTGAAAATGGAGATCACCAGGCTGCAGAACTGGACTCATGTCGCGCCATTCCTTACGCTCTCCTCCTTTCTCCTCTATGTCTCCCTTTCTTGCCCAGTGTTTATTCTTTTTTTCCCTTCTTTCCTCTTTCACACGCAAGCATCGAGATGGAGTACAGATGTAAGAAAAGTTATCACACAGTAGACAACATGACACTCCCAATTCCACTTCTTTGGAAAACGGCGTTAAACTCACAGATGTGTGCACATACAAACACATTTACAGCAGAGTCTAAACACAGATGCACAAATAAGCTGGGACAGAAGAACTGCAGGATTAGAGCCAGAAGATAAAAGGGCCAAACCCTTGTCATCAGGATACCATACAAACACACAAACACAACACCATCTGATAAGAATCACAGCGAGAGAGCAGCGATGCAGTTCACAAGCGCTCGGAGACGCAGCTGTAAGAGGGGGGAAAGTGAGAGATGGGAAGAGGAGGAGGAAGAGAGGGATCCTGAAGGCTTAACCGCTGTAGCTGGTCTTCTGAGAGCTTGTCAGGGATAACTGCAGTTAGTCATGCACAAATCCATACTGCCTGGAACACCCACAGACAGATGCGTGCTCTGAAGACCTGTGGTTAGCGTACACAGGCGCTTTGTGAGTGTTTACATGTGGCAAAAGAGGATCAAGTCTGAAACCTGAAGGTTGGATGGAAGAAATGTGGTCACAAAGCATAAAGGAATGCTCATCTGCTATCTGCTCCATTCTGCCGGTTAGTTACAAGATCTTTCATAAAATGTTAGCAGAAAAATAAAACAAAAACATATCTGTCCACATCTGGCACACCTAGACACAATAAAGTAAGCAGTGATAAGGAGCAGGCAAAGAGCAGATTACACCTGGGCGATATTCTCCAGTAACAAATCATTTTTATCTGCCTTTTTTTCTCCTGCTCTCTCCGCTGAAGCTCTACAGGAAGCAGCTCTGAAACCTCAGCAGCATTACAATCAGATTCCTCCTCCAGCTAAAGGAGAAGGCAGACGGGGAGGGGAATTGTGAGCTGTAATCAAAGAAGAAGGGGTCAAAGCAGCTCATGCGTGCGCCCCAGACTCAGCAAAAAGTGTATCTGGATTCAAACGGGTCTCGTTTCCTCCCACTTCTTCCACACATGAACCGTGAAGGTCATTGTTGAGGATGGGAAACTTAATGAGGCAGCTCTGTTATTCTCCTTTTCTGTCTTTTTTTTCTCTCCCATCAAGAGTGACATCAGAGGTAGGCTGGGCCACTCCAAAAAAA
>CAEMYA010000186.1:194581-232603 GCA_903131615.1 Diplodus sargus | reverse complement strand
AAACAGAGAGAAAGAAAAAAAAAAATCAAACTCCCACACCCTCATCCCCCTTCTCCTCCCCTCTCTTCCTCCTCCCTCTTTTCAAGTCTCCCCCATCCTTTGTGAAAAACTAAAAGGCATCAGTCGTCAGAGCTCAGTGTGTTCAAGCGGCCGGCCATTGAACCATGCCCCAGCCCGAGCCCCGGGACAGCTGAGTCTACAGGGAGGAGCACATCTTTGGGGGAAGTAGGGCCTCGGCAGAAATAAAGGCGCTTATATTGTGATTTCCAGCTGCAGGACAGAAGGAGTGAGTGGAGGGGAGCACCTCAAAAGACTGGGACAAAGAGAGACAGAGATGAGTCCTGATCACTGCGGCCCGTTGAAGACACAACACAGCACACACGTGAAACTATAACTGCAGGAAACACACCCCCACCGCTGGCGACAAAAAAAAAAGGTAAAAGTCGCCCGAGTTCATTCTGCTTCTAAGTTTTGTTTTTGGAGTGCCGGCAGGACAGCGCGTGTTTGTTGGTGTATGCATGTGGGTGTGTGTGTGTGTCAGAGCAGCTGTGAGGGCTCTGGCTGAGAGGTTGGAGAGGTTAGGACGTTTCGTGACTGGAGGCTCCGGCTGCAGACAGAAACATTTAGCAACGCTTCTTTGGCTTTCCTCCGCAGTCTGAGGCCTGGGATGTACAGCATGCTGAGAGCTGTATCATGTGCGTACATTCAACACCTACTGTACGTACTGTGCTGTGTGACCTACTGTACAGAAGACCATGTGAGGGGTGTAAAGGGTGTGTAGGATATAATTTGTGCAGGCAGGGACGGAGTCAAGTTTGGTGATATTGGCATTTCCATAGAATGGAGGGTTCTTTTTAAAGGTGCACTCTGTAGTTTCAGGGAAGAAATTTGAAGCAGAAGAGAAAGATCTTCTTTGTTTATATACTTTGTTTAGGCAACAAAAAAATCAGTCAAACTCTCTTTGCTTGTATGACTGAATAAACTGAATCAAAACACTCACTTTAAAAAAGGACAATACTGTTTCACTTTGCTTATATATGGTGGACCCTGCCACCTTTTGAGCTTCAAACAGTGTTCTGGGGACCTTATGTCCCTCAGAGAACAGCTTGTTTATTCAGTTATGGAAAAGATAAATATTTCATATTATCACCCAATATAAAAATTCTGAGTTTGAGTTTCTTCTCCAAAACTACATGGTGCCTCTTTATTAGAACAATACAAAGGGAAACAAATAATGAAAAACTTTCATCAGGACTTTTCTCTTTTTCCAAAAAGACTCAATACCCCCAACTGTTAGGCCATCTACAATTCAAGAAACAGAAAAGCACAGAGAAAGTGAAGAGAAAGAAAAGTAGGGCATTCCAGCCAAACACTTAGGGAGGCTGATCTGATCAGATGGAGAGATTTGAGCTGTGGAACCAGGCTTGTTTATTTTTTTTTGGCTTTTGGTTTCCTAATACAGCACCATCTGAGCCTAGGCCACGAACAGGGGGTGGGGGGTGGTTGGTGTAGGGATGGAGCACAACTTAACCTAGTGCAACGGAGGATTAGATCGGTAACACTACACCTAATGAGGTCGTGACGTGCTGTTACATATGAGAGTTAAGAGATGCACAGAAAATACATCATAGTTTTTGAAACGCTGACTGAAAGAGACCGCAAAGTCTGCTGTGTAAAAGGGAGGGAATAGAGACGATACGACATAATCCAACGCTAACCACATCCTCTATTAAATACACCCTGTGGACAGAAAACACTTCAGTCAATACCTTACCATGATAGCAAAAGCTTTGAACGCTAACAACATCAATGTGGTGCACTTCCATATCACCATCTCACAATTATCTTCAAGTGGTTTCACTTATGTGCTGGTCTGTTGTTGGGATCTGTGGAAAATACTCTGTTCGCTACAAAGCCACATCTGTGAAGGCTGTAAACGACCATGAGAAGAGAGGACAGTGCTGAGAGCACACACACACATACACACACAAAAACACACACCCTTCAAAGGAGCTTCAAAAAGCCTAAGCTTGAGGAAAAAGGCCAAAACGAGGGAAAAGGGCTAAGAAAACATTTCGTGCTTGCTCATTTTTCTCGCAGGGTGATAAATCTTAATTTCAATACCTCCAATAACTCAGCATGGAAAAGAAAAAAAGCTTAAAAAGATGAAGAGAAGGACGGCGCAGCTGTCTGAGAAAAATCCAGGACATTTCATGTTGCAGCCGCAGCGCTTGGCTCTCAGGTTCACCTGAAACTGGCCTTAATGGGTCATTACAACCAATCCACACATAAACTAACCATTCTCCTAACCCTCACACCGAGTTATAAATCACTACACAATTGCTGTTTGATGTCTTTCCTATTTAAAGATTTTAAAACTCCCAGGACAAGCCCATAAAGAGCGGTCAGGTAGAGCACGGTAGGCAGTCAGAGCCAGTTAACTGCTGCAATCCCCCCGGCCATCCCATCACAGACTTTGTTGTAGCACAGCAGGAGATTGATAGCTCACTCAGCCAGCACTGGCCAACTGTGGTTTTTTTGGGCAATGGGCATGTGGCCAATTGTATCTCAGTATTTGACCAGAGGCTATGTGCTGACCCTTCACAGACGGAGACGTTTAACGGACAGCTCGGCTGATCTTATCCGTAAAACACACAGATAACACACCCTGGGTACAGACATGGGCTTGTCCAGAAACCGCTGCTCTCTTGCTTTGCTGACCACATGCGGTTAAATCCAACCACAGTACAACCAGCCGGACACATTATATTACTTAAAAACCCAAGCTACAAGCTATGAGGCTGCCTGTAGCGCTGCTGGATGTGGCTGAAGAATAACAAAAAAATTACAACTGTGGGGGGGAGAAAAAAAAAGAGAGCCACAGCAGAATGCGAATGAAAGTCACAAGCTGGGACGTTGGGCTCGTTTAGAATCCCCCTAATGAGAGCTTGGACACAGTTGAACGGACAGGTCACCATAGGGAGGATGAGGTCAGCCAGGAGGGTCGACACAAACACACAAGAGAAGTGGAGGCATGTAACCAAGTAGAGCCGTTGGGCAAGGAGTGTGTAATGCAGTGTGAATTTATTTGCTGATTCAACTAATAGAAAGCATGTGCAGCCGGTGGTATGAGCTTAAGGTTAAGTGTGACTCAGAGGAGAAATAAAACTCAAGAAGAGAGTGGCGAGTGCGAGTAATCTCCTAAACCTGACGATTTACACCGACCAGCCAACCAAACATTTTTATAAACGCTGTAACGTTTTTATCCTCCTTCCTCCCGGCTCTCCTCTCTCCCCTGACCCTCCTCCAGCTATTCTCTAATGCTGGAAATCTTAGCAGCAGCAACAGCAGCAGCATGTGTTTGATCAGAGAGAAGAACCACCTGAATGGGCAAGGTAACAGCTCATTACTGGGGATTTTGTTATGCAAGAATTAATATCATGCTGCACATGTGGACATATAAATAAGTGCCAGTGTGCGCTGTGTTGGTGATGAGGGGCAGGCTGTTAGTTCTGCGATGGGGGGAGGTAAAAGGATGAGTGCCGTGGAGTGACGGAGGAGGGTGTTGGACGGTTGAGGGTCCTTATCTTGACAAAGTATGACAGATGGAGAGTGACGGCCTATATGAACTCTACCCCTCCACCCCATCCCAACACCCCAGACATCCTTGAACATAAGAACTGTGTTTGTGCATCTAAAAAGAAGGGGAAGAAGGGGACCCGTTTTCCACAAAGACCGATTGATTGCAGGGGTTGTGGAGTGGAGGGGCGTGGGGAGGGGTGAGGTAGAGGAAGGGTGGTGCTGCACCCTAATCCCACATATAGACCTCTGACCCCAACATCAGCCCACATGTTTAGAGTTTCACTATAGAAGAAGGAAAACAGATGGGGGCCGTGGGGCCTCAGGGAGTTTTTGGGGGTCTCCCTCCTCAGTAATACAGAGTTGTGAAGGCAGAAGACTCTGTACCTAGAAAGCAGGATCCACTTACGGGGTTTTTATTGGATTGGTTGTGTTCTAACCACAGGCTAATGTCTTACTAAACAGAACCACTTATCTAACAAGGCGTCTTCGTTAGTCCACCCCATCCCTCATTTCTTCTAACTCCAGAGGGAGGCTTCAGGAGCAACTGCTAGCACCAAGTGTAGAGAAAATCCCATCTTTGCTCCTTCTATCTGGTCTGATTCCTGTGTTAATAATTTCAACATGTGCCGTTTAATGAGAAAACATAAAAACAACAACTATAAGACAGCGTATTTCCTATTAAACTGTGGTAGCAGTGTTTAATCTGTGGGTGCTTTCATCAAGTCTGTTGATGAACATTTTACAAGTTTTTCCTAGTTGTTAGCACAGTTTTTGGAGTTTAGCCATTAATAGTTTCATAATGTCAGGACTTTTACTGCTTCCCTTCCTTCTCATGCTGCGTTCAGCTCTCCACCCTCTGTCCTTGATAACCTGACATCATTTCTATTTATTTCAACTCAAACTTTTCATCCGACTTCGAGAAGAGAATCGCCCATTATTTGAATTGCTGACATGTTCTTATTCATTCTTTGATGTCTAATTCTAAAAAGTGTATTACTCCCACAATTCCAAATCAGTAAGATGTCAGCTATGCAACCAGTCGCTTTAGCTCGCACGAAAGAATAAGTCAAATTGTGTCTTTCAGGGACAAAGTATCTCGAGCGGTCATGTTACTGAGCTTTCGTTAAGGGAAACAGTGGCTGGTGACATCATGTACAGATGTGATGGAAGTCAGTCTCTGGCTGCGCACCAACAGCGGAGCTGGCTCAGCTCCATGTTGTCATGTAAAGCAGGGTTGCTGTTTATTGTCAAATTAAATCTAAACCTCTTCTGTCCTCCGCTCACCTCCTTTCTTTTTTACTTTTCTCTCCTACTCTCGACCAGTGATGATGTGTTGTATGTTCCGGTCCATTTTGGACTTGTTGTGGGAAAGTCTGAGGTCCAGATGGGGGAGTGGAAGCATGGAAATACACTGGCTATGAAAATATAAATACATTTTGTCCAAGTCTTTCTCCCCCGTTTGGTGAGCTGCAGTCCATCAGGCTACAGACTGACAGGTCAGAGCTGGTGAATCACTGCGGGAGACGCGCTGTGAGCAAGAGCTCAGAAACCAACACAGCGGTCAAAAGACACTTCTGGCAGGATGACAGCCTGGATCTTAATTTCACACTCTCATGGGCTCTAGCTCATGTTCCTCACCTGATACATGCATGAACAGTCCAGTGCACTCGACTTAATGTACTCGCAGATCATAAGAACAGATTCTCCCTGCTTGTACTTATATAATGTGAGGGCAAGAGTATTCGACCTTCTATGCTGCTGTCTCCAAAGACTAAAAATAATGTACAGTCTTGCAATAGATTCTACTTTCTAGAAGATTTTTGAAGTTCAGTTTATTAAAAAAAAAAAAGCATGGTCATTTTGGAGGATGTGGTTTTGAAGGTAGGTCTAGTGCAGGACTGTTGTATTGGAGAGCATTAGTTTTAGTTGGATGAATCTAATAAACATTCAAGTCAAACAAATACTGTATGACAGTGAGTTTAATGGGATTCATCCCAAAGAGACACCTGCATCGAGCCAATTTTCCACAGAAGCGGTTTAACTGTTTATTAAGCAGTTTGCCTTGGCACGGATCACAAAATGATGTCTGTGTTCTTTAAGGCCAACACACACACGCACAGTAACCTGAAGCCACAAGTGTGACATATGGCTGTCTTTCTGATGCAACAACCAACATTCATTATGCTGTTTAAACGACGAGGCTAAACACATTTTTCCTGTCGAGCCGTAACGTAAGCAGCCGTGTTGCCTAATGAGCACTCTGTTTTTTTCCTCTCTGACGACAAGCAGAGAAGAAATATTTCTGTCTCCCACTCGAGCATAAAAAAAGCTAATCACCATTCATGTAAAACATTAAACTCCCGCGGAGAAAACTAAAGTAGACAAAAGCCAGTTTCCTTGCTATACACACACACATCCCTAGAGTGAGTGTGGGCTAATCATAATTACAGAAAACCGAATCTCAAATAGTCAGCTGTGGGCTCCATTCAGTCATTTAACAGCACTGGAGAGCACAGCTGAGCTGATGATCAGGGTGAGCAAAGCCAGAAGCAAAGCTGACACTTCTTTGCAACATCTGTACATGCCTGTGTTAGGGCAAGTACAGGTACATGTGTCAAGAAAAATAACTGTTGGTGCATTCGTGTCTGGCATGAAGAAGTCCAGAGATCTTTAATGCGTGTACGGTGAATAGACCATGGCCTCAGCACTCACAGAATCAATTCTGCTATTCACGTCAAGGAGCTGTAGAACTAAAAGAAGGGAAGAGACTTGACCTATAATGAGACATCACACAACCTGACCAAAAAATAAAAGCAAGGTATAGAGTCTGTGGCCGCTTGACAGCTTTCTCTTAAAAGGATGACAGTGTTATTCTTACGGGCTTGAACAGTAACATGATTGTGTCTCATTCAATTGAAAATTGTCCCGAGTAGGATGAAAAACTTTGTGGTAAAGACCACAAAGGAAGTCAGTGTCATATGAATAATGCCTGTCCTTAGACTGTTCCAATAACAACCATGAAAATAAATTAAACCATAGCTCAGACAGAGACAGAGACAAACAGTGAGGACAATTAAAAAGCCACTGTCATATGTCTCCTGACTATTAATAACTATAAGTGGGGGGATGACCCAGCAGTGCACTTACAAAGACTTATGAAGCTCCCACTGTTGCCAAAACATAAGGCGGGCGGAGTTAGAGGCCCGCGGCAAATCCTTCCTACCACACGCTGGTTTCACATGGATGTTATGGAAAACAAGAGCTGTTTGTCTGTACAGCTGAGCCAACAAGAAATTATATTTATAATAAGGAGAACATTTGTTATTTGCTGTACTACTTGCAGCCCAAGACTTTCATATGTCTGATTTAGCTGTAATTGAAAGACCTGGAGAGAAAAGAGGTGAAGGAACACAAAACAGAGAAAGTCAAGAAGGAAGAAGTAAGAGAAGGAAGAGAGGAAAGTGATTAAATGGAGAGAAACAGGCACAGAAAAGAGTGCATATTTGTCAAGACTTATAAAAGGAATAGAAGCTATTCATCTCAGAGAGCTCCGCATCAAGTTTATGATGCCTGGTCAGGAAAAGAAAAAGGGCCATGACCCACTTTCTTCCCCTTTTATTCTCTTCCATCTTTAATCCACTACTGTCTGTGCTGTCTTTTTAAATCTATGTGCTTTGTTTCAGCCTTACAGCATGTTGCTCCTCTTCTCCTTCTCTTGTGTGGTCTCTGTAGTATCTGTGCACGTAGCTCACTTCTCTTCTTGGTTCTGACTGAAAGCAGAATTTCTCTGAAGGACCTCAAGATGCATTTCCAGCTACATAACACTCAAGAATTAGAAACACATGAGGGAGCACCAGGCAGTACTTGCGAGCCAAAAGCAATACTTTGGCTTTGTCCAACGAATGAAAATAAAACAATGCACATGGCGCATGAACTTATTTCAACTTGTCATAAAAATGCACAATCATATAAGAAAAGGAAAGTGCTTCCACTGTCCCACGTCCAGTCTGACGAGATTTAAGTGCAGCCTGTTGACAAACATCCAAATGGTGTCTGACTTTTATTATTTGTTGCTTCTTTTGTTTTTGAATCTGAACAGAGCCAGATGTGGACTACTGCTGGCATAATTGGCCCTTCCAAGTCTGCTGAAACAATACAGTCGAGTAGGACGGCTAGCTGCACAGATCACCACAAATGTGATAGACACAAACTCTGATCCTACAGAAAGAAATCTAAATTCCCAATGCACAACACACTGTACTGCCTGCATCCTTAGTATGTGAAGGCATGGCTGCGTGCGTAATTTTTCACTCCCAAAGGTGAGCACTTTATGTTTTCCGCTCAATAGCTACCAAGTCCCCGAGCACTTCAGCAGTGTTTAGTTTCGGTTTGTTGGGGTAGAACAAAAGGAGCCGCTCTGCTTGTTCAGGAGAAACACTGTAAACCTTGTAGCTTCACGACACACTGGTGACCTCTCCACGTTCCCTGGAATGTCTTTGATATTCGATGGTTCCATGAAAGAGACTAGGCCCCTCATACTCAGAACCACCACCAAGGAGGAAGTCAGGCTCCAAAAGATAGGAAAGAGAGAGAAAGAAGGGCAGAGAAGGAAAGGAAAAGAAGGGTAAGAAAGAAGATGGGAAATGAAGGAGGTGGTGACTGATGGATGAGGTTGACTGAAGTTGATGCTGAATGGACAATTTATGGAGCTCACAGCAGCTGTGTGTGTGTGTGTGTGTGTGTGTGTGTGTGTATGGGGGGGGGACCCCTGATCTTGAGGGTGTCCAAAATGTATTCCTGAGATGAGTCGTCCATTCTGTTTCCAAACGTCACGCAACCTTTACCTTTACATGGCTGTAAAGGTCTTTAATAACTTGCAGCGTGGCAGAAACCGAGCACAATGATGAAAATGCAGGAATTAATTGGCTAAGTCTGGCCATAGTCTTGATCCCAAATAAGATTATATATTATGACTAGATCCTGATATTATTTCTCAGGCAGATCGCCCATCCCTAGCAGAAAGCCAGTCATAGTTTTGGAAGAGAAGTTACACATGAGAACTGATACTGCTGACACTGCTGTTAAAGCCATTAGCAGCTCTCACCGAGGTCAGCAAGGATACAGTACCTGGTTACGCTGTCAGACATACTGGCTGCTGGAAAAACACACCACCATGAAAATGAAGAACATCTCTGGATAGTCATGCACAAACAGCACTCAATCATATGAATCGACACGCAAGCTTACACATACCAGCAAGAGCGCACACACACACACACACACTTTAGTTCTGTAGTGCTAACTGTAATCCCGTTCCTTCTCGACATTGTTCCAAGTGACAGAGTTGCCAGAATTCCTGAAGAACCACAATGGCGTCATATGGGAGACACATAGGGCCTGAGTTTCAGGGTGGAGGTAGAGCTTAATTATGTGGCACTGAGTAAAGACTGACTGAAGAGTGATGGAGTGGATCAGGGGGGCTAGACAGTTTTGGCGTTGCACAGGCCCAGACCAGGGTGTTATGGGGAGCAGTGTGTACATCTGTGTGTGTGTGTGTGTGTGCGCGCGCGCGCATTGATGAGAAACAGAACCAGAATCAGCAGGGATGAGATCGAAGCTAGGAAGTGCCAGGAGTCACCCCTCAAATTAGACAGGGCTGAAGACAACTCTGCACAAACTGTTTTCCTACCGTCCTCAAACACCCCTGCTGTGTCCATCTGTATGTGTGCACTTGCAGAATCTTTCAGTGTAACAAAAATACTGCCTCCTCCTCGACATCCCTGTTGGATGTACAGAGCCACATGGAGCAGTGAGCATTTCGAACCTGTCTCACAGGAAACTGAACAGGAATCAGAGGTCAATGGGTTTTACTAAGTAGACGGGGGTCAATGTGCAAGTAGCGGCACTGATATAGTCAACACGAGCATGGCTGAAGGTCTTGAACCCTCTTCAAGGTCTTTTTGTCCAAATACTTAGAACCTAAATTCAGGAAATAATCAGAAGCAAATTTTAAGCAAATTCAATTCAGGGAGCACTAAAAGAATTTACCATCCTCCTGAATGCGCTACATGACCTGTAGTAGTCACATAGTAAACCCAGAAAATCAACTAAAGGCTTTGCACAATACACACCCACCTTTGGAATATGCGCTTGCAAACCTGCAGTTTTTGTGGTTGTATCTGGGATCCCAATTTTCAAGTTCCAAACCACTAGATTTTTGGTCGAAATGATCAGGAACCGGTTCAATGCTGGCTGGAATTAAGAATTCAAACTAGGTTACTGTGGTCAGCATGCTGAAAGGTTCCCATAATTGTATAAAGGGTTATAGGAGTTGTTCCTGCAGCTGAAAAAGATTACTAAGCTACATACTACAGAAGACAAAACGATGCGAGTTTGCAAGAGAAAGAATAATCTCATCCCTAGAGGAAAGATTAAGCAAGAAGAGCGGCAGGTACCAAAGATAAAGCACAGCCATGAGGCACACAGCAAATCTCTTAATGCGAGTGACTGACTGGACCACAGAAAAATTGCTGATTTGTCAGCAGGGGAGCTAACTGAGACACGAAGCAGACCTTATACCATGGGCTGGCAAGGAAATGTGGTCTCCCTTTCAATCTTTCCACACAAACAACACTAAGTGAAACAATGACTTGACAACTATGCTTCACACTGAGTGAACACTTTCCTAAACATTCACTGATTGTCTATGAATACTTGAAAAAGTGTCAAATACCTTTTCATTAAAAGCTTATGGCAGTAATTTCCTCCTAGCCTTAGGAAACAAACAAAGTGTCTGTTTCAAAAGCCCAGACCTCAAACTATTGTATTCTTGCAGGGAGGCCTGGGAGGACGGAGCACCAGTAGCTGTCCATCTATCCACCTAACCAGCCTGCAGCAATGCAGGGGCTGATGTGGAGCCTATGCGCTCTGCTTTGCCTCTCTCTCTGGGAGGAAAGTGACTGCAGGAGCTCCAGGGAAGCCCGGAGGACCAAAGTGCCTTCTCTCCACAGGAGTAAAAGAGCCCCTCTGGACCCCAATGCCAAAAAGTGTTCCTACACTTTCCTTGTGCCTGAGCAGAGAATCACAGGTTAAAGGATAATTTCTTTTTGTAATAAACTTTTATTTTTCATACAGCCCTTCTTTTAAACCATCCCTTGCTTTTCAAAAATCTTGCTAATCCTCTAAATAATTCATATCTGTCATCAGGTCCAATCTGTGCCAGCACCACAGGCCCCGAGCCTGACAAGGACAGAGTGACCCGTATGGACATAGCAGATGTGCGGGAGGTGCTCAGCAAACAGCGGCGTGAGATTGAGACGCTGCAGCTGGTGGTGGATGTCGATGGTAACTTGGTGAATGAGATGAAGCTGTTGCGGAAAGAGAGCAGGAACATGAACTCCAGGGTGACCCAACTCTATATGCAGCTGCTGCATGAGATCATCAGGAAAAGAGACAACTCTCTGGAGCTCGCCCAGCTGGAGAATCGCGTCCTCAATGTGACCTCAGAGATGATGCGACTGGCTTCAAGGTACAAGGAGCTGGAGTCCCGGTATGCCACAATGGCCGGGGTGGTCAACAACCAGTCAGTTCTCATCTCTGCACTGGAGGAGCAGTGTATGAGGACTCTGGGACGCAGTGAGCTGCCTGTAGTACCCCCACTGGTACAAGTGGTACCGCAGAATATACCAGTAAACAATCGTTTCACCAATGAGATACCGAGGGTCAATAACAACCGAGCCTTTCCCAGAGGATCACGCATGGACACTCCTACTGCAAGCCCATTTGGGATAGACCCTCCACCACCACAGGGAACACTGACTTCTGATGGTATGTACCAATTTCTAAGTGTCAGGGGATGAGGAAGGAATAAGTGACTGAACACTATCAATAATCAGAGATCCAATTAGTTTTTCAGGAGTGGGAAGCTGAGCAACTGTTAAATAATTGTCCTAAACAGAACAACTACCTACCTAGATCTGCAATTGAAGATCTAATTTCTCACAACAGTTGGTATTGCTGAGGCACATTTGGCTCATCCTTGGCGTGCTACAGAGGTGGTGAAATCATACATTCCTATGATTCCCACTTGGCAGTCGGTATTGGCTACACTGCATAGAGCTAAGTACTAAATTAGCAGGATGTGGATTAAGCGTCTTCGAACAGCAGTAAAAACACTTCAGAGAACAGAAATATAAATCTACTTCAAGGCTTTAGTCAGATTTGCATCTAGTCAATGCAAGAAATAAAGGAGCAAGGTTTAGTCAAAAAGAGCCCAGAGCCCACATGGTCTCTTCCAGACCTCAAGACAAAACCATCAAATCAGATCAAATACTCAAAGGATTAGGCTCCTCTGTGCATTTCTCAATGAGACTGACACATTCTGACATCTGAGAGGGATCATCTTCAATCTGAAACCAATTTGCAAGCATATAATGCTACTTGGAAATGACTCCTAAAAATTAGTTGGGGATGTTGTGTTTTGACTGGCGATTAGACTACGGCGGGGAATGTTGACAGGGGTTATACAGCCAGCTGCTGAAATGGATGAAATCATTCATAACATCCCTCAGACAAAAAGAGGATGAAACAAAGGCTTGTCTGAATCCTGACAGGAGAGTCACATAACAGGGTGACATAATATGGGTCACATAAGAATGATGAGTTGAAGAATACTTTCATTCGTAACTGATTAATTGAAATATCTACATTTCTGGTTAAATCCACCATTTAAAAAGAACTCCAGTTAAAGCTATCCTTACTATCTTGCTACTTGCCATTAGAGAAAACAGCAGGTACCATTTAGAAAATCACCATTACCAGGTTAGCTCTTAAGTTTCTGATAAATGTCTTGTCATGATGTTGTCACTTCTTAACCCTCCAGACACCAGTCTGAGTGAAACAAGGCTTTCCTCAGAATTCACAACACTTTTAGTCCCTGTAAAGCACAAAAAGAACTAAAGAACAAAAAAAAGACAGCAGGTGAAGTGGTTGGGGGAGGTAAAAGTAAACGCTGTAGATTATAAAAAGTACTAAGTGTTCATGTGGTCGTTTCCAGCTGTGTAAAACAATTCTCCACCTACTTTTACAAAGCCCCTGTTGAACTGTAATTTTAGGGTTGTATTAGTCAATCATAGGTCATCAGAACTGAGAGCTCCATTCCACTATTCTCAGCTGTATTGTGGTTCAAATGTTAAACAATAAGCTGCTGCTTCTTTCTCTGACTGCCAGAACCACATTTTTGTCCATGACTGAAAGAAATCTCTCAATCTAGACTACATAACACCAAGGAATGCAGTCAAGAGTGTATCATTTTTGTTTTGGTGGCTGACACATCACGCTTAACCATTTACATACAAGAAAAACACATGCCTCAAAATATGTCTTCCTCTTGTCTCCATTAAACACATTTACCCAAATCCTGCTGATAAGGTTTAGCACTTCTTCTCCTTTGATACATTTATAGATTATTTACTACACTGGTTTTTTTACATTTTCCCTTTGATTGCAATTGTTAAATATAGATGGATAAATGTATGCTTTTCAAGAGATAGTGTCTATCTAAATCAGGGAGAAGAATAAGTTACCCTTAAACCCAAAACCAAGCCAAAGGCTACTTATATGCTGAATTCAATCGAGTTTCAGCTTTATGTTACTAACCTCAACATCCTAAAGTTCTTCCTAAAAAAAAGTAACAAGAATGTGACATTAACGAGGGCAGGGCAATAAGTTAGAGAACCCCTTCGCTGATAAGTCGGATTAAGATATATCACTAGAAAAATACAGTAGCATGCTGAGGAATTTTAGAGGTCTATGCTGAGGCATTACACTGGGTCCCTGTGCTTCTAAACTCAGCTGAGAAAACCATCTCCCATGGACCTTTAGGCCCTGGAGGCCCCAAAACAATGCCGGTGTTCATGCTGGTTTAATTCATATGCTCACTGGGGAAAACAGAGGAAATATGCTGGGTTTAGGTTCAGCAGCTTCAACTCTGGTGCGTGCTGCCACATGGCTTCACTTGAAGACTAAACCTTAGTTAATATTCATATAACAATTTAAGTGTACACATGCATGTTTGTGTAACTTGAGAGTGCAGGATGTTTGGATGGTCTGAGCGAATGGAGATATTTTCCAAAGAATGTGGCAACAATGATAAATTCCCTCAAACCATGGGGTCTAGCAGACGATCCTTCCAAACTTTCTCTCCCCTTTTCACTTGTCTGCTTTCTAGAGCCCCTAGACTGATGATGATGACTTTTGCATATGCATTAAAAAAGAAAATATCTCTTTCGATTCAGCTGCTGAATGGTTTAGTTGTTCAAGGGGGTTGAAACTGACCTGAAATTCTGAACATTAAGAATATTATTGTTATGCAAATTGGAATATGATAATGGAGTAAGGACCATTGCAGACCCAAGCCAGTCTCTATTCATTATATTTTTTATGTCTTCCTCTTTTTTGACAACCATCTTTCCGACCACAGGTCCCTTCAAGGACTGTTTCCAGGTGCGACAGGCCGGCCACGCCACCAGTGGGATGTACCTGCTTAAGACAGACGCCAACGATCGTCTGATCCAAGCCTGGTGTGAACATGGCCTTGACAATGGTGGATGGACGGTGTTGCAAAGGAGGAAGGATGGCTCTGTTAACTTCTTTCGGAATTGGGAGAACTACAAGGTAAGAACTGTATTCAAAACTTTCCCTCTCTCAATTTCCTCAGTGACTCAGTCTCAGCAGTTCAGTCTGGGGCCACTAAGCAAGCACTTGCTCCATCAGTGTAAACAGCTTAGCGGTGGATTTCCTCACACCAAAATCACAGCCAAGAACTGTAGCCAGGGACCTACATACAAATATACGCACATCAGAACCGTGGTGGGCTGAGAGGGAAATAAAGCTCAACCCCTCTGGAAATGGGAAATGATCCCTTCCTTCTTTTTTCTTCCCATGAGTTATACTTTGTAATTGAGAAGTTATCCGAGGTCTAATAGAGCATGCAGAGGACAGAAATGAAAAGACATTGGTTTGTATAACACCTAGTGTCTTGCAGCTTTCCTTTCCATTATAAATCAGATCTAGAAATCACTACTTCCATGTAGTTTGGATAAGGAACAGAAGTGGGATTCTGCAGCTCTGCATATGCTGTGATTTGGCTCCATCCAACCGGAGCCAAATCACTGTTGCTTCTGCCATTCAATTAATTTGTCTGGAGTGAGAAACCACAGATCACAACCTTAACACATTATCATCTCTAAGGGAAGTGGAACTGATTTCATTTCACTCAATATGCCAACAGACTCCTCTAAACTCACCACTCCACAAAGAAATCTCATTTACCTCACACTGCTTTACAGTTTGTGTTTTTTGGACTTGATTTGTCTTCACTGACCACAGAATGAAACGAGATCTGTTGTTTCAACCAGTTAGCTAACCCACAGTGTCGACTAACTCAAATTAAATCTACACTTTGTTGGTCTGCAATGTTTTTCAACATGAGCCACAGCTGGTGATGAATAACAAAAGAACGTGCTGTGCTGCTTGTCCCCTACAGAAAGGATTTGGCAACATAGATGGTGAACACTGGCTTGGGCTGGACAACATCTACAACCTGGGGAAACAGGGCGACTATAAGCTGATGGTAGAGCTGGAGGACTGGACAGGGAAGAAGGTGTATGCCGAATACAGCAGCTTCCACTTGGAGTCAGAGAGCGAGGGTTATCGATTGAGGCTCGGCACCTACCAGGGCAATGCCGGAGACTCCTTCAGCAGTCACAACGGCAAACAGTTCACCACTCTCGATCGCGACAAGGACGCATTTTCTGGTGAGATGACTTCGAAAATGCTTTTGGATTTCTTACATTGGTACTCATTTGTCTGTCCGTCACACTCACCTTCTTCTACTATGTTGCATCCATCTCCATTAGGTAACTGCGCCCACTTCCATAAGGGTGGCTGGTGGTACAACGCTTGTGGCCAGACCAACCTGAATGGCGTATGGTACAGTGGAGGAGTTTACCGCAGCAAATTTCAGGATGGAATCTTCTGGGCAGATTACGGTGGAGGTTTCTACTCCCTCAAGTCGGTCCGCCTCATGATCCGACCGATCGACTGAAACTCTGGACTGTGGTTCCCTTCAAATGCACCTCCTAATCTTCATCTAGTCATAAACAAATACTGTAATGGCAGGACCAGGAATCTCCTCCATTGTACAACAGTGCCTTGTAAAATACAAAGGAGGAAGAGACGGTCATTAAAGACTCCAGCAGTCTGTGCAGTGGCCCAAGTTGACTCTAACTGTGAGATGAACACTCATGCCATTGCCCTCCTAAAGTAACTGCCTCCACCTTTCCGTCTGGAAAGTAATGATCCGTCGAGCTCCCTGGGACCATTAAGTATTACTCTCAAGTGTCCTATCTTACTCACTCTTGTTCAAACTCAGTATGTAATAAAGGGAAATGGTCATTTACTAAATAATTTTCTTCTGAGCAGCTAATGGTGACTTATTGAAAGTAGTGTTGCCCATATCGAATGGTACTGGATGTACTGGGATGTTTGATGCAGTTTAAAGGTGTGTTGCCAATTAGAAAACGTGACAATCAACCATTAGAGGACAGGCCTTGTTAAACCTACTGTCTACTTGTTTCTGGGTTTTGTCTGAACTTTGAGTTTATTTTGTTGAACGCGTGCGACAATGTCCTTTACCAATGTGCATGTGGCTGAGCTGGCTTTGGTATGTAAATATCTTTGGCTTTATTTGTGAAAGGTAATTTAAGAGGTGTGATTCAACTCAGGCCAAATGTTCACAATGTTGTCACTCTGCCAATCTTTGTTATTTATCAGTGTATTTATAGTAAGTATAGTCACGGCCATTTTATATCTACCCCTGTAACAATGCAATTCTTAATATTGTTTATCCCATGTAGAGATACACTAATGACACTTGAACAGAAGGACACACACACACACACACAAACACACGCATCCAGATTGGATGTCTTGTTGACTTGAGGACTGAGAATATGTGACACGCACTACCTGTTTTCATCATTCAAATTAAACCCATTTGTAAACATCGAATGGTCTGTCACTCTGTACCAACGAATATAAAGGTGAGGGTTTAAATGTGACCCCTTCTTCGATAAAAAATTCTTGCCAGAATGACTGAAAACTTTAAATATTACTGCGTCTGTAAAATATGAGTCAAGACTTTTTCTGTTTAAAAAGGATGGTACAATCATCTGAAATGAAACACTTCAAAATTCTTTGATCTGATTTAAGTGCAATACAAGCTGTCAAGGCACGGAAGAGTGCCAGATGGATTTAATAATTCAAGAAGTGGGGAGAATAGAAATGAACTGTGACCACAGCAGGGGAACATTTAAAATTACATTATCAGATTGGACTACACCAAGGTGAGGACAGAAATAGATAACAGGCCGGATATTAAATGATGCTGCTATAGAAGAATTTAAACTAAAATGAGGCAGAGATAAAAAGGCAGGAGAAACACAGACAGGGATGAGAAGGAGGGGGACATTCCTTCCACATAAAACCGTTGAGTTTTTCTGAGTCTCAAATGCAAACGCATATCTTGAAATTATGGCTCCCCTCTGAGAACTGTAAGTGAGAGCAGACGGGAGCGGGCTGACGCAAACGGAGTCAGGAGAAGCAGCTCACGGAAACATACAGTCAATACAACTTATCTCGCATACCTGCACACACACAGTGAGCCAACAAAACTGGCAGGTAGGCCATCTAAAATACTGTATAACTATGTAGTCCAGGAGCCAGGCCCTGAAGCACAGACCTAGAGGGTCAAAGGAACCAGTAGGGAAATGAACCTCTCAGCTAGCTGCCTTTTCTGGTCTGACACATGACACTTTACCCCTGGTGATTTCGGTTACATTGGTCATGTCAAACAGTGTTGCTTTTGTCCCACAGCTACTCCAACAACTATGGCAACAGCATGCTGAAGCAGAGGGGACTCAAGGGTCCTTGAGTTTGTCGGTGGAGAATGACTCTACAGAGGTCCAGAAACAGAGACGAAATAGCAAATAGTTACTGCGGAATCCCAGTGAGGTTTACTGAAATTACACTGGGACTATCAGAAATATTAACAGGCTCTTGCTCAATAACACACTATTGTGCTTACATAAGACACATTTAAGAGGTATTTTTCACTCATCTGTCAGACAGAACAGGCGCACTTGCCTTTTAAGCACTACTAAACTGTGTTTCACTGCAATCCAAATCGCTTTAGGACTTATATTATGTTTTCTTTCAAATGTAACGATATCATTATGTATTGCACTGTGAGCACTGTCTGAACACTCGAATGCACAGCAGTACATGGCTGAACAAATTCATACCAATGGAGGACTGCAGCTTAAAGCAGGGGGAACATTTTGAAGTATGTGTTCTGTCACAGCGGAGCCATACACTTCTGTGGGCTCTTTGTCCTTGTATGATTGGCTACAGAACAGGAACAAGCTCATCTGAACATTTAACAGGCTGGCCCTGTGGTGAATGGAGTGCAGACAGGAGTGGGCTGTGTCTGCCGAGCCTAATAGCAGGCCAGAGTTCACACAGACACACAGACACGCACAGTTAAGCACAAAAGTAACAGTGTGGAAAAACCAAAGCCTGGAGTCTACACAGCGCACACACAGGACTCTTTCTCCAGCCTCGTTATCATCGCAGATAAGCATCAGACCTCCAAAATATGCAAATGGGGCAAAGACAGAAACATGATAGGATGTCACACAAATTGGCACAAGGACACAAACACACTTTGCAGAATTTAACCTTCTGTGGCGTATTTAGCACAAAGGAAAACGCACGTGGTAATTTAAGGCCTCAGCTATGGGTCGGGACCTTAACTGAACTTCAGCGGGTACTTTTTTAAGTGACGACGGCGGCAAACTTGTGCAAAAATACATCAGGAGAAACCCCCACTCGAATCACTTGTGTTTGGAGTGATGCTCTGGAACAAGCACTGCGGCTTGCAGTCTCCCAGTCAATCTTTCCCACTCTCCCTCGGTGGGATAGAGTGGATTTATCATGGAGCAGAACGTCTGAGAACAAGAGAGTGGCGAATTCCCTCCTCTGTGCCAACTTGGCTCGATCAAGCCCCGCGGGAAGCCAGCTGGTCACACATCACACATCTGCATGCATCATTGACAGGCTCAGACTGCAGGGAAACACCATCACACGTACACGTACAAAGACTTACGACACAGAGAGACGACCAACTAGTCACACATCATTGAAACGCTTACCAGACGGAAAGTCCCCCCCCTTCTTACTCACTCACACACACAATGAGGACATACACTTAAACTGGCAAATGTGGGCCGTTTCACAGCGTTAGCTTTGCATTTGTCTCATGGTCTGTCATTAGTTCCAGACTTCCATGACGGAGCAGGATGGGGAAGAATGCCTGTTTAAAACGTTCTTTTAACTACAAACAGACTCTTGAGCTCTCTGTGTTTGTGCTCGTGTCTGTGTTTGTTTGTATATACTCAAGTGTCTAAGTTTGAAATCACACAGCAGTAGCTATGATACGAGCTTGATGGTCAAAGGAAAAAACGTGGCAGTAAAGATCATCAAAGTCATCCCGTCATCATCGAGTCAAAACAAGAACAAACAGTACGGCAGTAAAAAAACCACACACGTGTATCCATGTGCACAATACTCTTACATCACAGTGAGAGGTTTCCTTGCAAAACTCATAAGGGATTCCTGAGTGATGTCATGCTGTTGAGCCAAAGGACGAGGAGGGTATAAATATTTATGGAAAGGATGGGGAAATGTCATTATTTTTTATTTGTCACTGATTTATGTGTTTGTTGAACAGTCACGCCCCCCTTCTGGAAGGAGGAGGGTGACAGGATACAGACTTAAAAGAAGTGACGACTGTGGCACTGGATAATCCAGGAGAAAAAGACACCAGGCACACACGCAGAGGCACTTTGTTTCTGGAAACTCAGACCAATTGTTCTGCCTTTAAACTTTGGCCGTAAACAGATCATAGAGATAAGAAGCTGACTGGCATCGTTCAAAGATCAAGCCTTACTGTGGTCTCTGAGGGAGTGAATGTTTGTGTCTGTTACCTAGGTATGGTATACAGGAAACCATGCTCTGGCTGGTTATGAAGTCTCTCAGACGTTTATAGTTGTCTTCTTTGGACATCAGGTAATCGAGCCGATCAAACGTGGCCTTGTCCTTCCGACTCAGTAACTGCAAAATTAAGAGGGAAAGAAAAGGGGAGAATGAGAACAAAAGCTTTAAAAAGGGGCACTACGTCGTTTTGGAGAAGAAATTCAAATTCAGAATGCTATTATTTACACTACAATAGAGGCAACAATCTAAACTCAGATAAAATTTTTTCAGTTTGAAGCTCGAAGGTAGCAGGGTCCGCCGAATGTAAACAAAGTAAAACAGTATGAAATAGTGCTGTCATTTAAGGTCAGTTGAAGAGAGTTTGTTTTAGTTTGATTAGGCATAAAAATTAAATTAAAAAAAATCAGCATATGAAGATGTTTCTCTTCTGATTTACATTTATTCCTCAAAACTACATAGAGCACATTTAAACAAACATTTACAACTAGACTGGGTTAGAAGAAATACACTGGAAACTATTCAGATAAAATGACTTAATGTGTGTGGCTTTCACTCAGCTGCACTTACTAATGAGTGAAATCTGGCATACACCAACAGTAACAGCAGAAAGGCAGAAAAAATGAGAATCATAAACGGAATGCATGAACACATGGAGAGATTTGGCTGGAGTATGTGTTGATTGTACAGGCTTATTGTTGACGTTGGCTAATTGGCCCTCTAGAGACAAACTGTGTTGAAGCATTTTTCTTGAACATCCCAAATGTTCACCCACTGACAAAACTACAGAAATATTAGGAAACCCATTCAAGAGCGATCAAATAATGAACTAGTTGATGGTGTGACAAGTTTGTAAAATAAGTGAAAGAGGTGGTAATGTTCTACCATAATTTGGAGTTGTCAGTGTCAGAGTAAAATGCAGTGATGCTGTACAGAATCAAAGCTTTACTCTCAAACTGGCTTCATGTCGTTTGGAATAGCAACTAGTGATAGACCATTTGCATGCTCCTGTGTCTCTGTTTGTCCACTTGTGACAGCTACGAATATGAACTGTACTCCTGCAGGAGGGCTGCACTGTAGAGTCGTAAGTGTGTGGGCTCAGGCAGCAGCAGTGGCAAAGCTTCAGACCACAATGAGGCTGATCTGTTGACACAGAAACTTTAAAAAGGTTGTGACAATAGTAGAAAGTCCTAATTAGACCGGCAGTGATCAAGCGAGTGTGTGTCTGTGTGTTAGTGTGTGTCTGTCATTACGTCTGAGAGGCAGGTGTGCTACGTCTTGGCCAGCACCAGCATTCGCTAAATGACTAAAGGAATCTCTCCTGTGGTTTTGTGAACCCGAGTATAGGAAAAGTTTCCACCATTACATCAGAGCATCATCATGTCATTATGTAAGCTCTACATCTTCAATGAGAGCACTGAAACACATTTGCTGCCCCTACAAAATGGATACTGATATATAATTTCCTGAGTAAAAAGGGTCTACAATTGAATAATGTGTTTAAAGTGTTCCTGCCACAGAAAATTGGTGTACAGGTTCTGTGTATGTTACTATGGAACAGGCATGTAGTACGAAGAAACTATGGTTCAGATTTGTTAAATTTGCTCTTTTTGTATTAAATTGGATGAACGTAAGTTTTTCTAACTGTTCTAAATAACCTTTATTTATTCTTCCTAAACTTTGCCCTTCATCTTGTCATGTCACTCGTGTGCTAGTTTGAGTTGGCTTTGGTTGATGTTTCCATTGTTTTGGTAAAGATCTATGTGACATTCTAAGTTTATTGACAGCACTCTACTAATAAACTTTTCTTCCCGTCCGCGAAGGGTAAATATACTCACCGCCCATGTTTTGGTAAGTCTGAAGATGGGAGCACTTTGTAACGCAGATACCACAGCCATGACTGCATGGAGGTTGTTCATGTCACAGAGTTTCTGTGAAAAGTTTAAGCACACAGAGCATACATTAAGGCGTGTTTACAATGGAAACATTTGTAAGGATAGCACAACAATGTCATGTTGTCCGTAGAGGTGTGTACCTTGGCAGTGCGAATGTACAGACTCAGTACTTCAGCTCTGATCTTCAACGTCTGTGCATGGAGAATCTCTCGTACGACCCAAAAACTTGTCTAGAGGAAAAAAGAAAAAAAAACGGACAGATTACCATGCAACACTCGCAAACTCACTGAAAACAGACCCGAAACTTAGACGGAGAAAGATTTATTTCTTATATGTCACATTCTTCAATGAAGATTTCAGGTGAGTACAAAGCAAGACTGGGAGTTCTGCCTTGTTAAATCTCCAATCTTTGAGTTCAGAGCCAAGACCTGCAGACAGTCATGACAAGTCTGGGCTATAATCAGTATAAAGTAGATCAGGGGAGCACAGGGCAGCTTGCTAACGGGATCGCTCCATTAGAGACAAATTAAAAAATCAGTTCTTGAGGAAAACAAGAAATTCAGAGGAAAATCCAACTGATTCCAACTGATTACCCAACCGTTACACACCATAACTTTGTGTGTGTGTGTTTGTGTGTGTTCAGAGTGCATCGCCAGACAAAGAGTGATGTCGGAAATCTGTCTCTTTCGGGAGAAGCGCTGGTAAGCCAAAGTTCTCATTACACACACACACACACGCACACGCACACGCACACACACGCACGCCAGTGAATCAATCAGTGTTTAAGCTCCGGGGAGAGAGGGAATGGAAAGAGGAAAAGGAGAAGAGTGAGGGAAGAGAGGAGGTAATGGGAGGGGAAGTTAGCCTCAACGCCGCAAGGCTCGGAGGGATTTCAAAGCCCACAGCTGTCTGCACATTGTGTTCTGATAAGACCGTCCAGACAGACAGACTGACCATCTCCACTGGTCCTAACACTTTTATCTCTTTCAGTTTCCGAATTACTCACCCACTTTGCACAACACCGATTCGTCTCTCCCGATATGTGCTCACATAACCGATTTCGTAGTCAACATTCCTCCAGTCGAGCCACAGACCACTAGGTGTGCTTCTTGCATACATCTATAAATTAAGTGTGCGTGTGTGTGTCCTTCTCCACGTTCTTGATGTGCACAAATTTTAAACTGCAGCTGGCTTTGCCTACTTTTTCCTGGAACATGACTTGTTTTTGTTTCAGCGAAGAGGTGAGCAGCATAGGATAGGATAAATTCATCCAGCTTCTCTCTCTCTCTCTCTCTCTCGCAGTCTTCTCTTATAAACACATGATTCACACTCATGCTATTTTAAAAAGTACTGTATCTCCAGAAAAGAGAGCCATGTGTTTTTAATTTCTGCCATTTCACAAGGAGAAGTCTGTAAATAAGACGAGGGAGTGATGAAATGGACAGGTAAAACATAATCAGTGGACCCCGGCGTCAATTGGCTTCCTCTTCTATTTACATCACTTGCCTTGAGACAGCTCCAACTCTCAAGATAAACAAATGCAAATTCACAATAGCTGTGACCAGGTATGGGCCGTGGGCAGGTATCCATGTGTTCTTGAATTCACATGCACAACAAGCTCACTTGACCTCTTTTGCAAAGTTCAGCTGTTCAAGTTCAGCAAATCTGATGCTGTGGCTGATCGGTGTGTGTCATAGTGTATATTCGCTATTCACTGCTTAATGTAAGGTGAAGTAGCTTTTAGTTTCTATGCTCTCCGCCTATCAGATAAAAAATAAATGATAAGAAACCTAGCCTCATGCATTTGGGGTCTGTTATGTCGTACCAAACCATCACTTCTGTGTAACGTTACACCCCTTCACATTGCCACCACAATTGGCTACTCAGTTGGTCACAAAGACAAACACACTTGACTGCCTGCCAAATTTCAGCATCCTAGGACAAAAACTCCAAAAGGTCGGTAAATTTTTTGTGGAATGACAGAGTGACCTGTAGAGCTGCAGGTCACAGCTATAAAAAACTCAAAGGTCGTCACATCTTCATCCACCTTCAGTTTACAGTAGACAGGAGATTCCATAGACTGTAAAATGCGATTCCAATCTGGGAGCAAAACATGCTGCAGCTTCACATTTAGTTTCCTCAGCGGTCCAACTTGATATCTGAGGTCAGTCTGGACAAAGCATGTCTCTCTAAATCGCTATACCACTGGGGTTCATTACAGAGCCCGTGTCCTCGTCAGCCTTGGCCTCCAGAACTGCACAGCGGTGACATCACTCAGAATGGCAGTGCTCTACATAAGTGTGTATGTGAGACTGAGGGAGAGTCTGGGGGATACAGAGGCTGTACAGACAAAGTCATGTCTTTACAGATCTCATATTACGCCCTGAAGCAACGATTGTCTCTTTGGTGCAGCGTTTATGAGCGTATCAAGGCCTCCAGATCATGCTGCGAGGCCCCAGCGCTTCAATAATCATAAATAAGCGGAAGCAGACAGATCCAGCCACAAGCTGATAGCCGTGGACCAACCTATTTATTGTCCTGAGGGGAGGAAGGGAATGGACGGAGATGAAGGTCTGGACGAAGATGCGGACTACAGCTGACTGACAGCTTGAGATGATGTTTGGATCTGATCCCTGGTGTGTGTGGACAGCTGTACCGTGGTAGAAATTGAATTTAAGGCCATAACAACCTTCTGTTAAACAAAACCACTTATTGCACGTGACAAATGTGTGTCACGTGTGTTAAGAATGACCCGGACGCTGTAAATGGTCAATGAGTTGTAAGAGTTTCAAGGTGATGGTAAAGTAAAATTGTAAAGGTTAATGAAGTTATATAGGCAAGATACACCAATCAGCCACAACATTTAAAAGGACTAATGTGAACTGAATTATAACGATCGTCTGATTACAATGCAGTGATCTGCTGGGTAACCTTGGGTCCTGGCTAAAATAAATATGATCCATGGAGGCCCCACCTTGCTGCCCCAAAGGACTCAAAGGATCCAACGCCATCATCATGGTGTCAGACTACACAGGACCCCACCAGAGTTCAGTGTCCATGCCTCAGCAGGTCAGACCCAAGTCTGATCCAGAGGCCCCTCTATAGATTATACTTGTTCCAGAAAGTTCTGCAGATTCCCCATCCCACTGGAATCTTGCAGCTTTTGTGGTGTGGAAAGGTAAACAGTCCTACTGTCAGTGCTTTAATTTACTGGCTGATCCATATAATACGATGATTGTTATCAGGCATAATGCTTTTGTTTTTTCCATTGAATTCACACTAATGTGATGTCTTCTGTAGCTCTTCCCTTCTGATGAGAATATAATCCATCCCACTTGGTTATCGTCACCACTAATTCTTTATTACAGTTCTCATGATTTCTGAATAAAAAACATTTCCTTTTTTGACTACTGTATGCAAATTGCTATTTTGTCTCTGCACAAAACCCAATGAAACAGATGACTGTGCATTGTTCATAATGGGTTCTGAATTATTTTCTTTTTGCCGTCTGTTGAATACACTGTCCAGCTCTCCTCTGCTCCATTGGCTTCCAGAGCTTTAGCGCCAACAAAACCAGGACTGAAGGAAGAGGAATATGGCTTCAGCTCATGCTAAGGAGCTTTCTGGGACTCTCCACCCTCCCAATCCAGGAACCATTATCCAAAAAGCTCATTTTCCTTGGCTGCCGGCTGGCGAAATGTGTGCGGCTAACATCTTGAATCACCGTTTGCGATGTGCTATACATGGAGAAGTTTCCACAGCAACACATTCTTGTTAGATCATCTCATATTTATACTGGAGGACAGTAAAGTGGGCGTTAAAGGAGCCTGGCAAAAACACTGGAAGGGGATTAAAGGCCATGGCAGCCCCTTACATCATTACCCACAACTTCCTGTTGATGATTTCACAGGGCACCCAGGGAGCATGCCATACGCACTCCTGCCTACACTGGGAAATGTTCCTAAACGTGCTACAAAAGAACATTATTAACGTCATGGCCAAAACCAAAAACCAGCAAAGGACAAAATTAACTGCCTTTCTGCAGACCTGTGTCACCTGGGGAATAATTATGACGTATATGACTAGCAGGGAGGAGATTATTAGGAGCTGCCATGACAAGCAAGGCTTCAAAACAACCAGCTCTGGGAGAGCTAGGGTGATGATTTAGTGCTTGGAGGATGGAGACAGAGGACAAGATGGAAAGAGGAGCCGTAATCTCTCCCATCCTAGATGACCAAAGCTCATAAATCTTTAACATTACATAAGGGGCTGTTTTCTCTCTCCTTGTAGGAGAGACCGGAGGAAGTACTGCCTGTGACAAAAGTGAAAAATGGGTATGCGTCTCACCTGGTTGAACCTCCGAGTGAAGGCCACGACATTCGGAGCAGAGCTGTGCTTCTCCTTCTTGTTCCAGCCGCAACTCGACAACTCCTGAAAACACACACAGACAATAAGGGAACTTGACATTATGCACTGAACCACAGGGTCTGGTATACGCAAGCATTTTACTGAATGGGTTTAACAGTCTAGTCAGAGGTCACTCGGTGGGAAGTGGAGAGGAGCAGAAAGAGTGGGACATGATAGGCGAGAAAACCAGATGAGGAGGAAGAAGAGAGAAAGACTGAGGTCACAATTCAGTCAAAGCCACAGAAAGATTAATGGTTACTGCATTCAAACTGATGAAACTATGCAGGAGCACACTTTGCCACTGGAGCAAGCTCAGTACTCATTACTGTTTAAAACCATCCCAGTGCCAAACACATAACAAAGCAATGCACTGATTCCTACGCAGTCCAGTGTTGAAGGAGAAGAATTCAAATTGATTTAAAAGATAGAATAAATCCCTTTATAGTTTGCATCTGTTCATCTACTGATACCAAGAACTTTCTCAGAGCGAACATTTTGAGTTGCCCTAGCAGGAAACCCACAGGTGGAGTTACTAACATTAATGATAACTCAAGTCACATTTATGCCCAGGAACACTAAATGTAGCGCAGCAAATCAGAATGTTCACTATGACAGAGGTTTACTGTGCTGGAAGCATATGTACGCCATGTTCACAGCTGCAGAGGGTGGCGGTGGCGGAAAAATATAAAAGATACAAATGCCACATTAAAAGAGAAGAAGGCACCAACCACAAGCCAATGTAAACAATGCCGTTTAAATACTTTTTAAACTCTGTAAATGTTTTATGTGGTAGGAGAAGCATATGTGGATGTTTGTTTAAGCTTCAGGGTAAAGTCACTGACAAACACAATATATTTATCATACATGTTGACAAATGCATGCTAGAATGTAAACAATGGAGACAACAATATAATAAAATTGAAGACCAAAGACCGAAGTGTTTTCAAAGTAATTATTACTGTATGCCAATGGTCCCAAGACTGAATCTCTTCGATCTACAATGACAAAATCTGAGAAAAGCTCTAAATCTTCACCTATGAGAAGCACTGGTGGAATGTGTCTACGAACATTTACTATAAGTACTCATAAGTACTGTAATTAAGTACAGTTTTGAGTTTCTCCTATTTTATGCTTCTTTATACTTTCACTCTCCTACCTATTGGAAGCAAACATTTAATTTGTTACTTTTATTTGATAACTTTACTGGTTACTTTAATTAATAATTGTATTATTTTTAAAATAATGTATTTAACTGTCCATCAAATAAATAAATAGCAAAATAAATAAAGATTCAAATAGTCAGAAAAACTGATAAACTTACAGGACAGGCAGATAATCTGACTTCTAATTGTACTTTTGACACTTGAATACATGTATTATTAGATCAACACTTTACTTTTTTTACTTTTGAATCTGACTTTATTTCTTTACTTAGATCGAGCAAAAAAACTAATACATGACAATCTGAATCATCTGTATGATGAATTATTTCTGCACTTCTACTGATACCAGTCTTATAAAGTAGCAGCAGCTTTGGAAGCAGCCGTCCTGGCAGAAACTGAATTACATGGTTACACGGTTTTTAATGGGCAGGGCCGTGATTTTGGAACTTGCAACAATTCCAACAACACACAAACAGTCACGTCTGTCAGAGTACCAGGCTGGACTCAGTTTGGCGTCAGCTTCTGACCTCAGTGATGAGGTAAAGACACAGACCACACAGAAACTGTGAGGGGGAACCCAGACCCTCCATTGGTCCCCGCAGGCTGTCCAGGCCAGGGTCACAGATGTAACAGTAGGAAAAATATTGCGCAAGCTCTCCTCATCATCCCTGCCAGCTCGGCCGACTTGTGCTACAATATGAACAGCTGAATCAGGCTGCGCCCCCCCCCGCCCCACGCACACAGAATACCCCCTGTGAGACTGACTGTCTGGAAGCTCTACCAAACTGCTCACAACTCCCTGAGCTGGAATGCATCAGGACAGTGCACTTGCAAATAGAAGTCATGCTCGGTCAGTGGAGAGTCTCTGAGTCATTAGAGGCAGCCAGCGGGGGTAAAGATTCAGCATATCAAATACAGATGTTAAAAGCAGACACTGATGCGTGGGTGAGGTGATGCCTCAGGGCCCATGTTTCCTGAGTCAGGATGAGGATCTGAGGAGAGGAAAAAGGAGGACATTGGACGGGCTAGTTAGGATGATAATAGACAACACTGTAGAAGACCTAATAGCATCTTACCCACAAAGTTTCCAAGCCTTAGTTGAAGCATGCTGTCCTTGTCACAGGATGTAGCTAAACCTGAGGGCAGGACACACTCGCCTGTCTCACCATCGTTTATTTAACTTCACTTTTGTTAAATAAGCGCTGCCCTCCTCCTTCCTGTCATCGTGTCAATCATTCTCCAAATTCCACACAACGTCCATGATGGTTCTTAAACAAAGACGTTCCGCAGCTCGTGGGAGGTGGGTGTGTTTGTGCAGCTCGGACCACCACCTGACCACCCAGGTAGGTGGCACACCCGCGAAGAGGCACGCAGACGCTCCTACGTCTCGCCACGACCGCAACATTTCAACAAGCTACACCGACCCTTTAATAGCAGACCACCTGGGCCCGTCGTCTAATCTAACCATCCATACATCTGTCTGTCCAGCTGAAGCTTGAGGGGGAGGCTTGAAGTCGCTCAGGCTCCATTGTTTTCCATCTGTTGTGTAATAACTGATGCCATAGCTTGAGTTTGTTTAAGCAGCAGGGGAGAAATCCACAGCCCCCTCCAGAAACTAATAGGATTTCCTTTATTTTTCTTCTGCCTTTATAGCCTCATTTCACACTGATTCCGCATTACAGACTAGAGGGAGCTTTTCTTTTTTTTTTTTCTTTCTTAAAGAAGAATCATTCAACAGTCAAGTCTTTGGAGAAAAGCTTTGACGAGGCAGCTCTGGTAAGGAGAAGCTTTTAAATGCTGCAGTAAAAGCGCGCTGTAAAAGAAAGCCTGCCCGGCCAAACCACAGACAGCCTGTCATTTCCACATTCTGGTCTGGCCGAGCAGCGTTTTCATTAAAAGTGCGGTCCTATGGGGCTGCTAGAAGTTGGCTGTATCTGCGCTGTTGGGTACGTATAGCTAACATGAGGGCTTGTCAAGGAAAACTGACGTCAACTCTGGCTCGAGATTTAATTAGCCTACAAGTTGTGATCATTAACAAATAACTGACGGGGTGAAAGAGCATTTTTATGGATCAAACCGAAAATATTAACAGAGATCCGATCTTCAGCCAAACATTACCCAAATCCCACCCAAAACTTCAACGATATCGATAATCACTTCTCATTTTTCATCCACTGAGCTTCGGTTTCCAAGTACATCGTGAGAGGCATTATGTAATAATGGTAAAGGCTGAATAAGATAACCGTCTGCAGCTAAGCCACAAATTGCGATGACCTCATGTGAGAAACCACAGCAATTCCTTTTGTTTTTGTCGACATTGTAAACGGAAAACTGAAGCATCGGGATCTCGGGGTATACGAATGAGAGGCCATGGGCCAAGACGGGAAGGGCTGATAACGATGAGGAGGGTGGAAAAAAAAGAGGGAAGAGGAGGAGGGGAGGGAGATCAAGACAGAAGAAATTGCCCCAAGGAGAAAGGAGATGGTGGAGATACAGCAAGGATGACAGGAAGGAGCATGATGGAAAACCTGCAAAGTCTGTTGCTGATCTGTACATCAGCTTGTAGTGAGACAGAGGAAACCTGAACTGAATGCCAGGTTATGCCAAATTTATGATCGACTGCTCGTCTATGGATTTATAAGAAAAGAAAGAAAGAAGAAAAGAGCAGGGGCGCAGAACAGAAAAGGAAAGGAAAAACCGACAGAAATATGGAAAAGAAGGTCGTAAAATGCGTTGTTGTCTCAGTCCAACAGTCCTAAACTATAGAGTCTGTCAGAGACAGAAAGGCGAGCAGCAGGCTCCATTACTTTGCTGTATGGAAAGAATTACTTTTCCAGGACTTCTTTGAGCACACGCACTCTGTATGTGAATCTGATGGAAGTACAGGCCGTCCGTCTGTGCATAGTGAATTTGATAAAGATGATGTTATCGTAATAGTTACTATTATACTATAAAACATAAATAAAACTAGAAATGCATCATTAAATGTGTATTGATGTATTGTCTCCCACTGACAGATTCAAGTATTCCACTGGTTATGAAACTTTGGAAAAAATCCTCCTTGACGAGGGAGAACTTGTCATTGCAGATTTATTTTTATTTTTTATGTCTAAACTGACAAAACATTTTCCCCACCTTCATCATGATGAATGTGTATTAACCATCATGGTGACAGGCTGTCATGTGGGTGGGATTCCCTTCTGCGATTGTTGTGAAGCAATTATGGTCCAGTGCCTCCACCAGAAAAACAACATGTGCAGACTGGAGTGCCCTACAAAGAGCTTATATGCAACATTGACATCTCACGCACAGTTTTAACGACAGTGTTTCAGTGAAAAGCTTTTCATCACACAATCAATTCTCGAAAAACAATACGCCTGCAGGCATGAGCGTGTGGAACACTACCACCCTCAAACTACAACCCATCATCGTCCAACATGACCAGACTGACCAAGGACTTTGGCGCTGGCTGCTCTCAAGACATGTGGGGAACTGACATACTTCTCGGCGGTACGTAAAATGCAATCTGATAGCAATTCCCTGCGAGCTTAAGCCAAGCTTGCCAGGGAAAGCCACTAAATTACTTACTTGGCGTTTGTCGTGTCTGTGTGTAAAGAAAAAAAACAAAAGGCTCCCCTCCTCAAACCCCTCTTGAGTCCCTCTACATCACTCAATCTCCCTTTTCCCTGCAGCCTCTATTGCATAAACATCCAGCTGTAGATCATCAGCCGCACGTCTGATTATGAAATTACGAACGGCCCAGTGGGACAGAAAAACGGCGAGTGAGATGAAGGTGACTTTTATTTCCACTTATTTCCTTTTTATTTTCACTCGACGTCATTTTGCTCTCTACATTTCTCGCTCAGCTGATCCATCCGTGCTATAGTGAGCCCTCCGATCCAGATAAACACACCCCGCCAACGCTACAACCCATTGGTAATCACTACCTCGTAAATTCAGATGAGAAAAAGATTTAACTACAAGTCCCTTGCATCCCTCCCCCTGCTCCTCTCCGTGATCCAGCTTGTCATTTTAATGGCATTTCACTCTGCAAACCAACAGCCAAAGAACATATCAGCAATTCAGCTGAGGGTTGTACATTAAACATCAGTCTGCTCTGCACTACGCATTATTTTACGTCAACGAAAAAAAGAAAAAAAAAACCTTCTGGTGTTCCCATCAATTATACCTGTGCTCCAGACAAAACACAAGATGCACTGATCAACAGCTCTGTGTCCATTTCTCTGCCATCATTTTGTACTCTTGCGTGACTATTGTTCTCATGAGAGTCCATTAAGTGTTAGAGGTAAATTACAGCAAAGCTCATAGATGGCAGTGTCATATCAGCTGTCACTTGCACATCATCAAAAGCAGCTGTGTTTAGATTCTGTGTTTGCCTGCATGCATCCAGCTCTCTCCCGAGACCCTTTCCGAAATCAGAGAGCTATTTAGAAAAAACGGCCTCTTCGGTGGGAGGAAAAGGGGATAGTGAAGTATGCTTCCTGCCCAGAGGGGGTTGGCCAGACTTTATACCATCTCCTCACACTGCTTTCTGGTGTCTCCGTCCACAGTTGCCATGTTATCTTTTATTGCTATTATAACAAACAGTTATCTTTTCTTCCTCGTCCAGAGGGCTTGGCGAAGAAGCGTCGGGGGCTGCTCTCCATACATCTGCTCCATGTCAGCGTTGGAACACTTCGGTTAATGAGATCTTCTGTCTGGGGCCATTTTTTCCACTTCCTGCCAGAGTGTCTGTTTGTGCGTCACATGCGCGCTCTTGTTTACAACATTTCTGCATGTGTATAACAGCGTTTGGACAGTCGGTCTCTCTCCTTCTCACACGCTCTCACATTCATACTATATTAAGACAGTTATGATGTGTTTATGGAGAGGGGAAAAATAAAACCCTCAGTCATTGCTAGTTTATGATCATTTTGATTATTTCAAGTAGTGGTTATTAAGGGAACGACTGCGGGATGAAACATGGAAACGGTAACATTAGAGCAGCTCAAACATCACAGACTGCTGGTACGGAACATTAAAGCCATGCAGAGGACAACGTTTGCACGATGGAGAAGCAAGACTACACGGCAAGCTCAGTTTATCTGCAGTAACATTCAAAGACCATGAAGTATAATCCTGTTCTAATCAGTACAACCGCAGACCACGAACACTTGGAACCAATATGGAGGAAAAATTGATTCCTGTTGTTTGTTATTGTGCAAAAAGTCAAAATATGTCAAATTTAATGCCTCTGAAAGACACCAGGACAGGTCCATGTTCAGTAATGCATGAAATTTTCCAGAATATCTCATATTAAATTGAGTTTGACAACATAAGTCAGAATAATTCCAACTGCAACATATTACATAATGGAAACTAACACTTGTTTCGTTTCGTTTCGTTTTCATGTCCGCTTGTCCATGCGGGTCGCGGGATGTTGCCGCTTTTTTCCCCCTGAGGGGTTGCGGGGCTTACTGGGGCCAAATCCAGTTTCACACAATGGGCGTAGGCCAGGGCTCACCCTGAATGAGTCGCCAGCTCATTGCAGGACCCTTACTGATGGCAGTGGCTGCCTCACAAGGTGCCAACTGCACATCAGGAGCAACTTTGGGGTCCAGTATCTTGCTCAAGGATACTTCGACATGTGGTCAGTCCCGCCCTGGGGAGCTGGGATTCGAACCAGCGATCTTCTGATCACTGGTCCACCAGCTCTACCCACTGAGCCACAGCCGCCCACTAACACTTGTCTCCTTTCCAAATAATTAAAACAACAGTCATGTCGATAACTGTATACAATGTATTGGTAAACTCTACCTTAGTTACCCAGTATGTGTGTACAAGTTGATTTTGGTTGTAACGTGGCATTTAAAGGGTGCTTCAAAGGCTACTATGGGCTGCATATCAGTAAAAACATCATTGCACAACTCGAGGACTCAACCAAGTTATTTAATATTTTCCTTTTCGGGCAGAGAGCCGAGTGAAACAGCAGGCGCACACCGACGCACTGACACACACACACACACACACACACACCTGCGTTTTCCATTTTCCCATCATGTGTCTGTGAGGAGGGCGAGGGGACCGACAGCAGTGGAAACTTTGGTTGAGTTTAGTTCAGTCATGGCAGTGAAGCTTCTTATTTTTTTTATTTTATTTCTTTTTGCCGGTGCTTTGAGACAAAAGCACAGCGAGAGCAGGAAAAGGCCTCTCTGGTGCACTTAGTCCCTGCCAGGATGCTGCTGCTGGGTCACTCTGCACACTGTTCGCTCCAGGCTGCAGCCCTCAGCTCCTTGTCAGCCCTCCCCCTCAATCAGGCCAGTCACCTTCCCCCCCAAAAATAATCTCACCATCTTAAAGCAAAAAATAAAATCCCCAGTGCACCTGACCCTTTGCCAAATTGCTACATTGGACTGCAGGGACACATTTATGGCAGGCTTTTAAAACCCACTCAGTCGGTTCAGACCGAGCACAGGAGCATGTTTGCATTTAAAAAACCATCAGTGGTACATGAGAGAATTCAGCCCCGTGCAGGTAACTCGATTGGGCTGGAGGCCAGGTGACGTCAATGACTTCACTTAGAGCGAAGAAAGCTATTCTTCAGAGACGAGCCCTGAAGAACGCTAAATCTTTCATCTTTTTCAGACACAACAAACTATTTACATGGCTCGAAAGGTCAATGGCTTTTTAAAAGTTCAATTCAAGAACTTTTCCAGCTCTCCCTCATCATTTACATGTTGCTCTCCTTTCTACAGTTTGGGCAGTACGCCTTCATTTCTGTGGCTCCTCACTATGGCCACTTTAATACCTTTTGTTAGCCAACCAGTTGTCATATAAATGACGGCCTGCCATGTGGCTAGAGCAAAACAAAAGCCACCTGCTCTATGAACAGAGGACATCAGAGGACGGAAACTCATTCTGAGAGTGGATAGTTGCCGTGATGACAGAGGGTTTACACTTCACGTGAAGCAGAGCGAAACAAAACAAAAACTCTTTCATTTCAGCGCTCATGTCAGTCAATCTATGTTCTGTCTAGTTCAGGCTTTTCAACAAGTCTATACGAATTCAAGAATATTCCTTACACTGAGAACAAAATGTTTAGAATCAAACATTTTTCTAAATATCATGACTGTATGAGGAGTCTGGGCATCTCGCCAGAGGAGTGTGAGTGTGTGTGTGTGTGTGTGTGTGTGTGTGTGTGTGTGTGTGTGTGTGTGTGTGTTAAGCTGAGGCGGAGACAAGTGATGCTGATGCACTAGCAGGAGTCACACTGTACCACACCACACTGTGCTGCGGTCTGTACGCTGCTTTTATAAGCCCACAGTGGCCAACCTTAAACACAGGTTATTCATGACTGCTGTCAGGAAGGGCCTTACAATCCAAAGGAGAGGAAGAGCCTGAGTTTACACTGGATTTAACTGAGGGAAGGGACAGGGTGTGCAACACTGGGTGAGACACATATGCTCCCTTTCCAGCGTATGATACGTGGCTCTGTTTTGGAGCCGTGATCACAGCTGCTTATAGCACAGAGTGGTGCAAGGATGTCAACCGCATGGACGTGTTAAAAGGGAGCAAACAGAGACAGACAGAGGAAGAGAGACAGCAGATGGAAGGAGTACATTCCTAATTCTCAATACATTTATATTAAATGATGTACATTTTACACTGAGCCTTTCCATTTCGAGTCTTCTCACTGCATCATTTGAGATGTGAGACACTCCCCATCCACAAAACAAACAACTATGCGTGTTCAAGTGGGAACAAACTCAAAAGCCCCACTTGATTTCTCACACTAGATGTCAAAATGACTCCCAAAAGAAGCCGTCAACACCTCTGATCTGGAAGCAGCTCACCTCTGGTTGGATGGCTTTGAACACAGGAGCATCCATGAGTGTAATCTGGCCCTGGAGGACACACAACACAACAGATGTTAGACTTAGGCTAGGCCATGTTCAGACTGGGAAGAAAAGAAAGTGTGCATTTCCCTCAGACTCATACTCTTACCAACCTGCTAGATAGGAGTTAGATTACTATCCATTGGAAACGAGCACAAAAAAATAATTGCACACACACACAATCAAAAATAGCTAATACTTTAATTTTGATTCCATTTGCTGTGATTTTATTTATTTTGCCCTAAACAATATTCAAAAATATTGCTGTGATTTTTTGCTAGGGTCTGTGCTATTTGGAGAATATGATTTGTAGGCAGTGGCATCTCTGTAGGACCACAGTGCTTGATTTGGTATATAGTGAAACAGTCACACATTCTACCTTATCAAATGGCAATTTCAATAACATTTTAATTGATAAATGAGAAAAAACATATATTGTATAATTGAAGGTCAATAAATTAATAGTTAAATTATAAAAAACACTCTTTTTGCTCCTCCCATGCAGTTGGGTGTGACAGTGATCTTTTTACTGTCTTTTTGCACTTATTCATGCTTTGATTTACCAAAGAGTGATGTGAACTGAAAACACTTGAGGAAAAACAAGATAAAGAGTGTCCCCTTGTGGTTAAAATGGGTAACGACATGTCATGGACGAGATAAACATCACAGTATTAAATAAGAGTACAGACATAACGAGGAGCATGCTTTCATTGATTAATTATGGAGCGCAACAGTTTTCCTCACAACAACTTAAGGCATATTCAACAGAAATGTGACTTCTGCTTGCTCACAGTTGCCATGGAAAGTTTTATGCAGAGGCAGCCAGGGGTAAATCCATCAGTGGCTGCCTGGCACTGCCAGACATCATCAATTATTACTGATCCAAACTCTGACCCCATTTCCTCCTCTATCATCCCACCTCCTCCTGCCTCAAGTCAGCACATCACGTTTGTGCTTACTTAACATTTCCCCCGTTTTTTTTTTTAAACAAACAAGCAGGTTAACCAGAAAAGAATGGACGAACACTTTAACTCCACTCACTGCATATTCTTCGGGGGTGACCTTCAGCACGTCAAACACGACAGCATCGAAACTCTTCTTCAGGTCTGAAGAACCCTTATCGCTGAGAGATTCTGAGCTGCTACTCTTCTAGAAAAGACACCCACACAGAAATGTAAAGTGTAAGAAATGATGACTGCGCAGTTAAGAACAAGGTTATCATGTGAAAGTGGGGTTTCACAAAAATGGACAATAAATACAGTTTCAGAAAAAATTGCAATAAAGTCCCGTTTTAAGAAAATGTAATGCCACTGATTAAATCATACTATAATGACATAAAGAATGTGCATCCTTGCAAAGACCAAGGAACTTTTATATCTTAATATTCAGACATTGCAATTGGAATATGATTTTATTTTTTATTTTTTTAAATATCCTAACTAGGACATTAGCAAAATAAAAGCACGTAAGCAAAATAATAAGAATAACAATACATTGATAAAACCCTGCTACTTATTCTGACATTCTTATGTAAACACAATTGGCAATACTAAGGTCTGCAGGAAATGTTCTACCTATATGTGAGGTTGGAGAGGGTTTGATAACAGGCATCATAGCACAGCACAGCTACAATATTTCAGTAAGGAAAAAAAAACACTCAGCTAAACTAAAGTGCTGGAAAAAGGATGCACAAGATTAACTTTTTTAAAAGAATGGATGGGCGTCTCACGAGTGGCCGTGGCCTCACCTCAGACAATGTTGCAATGGTGGTGGTGATGCTTGATTGACCATTAGGGAGGTCCATCATTCCCACACCCTCTAGCTCTAGCGCAGGAGACCATTCATCATCCTCAGCTGCAGCAAAGCCCGGCCGGCCCTCTGAACACACACACACAAAACATGCCACAGTGAATACATTTTACATTGCATCTTCACCATTATCACCTGCAAACAAAGCAGACAGATCTCCCAGCTTGTTGCAGCAGCACCACCTGCTGGCTGAAATGTGTTAACTGGAGTATTTTCAGGTCCAGCTCATCGTTAAAGGCTACTACTGAGTTAATTCAACCTCAGAAAATGAGTTATGACTGAACTCGAGATGGTTAATGTGTTGACAGGTTGAGCGGTTGTCCCCAGAGGACTTGTGAATGCCATATGGACGTGCACTTTCACAGCCCGTCATTTACTACGACAGACACGAGAGAGGACAGGACAGAAGGAGCTTAGGCTGAGTATTAGAAAGAGATCTTCTGTGAACGGGGTTTGGAGAAAGCAGCTGTCAGTTCGAGACACAACTCTAAACAGCTTATGGCCGACACTGGAGGATGACCCACGGCCGCCCCACAGACCAGACTCAACTACGAAACACAGGGAAGATTTTCCTTTTCCTTTTGTCAAATGGCTACCAGAGCAAAATGTGTTCATCCTAAAGGTTCAGGAGGCACTCTCACAAAATTTCAACCGCCATTAAGGTTTCAAGAAGAGCATGAACTGGCTGTCTGAATACAAAGAATCACCAGGAAGTTGTGATGTCATCTCAGTTAGAGCTGCAGCAATTAGTCGATTAATTGGTTGTGACAACGGAAAGAAAATCATTGCAAACTATGTTCAGATGTTTTCGAGCTTAAGTATAACATTTTCTGGTTCCAGCGCCTTAAATGTAAGGTTTTAGTGTTTATCTTTATCATTTATAATCATAAATATAGTTCCTTTAAGTTTTGGACTGCTGGTTGGAGAAAAGAAACAATCTGAGCTCTTTGCTCTAACAGCAAGCGATTACTTAATCTTCTGATTATTTCACATCTGGGGGCTCAGTGATGATATTTTAATATTCTTAAATATTCTTCTCTGCCTGTGATTGAAAACACCTCAGAGACTGTTCTTTGCCAAAAGCACACAGAGAGACAGTAATGAAAAATAAGAAGCTGCTCAGAATACTAAAGGCCAGCAAAGCCATCCCTTGTGTAT
>CAEMYA010000186.1:180067-194502 GCA_903131615.1 Diplodus sargus | reverse complement strand
TGTGTGTGTGTGTGTGTGTCCGTCTTTTTGGCTGCCTCATGGCTCAAACTAAAACAGTCTGTCCTTTAAGAGCCATTAGCTTCCTTCCACAGTGGCATTCTGCTAAGCCAGGAGTAAACACCACTACATCACGTCAACTCTCCTCGCAGTGTTGGTGACAGCGGGGCATAATTTCACCGGAAGCAACAGCCAGCCTTTATTTACAAGTCTGAGTCTGTCTGTTGTCATCCAACTTTAATTACATTACATTACTTCCTGGTCTAATACCTAGGTTCCCCTGGACTATGATGTAAGATGTCAGTGAGTGTGTGAGTTTTAGTCTGGAGTTGTCACACAAACACACAGCCCTTTTGGAAGATTTTAAAGCTGGAGGTAATGATGTTAAAATGGCATACAATCCCCACATAACCGGCGACCATCTTTTCTTTCAAAACTACAACTACATCTGCAACTAACTTCGCAGCACTCCTGTGTACCCAACACAATAAGAAATACCGTCATATTTGCTCCAGTAACCACAATGTGTCCAAAGGTAAGCATACGCAAATAAGATTTATTTTAAATCTCTTACTTTATAACCCTGTAGGCCTTACGCCAAGGCCATACTCACCAGTTGTGTGTCAGATGCGCATAGTGTTGGACGTGATGTTAGCCTGTTGCTCTGTATTGCTGTCTTTGTCTATCGAGTCCCGTCTCTCTCTGAGGCTGGCTCCTACCGTCTGTGTGAAGAGAACAAAAGGGAGAGAGGAAGGAAGCGTGATTCTTCTGAACATGACAAAAACCCACGCACACATTAGAAATCAAACACGGCCAAAAATCCAAAAACCTGATCTGATTAACAAACCACCGGCCGTTGCATTGACCAGATCTGCAGAGTATGTTCTGATGGAAACTCTTCGGAACTATCAGTTTAGCAACTATAAACTCATGGAGGGGTTTGTTTGACAGAAGTACTTGACTTGAATATTTCAACGTTCTGCTTGTTTTTACTTCCAATCGACCACATTTATTTGATAACTTTAGTCACTGGTTACTCTGCAGATTCAGATTATTCAGTGTTGATAGGCTATTACTCGTGACATGTAACCGATCAGGGATATTGATTGAGATCACAGACTGGTGACTGCAGACAGAGAGAGAATGTTGCATCAGTGCACATTTTTAAATCAATTCTGAAGATATTCACATATAGAGCAGATGCAGAGCAGGTGGGTGTAGTTTGGTGGAGAGAAAATAGTTCCTCCACAAAACTGTTTAAGACAAGGTTTGTGGATTACTTTCAGTAACCTGGTCATGATTTCTGAAAGAGACACTGCTGTTGGGTTTTGATTTTTTTGGTACTTAAAGCACCCCAAGCAGAGTGCCAAACAGCTCCATATGTTCAAGACAATATCTCCAATACTCTACAATCTAGATGGATTAACCACACTTAAGTTAAGAGGAAAAATATGTATTTTTGATTTGGGAGGAACCGACTTCATCATGCATCAGGTTTACGTCCCATCCTGCTCTTTGCCTCCAGACTTCTTTCATTACTCACATTAGCCAGTAGGTGTCTCACTACTCTAAGACATAAACTCCCGTGTGATGGACTGTGTGGGGCTCCGGCTGGCTGAAGACAAAGTGCTGCATGCTGGCAGACACTCTTTGGCCTTCAGCCATCAGGCAGGGGGCTAAGATCTCCTCATCCCCTCCAGGTTGTTATCATGCTGGATAGACATACAAAGCTCATGAGCAGAACAAACAGCGGATTAAGATTTCCTCTATCCAAAGTAAACTTTAAACCTTTGCTGACACAATCATATACATTCCTTCAAAGATCACATCCGAGCAGGGTAACAGCCTCCCAGAGCTCCCAGAACAGCCTCCCAGAGCATGTTCTCGTGCTAGGAATATAGAAATAACATCTCCGACTGATGAGCCCACGTCTAGCGTGTGTCACTGTCACAAAACAAAGTGTTCATCCGTCACTGTAAACACCCGCTGGCAATTGTGCTCGTCTGCTGTCAGTCATGCTGTTTGCTCTCTGTCTGAGCTTCCCTGTCAGTCATGATCTCCACCACCCTGGACTGGTTTACATCTCATTATATTACAGCTCCTTACAACGCCTACGCCTTCAGCTATGCTACTTCAACAAAACACAGAGAGAGAGAGTCAACACCCCCTCCTTCTGAGTCACTGGCCTTCCTGTCCAATCCTTACAAAATGTAAAAGCCCCCCCTCCCCTTTTTTTATCTGGTCTTGGCAACATTCATGCAGGTCCAACAGTGAGCCGAGCTGAATGTGTTTTGGTGACATAATTCCATGTGGTCTAGTTGTCATGTTTCGCTTACTGAGGTCCAAGTCTAGGGAATGTTCACACAGCCTGTGGAGGCTAGTGATAGATTTGCGCATCACTAGGCTAAGACTTTCAGGACGGCATGCGATGGATTGGAGGAGGATGTTGAGAATAAGAGAGGAAGAGTGACAGAAAGTGGAAAGATTCGTGTTGGAGCTTGTAGCGGAGGATGTGTCGTTCATTAAGCTCTATGTGACTCATTGCGCTGAGTGGCAGGTGCTGTCGAATCACGCCTCCGTGAATCACCGGCCTCCCCCTCCTCCCTCTGGCCGTCGTTGCCAGACTGCTTTTTGACATTCGCATACATGCTGCAGTTCAAACACAAAAGGCGCCAGCAGCCTAACAGGACTCTTTAATGAAGGACACAAGTGTTTTCACATGTCGTCACGCACATGCCGGGGTATTTGTGACGACGCAATCAAAAAAATAAATCAACACATTATTTGATTTGAATCATTGGTTGCGACACAGGTGAGACAGGCTAAACACCGCGTCACATCCAACACCATACTACAGAGAATGGAAAAACATTTTTGGGATTATTGATTTTGTCCAAATGGCATTTCACCTGACTTTATGGGTGGTAAAAAAAAAAAAATGCTTTTCAAACTTTCACACAAGTACTGCAAACAACATCAGCAACAGCATGATGTAAAATCCGTACATAAACATTTTCATTGCATATTATTCTCTGGCAGCCACCACAAAAAACTGTGGCCGTGCTTCACAGATGGCCCAACAGTTGAAACACTGTAAGAACCTGGCATTCAAGGACACGGTGCGACAGACTTCTCAAAGCCGTAATCTTATTTATTTATGCATGTGTGTATAGGTGCTTACTCACTGCTTCGCCTCTGTCGCGACACGAGCCGCAAACTACCACATAAACAAAGGATTGGTGCGTGTTCAGTGCGTGTGAGAGAAAGACTACGTTTACGCGTCTCCTTACAGAACTTTCGCATAAGTGTGAAGGTCGAAAGAGGTGAGACTGAATAACGGATCAGACATGAGGTTTGTGCAACGTTCAGCATCAACAGAGCGCTGCAGTGTGACTTCAACGGCTTTGACAACTCTGCCAGTGGCTTTGACAACTCTGCCAGTGTCTTTGACACTTAACAGCCCTGCAAGCTTTGCTTCTCAATCTGCTTCCACTGTGTGTGAGGCCACCACTAATGTCCTACTTTACGCTCACAGCAAGACCCATAGACTTCATCTTTACGAATAGAGTACGAGAGCCCTGACATTTTCACTGCACAATCCCCAGTGTGCTCCGTGATAAAACTTACACGGCCTCCTCTCTGTCGCCGTCTGTATAATGCATGCACTGTACCGACACGTGCTCGCTGTTGAGCCTAGCAGCGACCGGGCTCGATGCATCTGAAAAGCATGCCGCAGATGCACCAAAGTCAGGGAGCCGAAGTAGGTCAGTGTGTTGAGCTGAGCAGTGAGGGATGTGGCAGCCCATTAAGCTGTGCCCTCTTCTTCTTCTCTTTAATACACACAGCAGTACACACACACACGCACACACACACACACAATCAGGGCATTCACACTGCTGGGAGCTGTAGGCCTTCAAAGTCAAAGCTGTTGTCTTTCAGGCAAATTATCTTTCATATTGTAGGAGGCCTCATTGTCACATAAAAAGGCAGACCCTGTCCTGGGCTAAACCTGTGAGCAAGGTTTGGACTCGTGTTTTAACAACATTTTCAAGCGGGAATGAGCCAAGAAGAAGAGCCTTGCGTGCACTTTGGTTGCATCTTTAATCACCACAGAGCAGGCCGGAGGTGTTACAGTAATGCCAAGGCATCGAAGAACAGATCGAGGTTCTCGCTTTCCCAGGGCTGTAGTCAAGCCTCCCGGGCAGAACACTATTGATCTGGAGCTAAGAGGGGCCGGATTGATCATGCACACTCTCTAATAACATGCACATGCATGTCACAGCGGTTCGATGTGCTTTGCTTTCACTCAGCAGGTTGGCTGTTCAAGCAGAGGTTGGTGGCACTGCCTGCAGAGCGACAATGGTGGGCGTGTCCATGACGTGTCCCTGTGTGTGTGTGTGTGTGTGTGTGTTGCTGCCAAGGGAAGCAAACAGCCCCTTCGCAGCATCACTTAACATGCCGCTGATGTTCAGATCCTCCTGGAGCTCAATAAGTGGACAGACGCAGCTCCATGGTAGTTCAGACCACAAGAGAGAATGTTTCCATCAGAAGAAGTGTAAGAAACGCAGCGGGAAAACAAACTAGGGCAGTTACATCTGTATATACAGGCCATATGATCAAAGTTAGTCGCCCAGGGCTCTCTGACTATCCTTCCATAGTGGTTCATCCTATCAATTCCGAGAACCAGAACAGGTTTAGATTTCTAAAGAATCCTATGGTTTGCCTACACAACTCGCAACACAATCCGGTGCCCTCATTTCTTGGTGAATGAGGAAAAAACACGACAGGAAGTGACCTCAATGTCCTAAATACACTCATGCTTCCAGACAAGAAGATGCCCATCAGATTTTTCATAGCTGCATGATACAAAAGATTTTTCTTTTTTTTTTTTCTTAAATGGTGTTATATGATTTCACAGTGGAAGCTTTTTTATTAAAAATGAATAGGTAATGAATACTGTGAGAGACCAACTGTGCTCTGCCCTCTAACATAATGAACCATTCGTTCATGAATATTTAGGCTTGTCTGTGATTGGACATAAGCATGAACTAGAAGAAAAAAACCCAAGGGCAAGTTCTCAAGCACCCAAGGACACACTGGATCTTATAAAGCATGATGATTATCTGCCTTTGAACATAAAAAGTCCATTTTCAATGCCTTCTTTTCCTCTTTGCTCATCATCAATACATGACTTATAATAGAAATGGCCCAGTACTGTAAACCGGCAGCGGTACAGAATCTGTCTTTTATCATAGATAACATATTCTGGTACAACCACTGTACATCCCATGTGAATTTTCTATGTCTGCTTGGAAACATATGTAAATTCATCACAAGCATATATGCATGTCATTAGTTTTTAATTACAATACATTTCCTTAATGCTGAATCTCATATATAGAAGGATGCATGTGGTTCTACGGTTTGCAAATGCCTTCCTGTTTTTTCATTTTTCTTCCTTTGCTAAAGAATGTAAAAAAGAAGCAAGGGTCATTACATCACTGAATCTTGCTTTGGGGATACATGGAGAAATGTCCTAAAACCCAACATATCTTCCTAATATGGCTTCTGATCTAGAAATTCCCCCAGAAATGTAGGTTACGACTACAGGTGTCATGATTCTCCAAATCCTCGATTCGATTAAATTTTCCATTCTAAGGTCACGGTTCGATCCAATTCTCAATTCTTAATTCCAAAGGAAGACGGAAGAGTAGTTTGTGTTACAGGTGTTGGTTTTCCAGACAAATCTATGTTTTTGTGGTGCCTGCGGAGATGCCCTGCCATGTTAGTCGTGCTGCCAGTGGAAGAATATGGTACACGCACATAGCAGACCTTGTGGCTTTTTTGTCGACACTTTATGAAAAGTTCCTGTCCACAGTGTAACTGCAGTCTGATCATCGATATTTGGTCGGACCTGCCCCATTTGATCTTGGTATTATTGGTCCTGTCATTCAACTCAATACAGCAAACTATCAAAATATGATGAATGAACGTGTTAACATTAAATGGAATGTCTTTGATCGATTGCCAAGTCTGTTGTCAACAACAACAACAACAACGGTGGTTTCAGTTCAAGGGTTTTCAGCAAAATCAACTGTCACATTTCATCCATGTGATGTTGTCAACAACGTGTTTGTGAACACTGCCACACCTTAGTAATTAGTGCCGATATATAATGAAAGCTTTATATTGTGTAAATGCAAGTAACTGCAATTTGCATGGTCTGTTTGCAGGATGAAAACTGTGGCAAATTGCAGTTAGCGATTGTCAGTTGTTCCGATCAGCTGACAACAACATACAGAAGACACGACGTTAGTAAGTAGTCACATCCTTCCAGGGCTGCAACGATTAGTGGATGTAATCGATTACGCACTACAGCCATGCATGAGCACCTAAAACGTAAGCACCCTGGAGCTATGGTGGCATGTATGCCAGACTGGTAAGTTCACAAGTTGAACTGATAAAAGCTATTTGTCTTAGTTATTAGTGATCGGTTTTGTAGTGATTTGGAGCATATCGTCGCTGTCGGGCGGAAACCTCCTATCCTCAATATATGGTATTAAATTTATGTATGACTCTGTAGTAGCCTACAAACCTACAAGCAAATCAAACCGAAATTGATTTGCATTTTTTTAAGACATATTCTTCCTTTAATGTGCAACCTAAAAGTGATTTATTAAAATTCATAGTTATTAAAAAGGTATCAGATCTCGAATGACAACAGCAACAACTGCGGTTGTTGTGAACTCATGATCCCCCGTGTATCATCAGACAAGAGGCCGGCTGGAGACGAGCTCTTTGAATACATTCATTAGTTTATAATGTGGACAGACGTGAAGGGTGGCCAGTAAAATCGATTTTGAAAAAATAAGTAAAATTTACAAATAAGAGGTTTCTGTCTGACAGCAACGATATCAGTGATAATTCATGTTTAGGATATCAAATCAGTACAAAACAGTAATAATATAAACTGGATAAAACACTGAATAGTAAACCTCTACTTAATGCAATGATTTATAACAATGGTAATTCATTTGTAAGATATGCAATCAATTAAAAACTGTAATAATAAGTATTAATTAGTTCAATTAATATATTAAAAATCCAGTTGCGTTTCAAAATATTATGTTTTCAAATGAGAATATGAGGTAAAACCAAAGTCGAAACAGATGCTGCCAAAATAATGGTGACTAATCTAAAAAATAATTGATAGATTTGTCGACAACCAAAATAATCGTTAATTGCAGCCCTACATCCTTCACAGCATATAGAAACACCTCAACCTGGTTCAGTCAAATCCATCCACCCTGTTTGTGAAATTCCACTAGTTCCAAATTCGGTGTTGAAGCAACAGCTTGCACCGTGGGGTGTGATTAGGCTTTTTATAGATACACTTGCCTCTCTCCCTCCCTTTCTTTCGCCCCTTCTCCCTAGATCCCCACAGCTCGCCAGCTTGATAATTAGAGCCCAAGTTTTACAGGCAGGCAGTTTAGGTCTGTCCCTGCTCTTGTCCCTTCTCCTTGCACATCCCCAAATTACACATAAACACTTGGTATATACAACTCTTACAGACCTAGATAACATCTAGTTTCAATGGCCCACCGCCCCCAGGTTACAGGAATCAAATTGAATATATACAGAAAAACTACTACCACGAGCCAAAACAAGGGGAAACGGGTCTTTATAACTGGTTATCCATCAGTGCCAAGCTTGTGTGTAGTGGCATGTGGCAGGGCCCCAGAGCGGCAGGCTGTCACGTGTGGGCAGAGCAATAGCCTGCAGCCTGTGAGTATGTCTGTGTGTGTGTGTGCCGGCTTCAGCGTGATTAGTGTCCCGAATGGGAAGTGGGCAGCCGACCCGGCCTTAGTTCAACTCCACTGCTGAAGTCTAGGCGTCCTGAGCGTGATGACAGATGAGTTGGGGAAAGAAAGAGAAAGGGGTGGGAGAGAGAGGAAGCAGAGGAAGTGGGGAGCTGGCAGCAGCACTGATGTCTGCGGTCATTCCCTGCACGGACTATTAACAAGGAAAGGGCAGGCTAACAATACAAGGCAACAGAGCAGTCAGTCAAAGCAGTAATGTTTAGAGGAAACTGATATGATCTCTATGTCTTCCTCTATGAGTCTCTAAGGATTGGCACAAGACAAACACACAGCAGTAAAACCTCCTCACGGAGGCCAAGCAAACACCGTTTCAGGCTAAAAGTCACCTGTTGGATATGCACGCAAGTTTGCTTTGACCTCATAGATTTTGGAAAGTCCAGAAGAGCTGCCTGATTACATTATTTTATCCCCTTTCAAGTTAGTGTGGCACTTAACCAGAATGCAATTGCATTTATTTTTGCCAAGTAATAGGCTGTTAGATATCCTTATAGAGTAAATGTACTAGTCTTATCACTGAAATCAGCATAAATTTGATCTTGAGCATGGTTCAAGATCATTTAATCGCCCAGCCCTACAATTATTTCTCTGTATATTGTATACATTATCTCACTGTATATTTTATTGCATATATTTCCAGGCTGCCTACTGTATTATTTTATATACTATTTTATTGTCTACTTTATTATGTTAATGTATCTTATTATTATTGTCTAGGTTAATATTTTATTTATATCTTTATCTTTTGTTTCCATTCACGCTGTGTTTCTATTTCTGCTTTGCACAGAGCACCTGTAACAAAAACAAAAACATGCAAGCCAAGAGATCGTTCCTAAAGCGGCACTGTCTCGTTAGTAGCTTGGTTTTGTAGCGTCGGACCTCGAACAAACCATGGTCCGCTGCAGTTTGTTTAAAGGCTGTTGGAACTAAAGGCAGCGGACCGACACATTTATTTCAGCATCTCAAAACAGACACATGTATCAGAGTGGGACACTCGTTCACTACGAGATGTACAAGATCGCAGCAGCCCACAAACGACTGCTATAAAGCAGCCAACATTAGCGGAATCATTTTATCATTGTGTCCCGTATGACAAGAAAGGATCCCGGTGGACAGTTTTTACGGATGCAGTCACATTGCATATCGCTACAGATATGGTGCCTGTATACAGTGCAGCTGGAGGTTCATCCACATGCTGAAAATGTTCGACCCCAGGTTTGTGTTACGAAGCAACAACGGGTCCTCTGCAGAGGTAGTAAACAGGCTCATATTCCTGGTCAAAAATGTGTCAAAAAGACAGCAAGCACACACCTCATGTCCTGTGCATCTACCAACATATGATGATAACTATGTAGATGTTTAATTTAGTTTACATATCTTCAGGGATATAAAATACTTTTTGTAAAGAAAAAGGTACCTGTTGCAAAATAAAGTATTTAATGAAAGTTATGTTAAAACTTTATGAATACCAATATGGAAACTGATCTGTTTTTATAATAGTAAGCAATCTGACATGTTAAATTTATGTTTACAAAAGCATTTTATCAAAAAGGGACACACTCTTTGCAAAAGGATGCACTTCTATTTATTTTTTCAAGTGAGTACGAAGCTGCACTTTTTACAATGGCAGGGCAAATTTGTCTAAAATAAAAGCATTAAAATAAATGCAATGTTTTTAATAATTTCTTTGCAATTTGAAGTTTGTTCTTGAGAAGGAAAAAAAAATGCTTAAAATCATAAATCCAGTTTGGTGTGAAAAAATCTGAGATTCAATTTTTTGGCCGAATCGCCCAGACCTACAAGTAACAATGAAGAATGTTTCAGTCCAGCCACAAATTGATTATCAACATACCAGATAACACCTGACAACTGTGCAACTGTTGTCATGCGCTAGTCTATTTTTTGTACAAACTGCTTTGAGTCAGCACTGTAAACATGTAATCTGACGTTATGGGCACAGCAGATTAGCACACAGATTTCCTGCCTATCTACACAAGGCAGCATGTGTAGACTGAGATAGCCTGTTGTTTATCCCAACAGCCGAGAAGGTTTAGTTAAATACAACAACACAAAACTGCATAAAAAGTTAACAAGGAAGTGTTGAAACCACAGAGAACAAGTGATGTTGGCATGTTGTTAATGCAAGAACAACACTTCCTGTATCTGCTTTTTTACAGTAAGATCTTTCAGTGAATACACTGAAGTGTGTGGCTTTTATTTTGATTGCCATATGAAACCGTGGGGGATAGTCACTGGAAGTGGCTTTGTGTGGGTTGGAAGTTGGTCAAAAGTTTCAGTGGACATTTTTGTGGGTTTCCCTGTGGGTGAATTAGTTTTATACAGTGAACTGGTTGAGCAGTTTGGACAAATCAAACTTCCAACAAAGCTGATGTTGTTGCCAGGTCTTTAAGAATTTAATGTGAATCAAGTTTCCCCAAAATGCCCACCAAAACACCCTAGTCAATTTACATCAAAACTATGCTATTTTATTTGTATTTATTTTTTTTTACACAGGGGCTTCATGGTGCATTCAAGTGTAACTTGTAAACTCACAGGTCTATATTCACGTGGCCACAGAGGTTTAAAACAGGAAGGTTTATTTGTATTTCTTGCAACAGCCACAGTAATAGCCAACTCTTCCATGCACACAGGAACGACCAGTGATCAGTTCCTTAGAGAAAACTTGGAATGGCTTGCAAGAGCCACAAACTGGGCTAAGTTTACAGCCACAGCAAGCCTGGGTGTCATCCACAAGGGACTTGAAAAAGAGGCTCTCCTCCATTGTCCCAGACTGCCAGCACATATGATTTTGTACAAAATATGTTTGTTAATAAAACTATTTTAGAACGCTTTGCTGATGGTGGTGCTTGGAGGAAGAGGGGAGTCTCATTTTCATGTTGCGCCAGGGTTTCCCCGAGGCCCTGGGCGTAACAATTAAAAGGCCCACATCTGTCATTAGTTTCTTATTCTTTCACTTAAGCATTTTTAACAATTAGATGACACAATTACAACATTACTACATGTTTTAATCACAATCTCCAAAACTGTAATCACTAATATTTTGAATAATGCACCAGGCAAAAAGATTGCTAGTTCAGTTAACAGCATTAGTTCTCTCAGAACCTACCATTTCCCCACACATATACTTTACTTAGGTGGGCTGCCCAGGTAGATTAACTGGCGCCCAAGTATATTTGGCGACCCACTGAGCAGCGATCCAGTGGCGACACTCGGCTCTAATTATCATGAACACATTTTTGTGTCTGAGCAAAGCATCAGACACAAAAATGCATCTCCATCTCTGTCTGCCACTCAAAATATGGTTCTTTCACCTTCACACTTTGTTCCACAAAGAAAGACACAAACCTTCCTAGGACTAGATTTCAGGTGGGCCCTCAGGCTTTGGAGAGAAACACAGACTTAAGAGACATGGCATGCTGCAACCTGACAAACCATACAATTATGTGAGAGCAAACACACACAAACACCCACAGTCCTGGTACAACAATACATTCTTTTTAGGAATGAAAAAACTCTGTGGATCCAGGCAACGGAAACTGGCTAAGGTAGGGAGACTAAATGACAAAACCCCAGGCGAACAAGCGTACTCCCATCAGCTAAAATGACGCAAGGTTTCTCAGACAATCACTCCTAGTTGTACACATGTTGTAGTCATCTTATGGGAGGATTTCTTGCTCACTGGTTATGCAAACCCTGCAACCAAACTTGGGCTGAGATACATTTTAAGAGGTACCTTTATGGGGTAGAAAGAGATTAGAGGAGGTCAGGGAGCAGCTCTAGTGGAAAAACAGAAAGGAGCACTTCTTCTCATCTTGCTGCATTACCCTGATAGTAGAATATATCTTCTCTATAACAATGAGCTCATCCTCCTCTGACAAGTTTTACTGTCCTCTTTTAGGTTGACCTACTCTGCTCAGATACTTGACCCAGAAGAGAAGTGCACAAGCCAACACCGAAACCATGTTGTCAGTGCAGCCAGGTGGGGGGGGAATGTAACCCCGTGTTGCTGATACCGCTCTGTTTAACTTGAGATTACTTTTCAGCTTTGAGATTAGTTTTGATCCAGAACTCAAGTTACTTTGAACCTGCTTAACTGAGCAAGACGGAGATAACAGGCCTCCCATACAGCTTAGCACATGCTCACATACACACACTCACAGTGCACGCATGACTTCCCCTAACATGGCATTACCCCGTCTCCAGGGCCTGATAAAACGGCCAATTACAACTTAAAACACAAAGGGAGCGCTGCCGAGAGGGAACAGCAGAGGAAGGATTGTGTAAGAGAGGGACAAGAGGAAGAACAAGCGCGTCTAATTCCGACACTTGTGTTCGCCATGGTATAATGAGTAGGCCTCCAGTTAAATACCTTTGTTGGACGACATATACTTCAAGAAATAATTGCAAAATATATCTATTATTACTAAATATATGACTATAATAATGACATTTTAAAACAATGTTATACTGTTAATATAACTATAAAGTAAGAGCAAAATAATGCACATACACACATTTAAAGAGCACTAAACATTGAACCTTCAGACAATATGAAAAAATATTTTAAAATCCCCCCCAAAAAAGATGCATCTAAACACAATGGACAATATTGAGGTCAGCAAAACCTATCAAGGTCATATACACATCAATAGGCTAAGCCTATATGCATGATAAGTACAATGAGTCAATAACGTATTTCAGGGCTGTAACGATTAATCGATTAGTTGTCAGCTATTACACTAATCACCAACTATTCTTGTTTTGAGTCATCTTTGGAGGAAAAAATAGAGTCAAAATTCTCAGATTCCAGCTTGTTAAATGTGAATATATTGTGGTTTCTTTACTCCTCTGTGACAGTAATCTGAGCAACTATGCAGCTACAAGGCATTCGAGGACGCCATCTTGAGCTTCGGGAAACACTGATTGATATTTTATAGAACAACAATTAATCAATTGACCTAGAAAACAATCAACGACATTCATCGGCAATCCAAACTATTGTTGTTGGCAGCTCTAATTAATTATCCAGAGAGACCTGACAATGAGAACCTAAACTACATCCAAACCGTCACCTAAAGCTGCTCAAAGAGGGACATGGACTACACCCATCCACGCACACTGTTGTTTGCTTCGAGAGTTCACTAGGTCAGAGGTCACGTTGGAGAACAAAACATGACGCCCACACACATTGAGGTCAAGACAAACCACAAGACATACAGGAGGAGAAAAGGCAGAAAAGGGAAATAAAATCAAACAGGGAGAGAAAGGAACTCAGAAACAGAAAAGGCAGCGAGAAAGAAATGAAGAGCAAAAGTTGAACAGCAAAATGTCATGAGAGAACAGATTTTGCCTTATCTGGCCATGGCTGCCTCTCTTACTAACACAGCGAGTTCTCCCTACTCCGATCTGATAGCAGCTATGAAGGATTGATTCTTTCATCTTTCATACATGAGGCAGAACAATGTTACACTGTGTGCTTCTTCCAGTTAGGGTGTGTGTGAGCGTTCGGGGGAGAGGGAGAGGGAGAGGAGGAAACCGAGCCTGCATGGAAGAGGAGCAACAGCTGAGACGGGAGAAACAGCTGTATCTCTTCAACACTGCTCCCCTCCCCCTCATCCCCTCTCTCTCACTCCCTGAATGAGCCCCTCACACCCCCTTTTCTGACCCTCCCTCTTCCACAGAGCAGCATGGCCAGGGGCTACTCTGTGCGCGCGCACACACACACACACACACACACATTACAACATGTGCACACGTTAGAGACACCACTGGTGCGAGGCCTCTGTTCTCCCCTCGGAGGACATGTACAGACAGGATGCATGTGCTACTAAACATTCATCTATTGACTAAAAATAGGAGAGACATTGTTTCCAGCGGCAATGTCCCCCTCCCTCTCCGCTTCCAAAATCCTTCCAACTCTACCCTCTTTATCAGATTCTGACTGTGTGACACAAAAGGACATACACTTTCAGGTTATCCTCTCAAGTACAAAGAGTCAAACTGTGGCCTGTCCATCAAGTCTTCCCAGGCAGTTTCCACTCTCTTACTACTGTGGCTATGCAACATTATGCGTACCGTTCGCAGAGAGGACGTACTGCGTTGGGTTGTGTGAGTCACGGGTCAAAACAAGATGGTGAGCTTTATTTTTGGGGGATTGTGCCTTTAATTTTAGACCCAGCCGGCCAGACACATCGTTTGCGTAATATGAGTAAATTTACATTTTCAGACTATGGTAAGCTAAAAAAAGTTAGCAGGCAGCAACCAGATGCTAAATAAATGCCAACAGGATGATTGACACTCCAAAGTCACCTGTAGTTGTTTCCTATATACCAGTAATTTAATTAACTAAATCATTCACACTTTATGATACATGTCTGTATAAAAAAGGTTCGCGTATTGGATTAAATACCCTCTAGTATTTGTTATGGGAGGAAATAAATTAGCACACAAAAGTTAAAAGGTACTCTGCTGCATCTTATCCCCACAGGAATAGTAAAATGCATATACACACTAATATTTCGGGTTTTTTTTTCTCTCTCT
>CAEMYA010000186.1:155840-180038 GCA_903131615.1 Diplodus sargus | reverse complement strand
CTCTCTCTCAAGTATTTACTTGAAAGATTTATGTAAAATTTGCTGCTACTTTTCTACTGTATGACATCTGAAAAGAGTACAGTCTGTGCTACATCTCTAGAAGCAATTATTTGAGTTTCACTGTAGTCTTGTGCAACGTCACATGACATTCACATTGAATTCAAGCAAGGTGTGAATGAAATGGACAAACAGCCAGTTTGACAGTTGGTGATGTAAAGTGTGTAACTGTCGGCATGTGACTACACGTCTCTGAGTGCATGTCAGCACCTGATCTGTGAGAAAACCTGACAAAGGTGACAGGAAACAGGTTGTCACAGTCACTCAATTTCTAAATGAACTCTTTGAGATGGAGAAAAAAAAGCACATTGGCTTCAGACATGAATCATCACTATCTATTCTTGTACAAGGGGGTGCTGGATGGTAAAATGGGAAATATAAGGGCAGAACAGGTGCGGAGGAAGAGGCTTCATGTGTACACACTGCGTTCTAAAGCCGAAAGAAAGCCCACAGAGTATCTGAGACGAGCCTGTGTGTTGGTGGAAAGAGTGCAAACGGAAGAAAGAGCAAAAGGAGCGAGGATGAAAGGGAGTTGGAATTATGTTTGTCTGTATCTGATCTATTGTCTTTGGCAGGGTTCAGGAACAAGTTCACAAGTTTCCATGATACAGCCAAGGCTCGGCTCGCAGTACAACTCCAAAGCCAAAACACTCTGGGTTTAGAGAGATAGATGAGGCTGCGCTGTAAGACCACAAAGCGTTTCTCCAGCATTGATACAGACTGGTGGATCAGGACAATATGCAGGGGAAGTGGAAGGGTGCGGCATCTCTCTGTTTATGTCCAGCTGGGCCAGTTGGGGGGATTATGGGCTGGTCCTCATTCTGTACTAGTACAGTAGAAACATCACGAGAGTCCTGACACCCATTCTACTTAAAACACCTGAACACAAACACACTCACACTGGTCAGAGCAGCAATCATGTAACTTACGGCATAGGCATGTTTTAGGGCCTTGCATGCCAAACTGACATCAAAGAACTATCTGCATTGAAAAAGCTGCACCACAAGGACTACAGCTGGCGGCCAACGAGCTTGTACGTTCTGTTCCCGCGTGAAAGGAAATACCTCTCTGCAGATATACAAACCATTATTATGATTAAGCAGCACTCTATAGCTGCATCTAATCAAAAATGGCTCTGTTATGGCAGAGGAGAAACATACAGAGAAAGATACGGAGAAACTGCACTGAATGGGTGAAATCATGGATACTACAGCGACGCGCTCAAGGAGCTTTCCCTTTCTTTTTCAGTTTCTCATATCTGAGGCACACTTTTAAACCTCCGCAGTTCAAATCTAAGCCAATAACTTTAATGCTCATGCTGATGTTTCTACAATGCAACCAAATCATATAAAACCATATAAATATCCAATCTTGCCACATTCCTTCCAGCAGATCGTGGCTGCGTGGATGCTTTGACTACACATTTGATTCTCACATGAAACTTTTTCTTTCTGGTTGTGGATATTCTGGAGTAAAAAATGCCACGCCACACCATCTTGAAAGTGTCAGGTGGAACAAGAGAGATCCTCATAGCTGACATTCTGCATGCCTTAAGGACTGGAGGCTCTTACTACAGCCCTGTCCCTGAACTCACCTTTGACCCCAAACCTCATGACCCCAAACACATACAACCTGACACACTACCCCCGGCTAACGCCCGTCAGCTGGGTGAGCTGAGAGGTCTGTGCACAAGCAGGGCTTGGTATCAAACCTGAAAACGGTTATTCATCGGTCAGATTTTCCCTGAATAAGATGCACTATATAGTAAAAATTAATGTATGCGTTGCGTTGATAAAAAAATCACATACATGTATTTGGGAAGTGTGGCTTGTTGGTATTGTTTAGGCACCAGTGATCTCAAACAGCCAGACAGGAGCACAAAACAAAAATCTTGGGTTTTCATATTCTTGTAGTATATGTCAATGTATTTTGAGGGATACTGCCTAATAATCAGACTGAAGAAAACTTAGCAGACAGGACAGGACTAAAATAGCATCAGATACCACTCACAACATGAAAGCAACGAGAAAAAGAAACCAAAGTAACACAAACGAGAAGCTGGGGATTAGAGCTGAGCAGCAGTCCACTCTCACAGCCCCTTCATGTGTGAGTCACTCCCATCATCAGTGGTTGAATTCAGGCTGAAATGCTCTCAAAGCTCCAGGCCTCCTGCCGCCTGTCCGCCTATTGCGGCGTGCGTTTAGCAGGGTGCGCGTTTGTCTGTGTGTGTGAGAGAGATTCATCCATCGGTCACGAGTGTGGTCTTCAACATTATCTGTGTCCCGTTGCTCTAGTTGGCCTCTACTTCTCCTAAACCAAGCGCTGTGATTACAACACAGCAGGAACGACATGGCAAATACACCCAAAACAATAAGAAGAGGCAGTTTTGCACAACTTCCTCAAAATGTGCTCTGTGTACAAAAGAAAAAACAGTTCCATTGCTCAACCTACGCAGCGAAACGTAGTGCCTGTCTCTAAAATTTGTGAAGTGAAAGCTGGGAGAGGCATTATGCTCGTCTTTTATCGTCTGCTCACACATTCTGACACAGTCATGCACACAGTCAGCCAGTCAGGTGCTAGCCAAGCTCACATCTACAACACCCACTTCACACAACTGCCAGCAACATTAGAGACACCTCATGTATAAAAAAAAAAAAAAGTCTTTATCAAACATAATCGTACACAATGTTATTATCAGTGTTCCAAAACAACGTGTCAGGCACAGACCGCTTTTGTATTACTTCAAATAGTAACAGAGAAGTTGGATATCCCCATAAAGACCCAGAGCAGAATATGAGCACAGATAACTAGCTTTGTATTTGTACTGGTGGCGAGAGCCAAGGCTGGGAAGACATCAGAGGAAGAGTGTGACGACATGTGACTTTGCAGTTCCATCTGCGCTGAATGGATGTGCCAGACGCACGCATAAAGTTACCCTGGCAACTGAGCAACAGCGCTGGTTGGAGGTCACATACACACAGGAAAGGCTTGATGCCGACCAAAACGCCTCTAGAATATGTATAGCACCCAGAAAGAGGTCACAAGATGACTGCTTATTCGTTCGCGGGAGGAAGTCGAATAGTAAGCTACAGAGCTGCATCCAGGAACATTTCACGCAAACCGTGCAGTGAACGTGATGTAACGCAGAGATGAGGAAACCGAACCTGAGAAAGCCCAGGGATTGAACTCGGTGACGCAAAAGCGCTTCAGTGTTTCATCCCTTTCTCTTGTAAACACACGGCTCTGATTCGGAGAGGGGAGTTTCATTTCACACACACAGATGTAATCTCTAACTAATCACATTTGCAGGCCTTGGACGGAGCAGTTACACCACAGCGCTGAACAGATGGGCCCATGTACACGAGGCATCTCTGGGATTAGCCAGAAGGTGGAGGTGGTATGTATAGCTACCGAGGGACGGTTTCTAAAAGGGAGCTGGTGCACAAATGGTGCCGAGGGGAGTCTTATCCAAGCACGTCTACTGATTCAGAAATAGAAAAACTGGAGTTGCATCCTGAAGGTCTACACTCTGATTAATTTTCATTCCTCCGACTGAAACTCGAACACATGTTTCACTTAAAAACTGTTTGATTACAACAAATCATTTTGCTAGAGATAAGTCTGTTTGCCTTATCTGAAAGAAAGTGATGTAACTGAAAACGAGAAGAGCACTCCAACCGAGTGTGCTTCAGGATAACCTCCCGGCACTCGCGCTGTTTCTGTTGGCAAGCAACAGACATGCAACGTGATGCTCCCAGGAAGCCAGGCAAGAGGAGGGGATAAATCCAAAAACACACAATGATAATTCATTGCAGCGTTTGTAAACAGGAGTACAGATGGGACAGCACCGACAGTGCAAATCGCCATGCTGGACAGAATACTGAATCAACCATACTGTATTGGATTAAAACCTAAGCCTCAGTGCTAAGACTACCTGGGTAAACATTTCAGATGAACCCGTTACACCCACTGACCGCTGTCCTGCAGGTCAAACTTTCACTCACTGCAGCACTCCTCTGAGTTAAACCTGAATCAAAAGATGTAAAGGCCAAAAGGGATTCTTTCTCTGAGATATAGAGGACGAAGGGCCTCCTGCATTCAGAAATAATTAGATTTCATCTCCCCTTCTGGACTCAGTTTTAACTGTTATATCTAATCACTCAATCAAACAAGGCCTTCAGAGTTGGTACGATTGCAATCACTTACACTATCCAGTGACTAAATAGATTCTGCATCTATTTGACTGTTAGGGAATGCTGCTGAGGCCAAACGAGATTGCTTCAGTCTTAACTGCAGCATAACACGACACCAGAGCACTGTAAAGGCATGCCAGTCATGAGTCTGAACCAGCGACCTCTGGGTCATATGTTAAGTGTTGAGAACAGCGGCTCCACACAGCCACACTAAATATCGATATGGAACATTCCTTGGAGCCCTTTAAAATGTGGGGTGAGCGGCGACGTCACACAGGACACTGACAAAGGGTGTGTTAGATAGGAGGCCTGAGCAGAGGGAGGCTTTGTTTAAGAAAAAAAAAGGCACGAATTCAGCTTAAAACTAATTCTGCTTGACAGATAATAGAGGCTGCCCGGTCAAGTTTGCTTGCCTGTAGTTCATGTATTTGTCTGTGGGTATGTCTGACCTCATAAATTAAGGCAACAGTGATGTCAATAAAAAGGTAAGACAGGCTCAGATGTAGTGAATGGATCGCAAATCAACTTTCAAGGTGGAAATCGGCAAACAAGTTTAACAGTTTACAAAAAGATGTTGTTAAATCAATTAAAAGCAATTTTTTTTTAACTGCCCTAACCCCATTTTTCAATCAAAAACTGATAACCGACATTACATTTTAAGCAGTTTCTTTTCACTTATTGCATGAAGTATTGGGGGTTTGTGAGTCACACACTAAAAGGAAAACCTTGTAATTTGTCATACTTTTCATATAGGGGTGGCAGTCACGGAGTAACTCATGATACAACACGATTAACGATACATAGACCATGACAATTATAGATTCTGCAATCACAGATACATTGAAAGACAATCATCTAATGATATACCCCAATATCTGCCCAATGGAAGAATACACAATACCCCTAAAAAGGACAAGAATTGTGTATAGTGTGGTTTTGAGTCAGTTTTACAGAATCAGGTTAAACAATTTATATAAAAGTGCAGTTTTAGATTCATGCCTCTTTATCACACATACTGACTGGAACGGGTCCGTATCCATGCATGCAACAACAACAACAACAACAAAAGCATAAATAAACTGTCAAAAGGTCAAACTGCCAGAAAGCAGAACAGTTCTGAGGTTAAAATGTCAAGAGGAAGGATAAAACTATTTCTCATTAAATTCTTCTTAATCTGCATAAATACCATTTTACAGAAGTTGAAACCAAAAGGAGTCGTGAATGAATGTAGGTGAAACTGCCGGGGGAATCCGTTAAGGATGTGTGTGGTGACAGTATACCAATAACTGTGTTGCAAAAGGAAGCAATACATTATATTAACATATCGATATTTTCTCAAACCCCAACTCAGCAGCCCTCAAAAGTTTTAGCAACACAGATTGTGATAGGACACCACTGTTATCAGACCCCCATTGTCACAGATTCATTTCACAAGAAAAGGTCAATGTACCTTTTATCTCAGCTGTGATACAACAGCTATTGATAAATGTTTGGTCTGTGTATGCTTTTATTGTCTGGCATAGAGTTACAAGAACAGATACTTAATTGGACCAGGGCTATCACTCATTTTAAAATGATGTTATTGATTAACAAATTAAATTACAGTGATGGATGTAGGCAGTTGTAAAGACGCATGTAGATGATCTTGCCGATCCTCAGTGCTGTTGATGAGATATAAGTGATTTATCTGACAAACAGCCACCAGCTGAACTTTGGGGAGGAACCTCCAGCTCATGCTCTGAAAGTTTCCCCTAATACTGCAATAAAATCAGGTACATCGAGGTCGAGAGCCTTGATCGCCCCTTTTCCAAGAGCCAAAACACCTTGACGTCCTGTAATGTGTGCGTATTCTACAACCAAGATATGCCATGCCTGAGACAAGATACGCTGTGGCTGTGCACCGTATTGTTCGTGGGCGAACCCACGCCACACCCAAATCACTCCCCGGAGGGTAACTGTGCAGGGGGTTCGCCGCCAATGAGCTATCCGGAGCCGAGCGCCTGCAGTGGGGCTGTAAATAAGCATTCCCGGGCTAACAGCACAAACGGCTCGACACAAAGTCCCCCGTCGTCCTGCACAGAGGCGAGCTGTGTAGCGACTAAAGTAAACAAAAGTAAACTGCCCGGGCTGAATCACAAATTGCTAACTCACGGACTCTACCCACTCTCTCTCTCTCTCCTCTCGGAGGTTTCCACATTAGCATGTTACAGTTCTCTAAACTAGCTTGACTCGTGAGCTAACTGTGCTCGGTGAGGGAGCGCATGATTTATTATCAGCGTTATATCGAACTCCTCCGCGCTGCTCCTTCGTGTGTGTGTGTGTGTGGAGGGACGGACGTGTCTTCACGTGGGTGGAGTAGAAAATAAAATAATGGCTAAAACAAAACCTCTGCAGCCAGCCACACATACTCTGCTTTAGAATAACCACGGCGTGTCTCTTCCCTTCAGCGTACCGTCGCCTCTCGCATCTCACCGTCTCCTCATCTCGATGGACGGCTGGTTCACTTTGATAACGGAGCATCCTGCGTGTAAAAATGAACACATCCCAAACCGTTCTCGGGGCTTAACGTTACGTTAGCTAGCTACCTCGACGGCTGGAGAGGGAATTTTCTACTTGGATGTCCCGAATGATAACAAACTTTGCCTCAGACTCACCGAAGTGCACCGTTTTCTTCTTTCTTGTGCGGATATTCCAGTGGGCACATCAGAGGCCAACAGAAGACGGCAGCAGACAGCTAACAGTTTTTGGGTGCTAACGTTCGGGTCACGACGATGCGCCTCGCAACAGCTGTGTTCTGTTTTGAATGAGGGCTGAGGAGACGCACGGCTAACGGGCGGAGCTTCCAGCGTGCGAGCGGACCAGTCCGCCCATCATCCTCAACACACCGGCTTCAGCTGCTTTTATACGGAGACCTTTGTTCAGTCTCAGTGTCCACTTTATCTAGTTACAGGTTGCTAATACAGCGTCTGTTCAAACTGTTGACAGATGGGAGTAGCAAACCTCCAGCCTATTGTTGTGACTTGAGGATAAAGAAGCGCCCAGTGGATTTTAAAAAAGGGCGCAATGTTAATGTGTTTGGCTCTGACTCCCTCTTGTGGTCAAACCCCTGCTGTGTAGTCACAGTACATGGGCTTTAAAGGGTAACTCCAACTAATTTTACACGTTAAAGCGTGTCCACCGGTCCGTTTGTTGCACGTGACCTGATAAACTGCCACTCGCTGTCACTCAGATTGCATTGTGGGTAGTGTAGGCTTTGAAAGGTTCTACAATCACTGCTGGACAGTTGAAAGACAAATTGACAAAACTAATGCAGCAAAAAAACAAAAACAAAGCAGAGATGTCACATTTCGTACAGAAATGTGGAGGTGGAGCAGGTCATCTAGCACCCGTAAGGTTGCTGGTTCGAAACCCTGGCTCCCCCAGCAGCAGGTCAAAGTGTCCCTGAGCAAGATACTGAACCCCAAACTGCATGGCTGCCTCTGCCATTCAAAACCTGACATTACCCAAAATGCAATGTAATCAGAGTGACATCGCTAGAGGCCGTTTATCAGGTTACATGCAGCTTCTTCGAGCTTTCACGGCTTGAAACTATTCTTTTCCACATTTACAGTAATACACCCCAAGAAACTGTGCACACACTTTAATGTGTGCAATTGGTGGAGGTGCCCTTTTATGACATTGTCCAACTGCTTTAAACCACTGAAACATCTAAACTATGTTCCGTAGGTTCAGCGGTAGTACAAGTACGCAAAAGTTTCACAAATCTGAGGCCACACATTTGTCATCTTCCACAAGGTTTGTCAATTCCTACAAGGTCTCTTTCAGATTAAATCAAATTATGTCCTGTTTTCTAACAGTTGCATATCATATTCATAACACACACAACATATATTTACACATAATATTGTATGAAGGCTGATGTACAGGACAATATGCTGATGATCTGACAGCAGTGCACCGACTTCCATCTGCCGATGCACGATGCACAATATTGGATTTTAGCCAGTATCGATTTTGTGAAGACATTTTCTGACTCATTTTGGTGGATTAATACGATATATGCGCATATATTTTTTCCACCTGAATAATATTTAAATCTCAACTGAAGCCGAATTAAAATATTATGCCTACTCTTATCATGATGGCCCACTGGTAAACATGAATTGCTTGTCATTATGTACACATTCACTGAGAAAAATAAATAGAGATATATTCATTTCTGGCCCATTTTGATATTTCATCAGTCGATACAGATGATGTCCCAATATTATCATGCATCCCTACTATAAAGTTGTGCCTAACCATTTCCATACCACAAATCACAGACATTCACTACCATGATTAAAAATCAACTGCTGTGCATGAATCACATTTAATTTTATTGCTATTACTTTCACATTGTATACACTTGGCTGAACTCTACATGTCAGCTTAATGCTGCCCCCTTAATCTTACTGTATGGACTATAAATGAGGTATAGATGTTGACGTAACCACTCATTCTTAAACTGATCATCTCCATCAATTAAACAGCCTGAGCAGATCTTGTCTGTGCACACTTATAAACCAACTTGTTCTGACAAACACCACATGGGTAGGCAAACCAATACAATAAAAATCTAATGTGAGTGTGTCACATTCACTCCCCAAACTTGAGCTGCCTCTCCTTCTCTATACCATGCAGCTCCCTCGCCCGATTCTTCAGCTCCTCGGCTTTCTTCTCATCCTTCTCCGCACCGTCGCCAAGTCTGTACATACGACTTGCGTTGGCGCAGCCCCACACGTGTCCCAGCTCACAAGCCCTGTTAGCATACATCAAAGCCTGAGTCATATCTGGTGCCAGCCCTTTAGAGTTGCCCTCAATGAACATAGCGCTGAGGTTAAAGCAGGATGGAGCGAAGCCACCGGCGCAGGCCTTCTCATAGTACTGCCGGGCTGCTTTAAGGTCAGGTGTTCCCTCCAGAGCTCGTCCATCATGGGCCAACAGTCCCACGTTGTGGCAGGCATCTGTGGACTTCTTTCCTCCAGAATTGCAGGAGCGCATGAATAAGGAGTAGGCCGTTTTTAGACACTCAGTCATTCCACCTGGTGGGAAGAATTCAAATTCCATTACTTGAATAACAATTTGACCGTAAAAGATTAAATTAAGTTCTGCATTCAAGTTTTCATGTACCAATATTACAATTGCTAACCTGAAGCATTTAACAGAGTATGACCTTCATCTGAAGCCACAGTATCAGTAAAATAAACTTTTTTTTTTACACTGATAACGAAAATGTGGCATTCATACACTTGTGACAGACGTGTGTAATGGAGGCAGTTTAGTTGTCAAAAATCCAAATTACTCCACTTACCTTTCCTGTGTTATATCATGTTTTAAATTTTTTTTTAAAAAAGTCAATAATACTGATACAGTTTTCACATGTAAACAATATTCGGAATTCTTTATTTTATGTTTAGTCTACCAGATGTGAAGAAAAAAGAAAATAATGCCCATCACAACTTACAATAGCCCAAATTACTGCCTCAACTTTGTCTTTTTATACCGAACAGCTAGTAAATCTCCAAGGCTAGTGAAATAAAAAAGAGAAACCGTGATTTGATCTGCAGGTGTTTGGTATTTTGATCTGGCAACAATGGATTTTTCTTTTGTTTTCTGATAGTCACTTAACCAGCTACTAATCTGAATTAACACTAATTCCTGTGTAGTTCATGGTCCAGTTACTAACTACCTCTTTCCCTGCTGAGTAAGTAATCATATTTAATTTTGTTTTCATTTATTTTCCTTGTTTAACATTTATTTCAATGTAACCAGTAACGAAAATACAGCCATACATGTGGTGGGTTAAAAATACATAACACTCACCTTGAGCATTTAATGTCACAGTCTCAGTCGGATGAATTCAAACTCAAGCAAAGCTCCAATGTTTACCAGTACTTTGCATTTTTGTGTCTAATACAACACATTTTCTGTTGTTTCAACTTATGACGGCTTAATGAACTTAGTCATTATGACTGAAAACAAACCACAAATAAGCTCCACTGCTGTTTTACCTTTGCCTGTGATATGGTAGGCCCCCAGTTTATAGCAGCTCTCTCCATGTCCATATGTCTCACAGTTGTGTTTGAGCACCTGTGCTGTAGATTCATAGTTTTTCTTCACGCCCTCCAAGTAGTCTGCGAGCCTTTGGCACCCTAAAGAAAAACATGTCACAGGGATACATGAAAAGGCAGTCACACCTCACACTGATCAAACACTCTTCTGTCTGCATCACCATTGATATGTGGTCAATTATCCACTGGTCAGCTCATGATTGTTACCTTCAGGATCCTTCTCTTTGTAGCACTGAAAGCTGTACTCCACTCCCAAATTATCCAGAAACTGCTTCACTTCGTTCTCATCTTCGAAGTTGATAAGTCCAGCCATTATTTCAGCACGCAAGCCTGCCTTTTAACTCCACTATAATCACATGTGCTGAAGGCTTAGCTGCCACACATCCACTACTACTTGTGACCTTGGTGAATGGGATCGGGTGCGATGTTGCAAAAGCGTTTCCTCTAAATAAAAACAAAACTAGAGGTGATCCAGCCAGTCGTAACGACGCTTTGAAAATATTATTTTAGTACTAATAAGACAATTTCAATGAAAACAGAGGGAGAGCGTGTTCCTGCGCGTCTCCAGTTGATAACTTCCTGGTTTCATAACCAACCCTCACAGGCTTCCGTAGTCCTGCCCCGTCGCTAATGTACTTCCAGTGTTGTGACCTTTGTTTACTGTCTGTCTAGTCAGTCTAGTCAAAAATAGACTCAACTCCCCGCTGTGAAAACGATACTCCCCACCGGTTCCTCAGCTCAGGGTTTCAGCCGCCACAGTTATTCGTCGATATCTTTAAAACATGAATTCCGCCACAGCCGACAGCTTTCGACATTTTTGCACGGACAGCGATTTCCCACAACGGAGGCGACAACAAGTGAGCTAGCTAGCCTAGCTGGTTTCTCGGCTAACGTTCGTCGTCGTCTCTCCCCCTTGGTTACCGTGCTGTCACGCAGATTAGCATAACAACAGGCTCTCACACAGGTGAACACTGCGAACCGAAACGGGTATAAACGGAGTCGCTCGACGGCTATCGAGCACAGCGGCCATTCTCCCCGGTGGAATATACACCGGTCTCAGCAGCATAAGCTAAAATTAGAGTTGTCTTTTATTAACCATGGCGATGGCGAGGAGTTTCCTCAACACGGTAAGTTTGGCATTTTACAGTCATGTATTTGTGTGACATTATTTTTGTGCGCGGTCATTACGCAGATGCCATGGATTAAGACACCATCCGTCAACAAACATCTGCCCCTGTTTTCCTCCCAGGATGATGCGTCTCCCGCGCCTCTGACAGATCTGTGCCTGACTTACGTGAGCCAGAATCTGGACTGTTTCTGCGCGAAGCGCCCCGATGGCTCCCTGTGCTTCAGAGAGGCTGTTCTCTTCCCTCAGGAGCTGGCAGACCAGCTGCTGGCCAAGATGGCCACTGAAGGTAAACCTGTACCCACAAATACATTCACCCACAGCAAAGACCTGTTGATTACTGTGCCTACAAAACTACTTTTTTTAAAACATCAAATCTGTGTATGCATAGTCATCACATCCATCTCTTGAGTGGCAGTTTCTTCAGAGGCTATATTGTTCAAGGCTCTGCTCTAACCTGAAGATGAGCCTTATGTCTAACTGTAGTTCTCTCCACTTCAGGTCCGCTGAATGACAGCACAGTGGGTGTGTTTCGGAACTGCGAATACCTGCGTCTGAGGCGAGCCTGCATCCGCACAGCGCGGATCTCTGCGGAGGCCTTTCAGAAAGCCCTCTGCCCTCACCGACTGCTGGAGCTGGATGCTGCCAGGGTCAATGCAGACCTCACGATTCCTGATATTCTGCAGGGTCTCGCCACCAATAAATATTGTCAGGTAAAGTAAGAGTATGCCAGCTTGTGTGTTTTTGAAACCAATTAAAAATGGAAACCTTTATTCCAATTCTTATTGTTTTGGCTTTACCCTGCAGGAGTCCCTCCAGCGACTTGTCCTCACGGGTCTGACCATGTCCTCCCTCGAAGAACCGATCCGGTATCGTTTCAGTTCTCTCCAGGCCCTCCGCTCCCTCTCTCTAGCCAACGTGGACTTCTACGACTCCGGGCTCGTCGACGTGTGTTCCCTGCCTCGACTGGAGAGTCTCGATCTCTCCAACACTTCAGTCACCAACCTGAACCCGCTGCTCGGCCTGAAGGAGCGCCTGCGCTCACTCACGCTGCACCAGCTGAAGAGGCTGGAGATGAGCACCGGTCAGCTGCTGGGAGTCATAGGCCAGCTGGATGTACTGCAGGTTAGTGGAAGGATGAGTTTTGCACTCAACCTGTTTCTATCGATTGACTAGAGAAACACTTTCTCTTTGATTTTCTACCAGCCATGATCGTTTGTGTTTTGTGAATCATATTATTGTGTGTGTTTGTGTGAAACCCTGCCTATGCAGCACCTGGACATCAGTGACGACAAGCAGTTTACCTCTGACGTGGCTCGCCAGCTGCTCGGACAGCCAGGGATCCTGCCAGCTCTTGTTTCCCTGGACGTGTCTGGGAGGAAACAGGTATGTGGGTGTGTTTGTATTTGTGCATGATTATGTCAGTTAGACTGCAAAGATAGAATACAGACAATTGATTCAAGTTGTCATTTCTTATGTGTGTGAATGGCGCAGGTGACAGATACAGCTGTAAAGGCGTTTGTTGAGGAGAGACCAGGGATGACCTTCGTGGGACTTCTGGCTACAGATGCTGGATTTTCGGACTTCCTCTCTGGAGAAGGAAATCTAAAGGTAGGTATGCGTGTGAGCATAAGTGTTGATGGCTGTGCATAGAAAGTTGGGTTTGCAACAGCAAATTGCCTTTGTGTGTAAACAGGTAACAGGGGAGGCAAACGAGACCCAGATCTGCGAGGCCCTGCGTCGCTACAGTGAGAGGGAGGGTTTCGTGAGAGAAGCTCTGTTTCATCTGTTCAGCCTGACTCACGTCATGGAGAAACCGCGTCCTGACATCCTCAAGGTAGACCCGCGTTATTGTACTTGGAAATTAAGTGTGTGCTCACATTCCTTTAAGACAGAATATGGTTTACCTTATCTGTAAGAAAAACATTTTGATTATCATATTATATTGCTGTGTCATTCTTACACAATAAGTGTAAAGTCACACCCAAACCACATATTTATCTGATAAGCGATGGAGCGTCAGTCATATTTTCTCTTCCAGCTGTTACTGAGTATTAATTCACCAATTACTGTTCCTCATCTGTCTCAAATAACAAAATATTACTTCCCTCTTCTCCTGATTTTTGATTTTTTTTTTCCCTAGCTGGTAGTTTTGGGTATGAAGAATCACCCTGCCACTCTGAATGTCCAGCTGGCAGCTAGTGCCTGTGTGTTCAACCTGACGAAGCAGGACCTGGCAGCAGGAATGCCAGTGCGACTGTTGAGTACGGTCACTCAGCTTCTACTGGAGGCCATGAGGACGTTCCCCAACCACCAACAGGTAGCTTCATCCCCACGTCATGCATGTCATTTCAATCACAAACAAAACAATGACTGCATTTTAAGCAGGCTGTCGCACGTGATGCAGTTGACCAGCAAAGTGAACTTGGAGAGAAAAAAACAATGGTGTGACATATAACCAGTTCCCTTAAATGTTAGACCAGCCAAGCAAGATTTTTTAAGGCACAGAGAACAATAGAAATCAGTCTTTGAGCTACAACAGGAGTCAGTATCACAGTTTTCCTTGTCACCAGTTAATGCATTTCTAAATTAAATTCTGATTTTAAATGTTAATGTTGAACCTGCAATATGCTTTATGAAAACAGAAAACAAGATGCAGGTTACTGTACACATTTTTCACCGATACTTATTCCGCCTCATGTATATATATTCTTCATTCACAATCTGAGCCTGCCTGTGTACATGAATGTAACTGTAGGAGCAGTTGATCACGAACAAGACAGATGTAATAATTGAAGCTTGAAGGTGAGCTGTGGTTCAAAGCCCTGTCTCAGTCTGTGGGCTCGGGGAATTTGAAAACATCTGTAAGGGGAAAGCAAATGTGAACAAACTTAAAAGTCGTTGTGACAGTTCAAAAATTCTGATGTGTCGGGGAACTTCCCAAAGCCAAAAAACCCAGCAGCTTCCTTTTTTCGTTTTTCCTCATCACAGACAGAGATAGAAGCTTCACACAAGCAAATGCAAAATATAGTGTAATGCAAGAGCATCATGCTGATTAATAACATCTTTAAATAATGTGTTCTACACTGGAATCAAATCCAAATATCATGTCAGAAATGGGAAGTCATTGAAGAGTGAAATGTAGAGTTAAATCTGTTTATCTGTTTTTACTGTTTATTGTATTTTAAAAATAAATGATTTCATTCAATTAAATGGGCAAATTGAAAACGAAAACATTATTGTGCCTTGCACGCAGTTCAAGTCAGACATGAGGGATTTCTGTTGACACATTTTACTGGACCGGTATAATAAAACACAAAGAGAAAAGTAAACTAGTTGATTATTTTTTAGGTCTTTGCATATAGTTGTATTTCAGGATCTGGTCTCATGCCTGTTTTGGTTTCCTGTCTATAGCTGCAGAAGAATTGTCTGCTGTCTCTGTGCAGCGATCGCATTCTGCAGGAGGTCCCATTCAACAGGTGAGAAATACTGACCTATTATTTACAATACTTAATATTTATGATAGTATTTTTAATTAATACTCCTATTATTACCATTAATTATTTTAACATGTAATCATAATTTACCTTTTAGTGGTTAGCGTCTTGAAAAAATACTAAATATCTAAAAGAACGTGTAAATGTGTGTCAGTGGAAGGAGGAAACTCAAGTCTGTTAAAGATGTGCTATATTTACACAAGAATTGTTCTGCACTCTCTCTTTGTTTGTAAGGTTTGAGGCTGCCAAACTCGTGATGCAGTGGCTCTGCAACCATGAAGACCAGAACATGCAGAGGATGGCTGTGGCTATCATTTCCATATTGGCTGCTAAGGTATATGTTGTGTTGTATTACTCATGCATCCCTTGGCACATTTCTTTACGTCTTCCTGAACTCGTTTGCTTCTTCCAGTTGTCCACAGAGCAGACAGCTCAGCTGGGAGCAGAGCTGTTCATAGTGAAGGTGAGATTCTCTTCTACGCTCTGTTGTCCTTCACCCAAAAATTTTTTTTATAGCAAATATTCTCCCTCCCCCCCTGCAGCAACTCCTCCACATCGTGCGTCAGAAGGCTACTCAGGGCATGGTGGACGCCACCCTCAAATTTACACTGAGTGCACTTTGGAACCTCACCGATGAGTCACCAACAACCTGCCGCCATTTCATTGAGAACCAGGGTCTGGACCTGTTCATTAAAGTTCTCGAGGTACACAAAAATGTCAACATGTAGATGTAAATAAACAGAAAGCACCGCATAGAAAACACCAAAGAGCAGATTACCATATTAGTTAGTCATTACGCTTAATCTCGTGTTGCTCTGTATATAGTATCTATGCCTTTAGGGCGGGCTGACTCACTTGTTCTGTTTCCATTCCTCCAACCCCCTCTGCAGTCCTTCCCCAATGAGTCTTCTATCCAGCAGAAGGTTCTCGGCTTGCTGGTGAGTTCACCGCTTTCTCACTACCCCCTTTAGAAAAACTCTCTTGAATAAATTTGCGACATCAATCCATCGTTATTCTCTTTGAAACTTTTTTTCGCCGCGTAGAACAACATAGCCGAGGTCGGGGAGCTGCACGGCGAGCTGATGGTGCAGGGCTTCTTGGACCACATCAGGACTCTGCTGCACAGCCAAGAGGTGGAGGTCAGCTACTTCGCCGCCGGCATCCTCGCACATCTGACGTCACGAGGGGAGGAAGCCTGGACGCTCAGCTCTGATCTTCGGTCCTCGTTACTGGAGCAACTGGTGGGGAATCGGCAAAAACTGCTTGCGCAAACAATACTGCACACAGTTATTTTTATAAGTTGATCCGAGTCTTTTGCCTTTTATTTGTCTCCCTAGCACGCTGTTATTGTGAAGTGGCCCGCACCCGAGTGTGAAATGGTGGCCTACAGGTGAGATTCGGCATCTCTACAGTCATAATAAAGCAGAAAAAACAATACACAGTTGATTTTTATACAGTATGTAAAACTACGGTTAAGAGAGCACCTTGAATCTTTGAGTCTTCATACTGAGCTTTATGCTTCCACGCATGAACGCGTGACATTCAGTATCAACAAATCCGTATTGTCTCTCATTCCGTAGGTCATTTAACCCCTTCTTTCCCTTACTGGAGTGCTTTCACACCCCTGGTGTCCAGCTGTGGGCAGCCTGGGCCATGCAACATGTCTGCAGCAAGAACGGTGAGACACAGATCCGTTCACACACTAAACCAATAGTTATTCTACTTTTACACATTTGACCACTCGCAAATCATTTACTGACATCCGGTTGTTACTTATTTACCTCCCCGAACAGCTAACAGATGTGATTTTGTGTCTCCCTGTGCGTTCGCAGCTGCTCGTTACTGCAGCATGCTGTTGGAGGAGGGCGGCCTGCAGCAGCTGGAGCTCGTTCATACACACCCACAGACCCACAAGGACGTCAAACGGTTGGCGAAGAGCATTCTGGAGAGCCTGCAGAACCACAGAGCTCGCACCGGCCAGACTGCACCGATGCAGACAAATCGCCGTGTGCCACCGCAATAGCCACACACAGGTAAAAATAAAAACCTTATGCATTATGTTGAGGATATATTATGATATATACTGAAGATAGCATTCTGACCAGCCAGCCTGGACCATTCTGGTCCAAAGCTCCCAAGCTAGCAGTGTAAGTGAGCACCATCACTCACCCAGTGCACCAAGCACACCATTCAGACCACTAGCTGCAAAGCTAACTGAGCTAACGACAGCTACAGTTGGTAGCAGTTAGCAGTTACTAGTTATATGTTGTCTCCTATTTGTTTTGAGTATGCATCCAACAGGTGGCCATTTCTTACATATTGCAGTAAGATAATGGGAGAAGTTTTTTACTTATTACAAGCAAGAAACACCTTGTCATCATTGTATTTGCTTGTTTTTAAATGGCATTTTTCCAGTCTTGCTGTATCATGTTTTTGTATTGTTTCTTTCAGGAAAACGAGGCTCCCTGACAAAGAAGAGGACATAAACTGGGTCCCACTACAGAGGGATTTTGTATTTGGTGCCCGTGCGTGTGTGTATGTGTATCCCACGCACAAACACACTTTATCCAGAGTCTCTAGAACGTAAACTCAAAGGACAAAGTAAATTTTAAAAAATAATGGACAAAGACTACGCAATTCTTTGCACACACACACACACAAACAGACACAAACACACTAACCTTATTTATTTTCTTCGTGTTTGTTTCAAAAACGAAAATACTTCCGTGTGTGCTCGTTGTGATTGATTGAAAAAAATTAAATTGTAGGAACAAACTGTTGGTCAGTTAAGCTCGACGTGAGGTTTGTGTCTGCGCTCGCTATTGTTAATCTGACATTGGCATTATGAGAATTTTTGTACCAAAAATGTGTGCGCACACAACTCTCAGTTTGGGGATCGAACCTCCCAAACGCTGAGCTGAGGGTCGACACCCTCCGCCTTCTGTATGTTACTGATGGCTCTGGTTGTCCAAATTGGTTGACTGGCTCATTAGATAATACGCATGACGCTGCTGCTGTGAGCTGAAGCATGCTGGAGTTTGTCTGAATGCTTGCACTGTTCATTTTAGGAATGCCTGCTTGTTTGTTTATTGCAGTGTTCACTGAAACCCGCGCCTCCGGGGCCACAATACTGCTGTTGCTCTCCTCTTCATTTAGTCTTCTATCGGCCAATGCCTTTTGATTTGATGTGACAGGACATTTGCCAAGGGTGTGTTCAGTGGCTTCAAATGTTCCAGACGTTAAAAGCTGAAAACCTAAATTATGGGGAAGTTATATCGACGCTCTGATGCGTTATCTTTTGTATACATTTGACAGCCCCTAAACCAATCGTATCAGTGGCAAAAAATCTGATCTAATCTTGAATATTATCCTGTCAGCTGTGGCTAAAGTGCAAAAAACACTCTCTGGACACAAATGGCAATAATGATGAGGTCAGTATTATCATGATGGATATGTGTATTCAGCTGTTTTCTCTTTGAGAAACTTGTGTGTGTATATATATATATATCGGTGTGTTCGCTGTGCTTTCCAACGTGTCTTAAAGACAGAGACAGCACTTCAGTGTGAGCATGTGTGTGTATGTACGTCTGTACAAGTAGCTGCATCTTTAAAGAGTGTATGTAAATTGTACATGTAAGAAAATAAGAGAGAAATGGTAACGGTTTGCTCGGGACTGGATGAAAATAGGCCACATGGAAATTATTATTATGTGTGTTCCATTGTTTAAGAATTAATGATGATTAAGAACAAAGGCGGGTTGCACCCGGGGTATTTTTTTCTGTTCTGACACGCCTGGCCATGTGACATTAGTATCCTGCCGGATGCCATTTTACCAGGTACGCTTCTGCTGTCCAGAGAAGCCTCCATCTGCTGTTACAGCTGACGCCCACATGCTCCTTTTTCATCTAAGGCCCCATCATTATTCTCTATGCAATCATGACTAATGTTGCTTCTATAAACTGCTGTCAAGCCCCTCATACAACCGTGATGACTCACTTAAAAAAAAAAAAAAAAACATTTTCGAGGCTTCAGCGGGAACCGTGATAGGTCAAAGGACTTTGATAAAAAAATTTAAAAAACACGCATGTTAATGCGGGAGGAGAAAATGCTGGGTTACTAAGTGGTAATCTAAAACACAAGACATCATCTCATCCACACAATAAATCACAACCTTATTGTTTTCTGTAAATCAGTTGTGGTATGAGCTTGCCCGATCATGCATGAGTCCTGAGCTGATGGAGCAGCAGACGACACAGAATCTGTTTTGAATCTGTTTCTGATAATGTTTTCGATATTTTGAGTTGAGCCCCTGAACATCTCCCTGAAGGAACGCCAGTTAAATTTTTCGCAACTTTTTGAGAATCAGATGGAAGATGCAAAAAGTGAAGATACTGTATGTCTGCTGTGACTGTGCCATGTTGCTGCTGAGAGTCACGTTTTCAAGTTTGGAAAATAAAGAATGTACATTCCCATAAACTGGACCTGATGCTTGTGTGGCAAATTTTATTTTTCTTTTATTCCAAAAAACAGCTTCACATCAACCCATGAAGTGTGGAAGGTGTAATAAAACAGTATAGACTTTGTGTCACCAAAACAGACAGTCACCACTGTGGACTCACGCTGACCTTCACTAATATACCGATGCTGGCTGGGCTGCACACAAACAATCAATAGAAGCTAATTGCCTATCAGACATGATGTTACAGAGAGCCACGTGCATCCATGTGGGCACGTCTGTGTGAGAGAAATCCAATCATTTCAAAGTTTATTCCCCAATGTACCGCGGGGGTCTCTTCTCTATGAAGGCAGCCATACCCTCCTGTCTGTCCCGCGTGGGGATGACCTGAAAAGAGAGGAGTTACAGCAGGTGGTCTGACTTTAGACGGACGGGTTTCACAGAATTTAGGGAGTGCATGCAGAAACTGTGCCCAAAGCAGAGTTGATATGGAGGTTTTAAGGTTAGCAAAGCACAGACATCATCCACATCATGGGTTGTTCGTAAGTGCCATAAGCCAAAGTTTGTTTTTCTTTCCTTAAAAACTATATACATAAAAGAAATGGCTGTTTATGCTTTTCTACGTTGGGTTACGTAAAATGCTCTGTATACTAGTAGTAAGTCATAATCTGAGCACAGTTGTCAGAGTGACACTTTGTGCAGGAAGTCAGTTAAAGGATAAGTTCCCCCCAAAATGACAATTCAGTCACAATCTACTCTCCCTCAAGTTTTCTAGACCAGATAAAACAGAAAAACAAACAAAAAAAAATACATTAAATTGTTACATAATCTCCAAAACCCCCAACCCTAAATTTCTAGCTGCTAAAATAATAATAATTAAATGCTAAATTACAGTAAATAAGCATTGAAAGTCTCACCCGAGCATAACACATCCTCTCTATTGCCATCGCCGAACCGATGTCAACCTGGAAGAGACAGATTTCAGTCACTGCTATCACTGATGTAAAAGATGCACATATTTTTTTAAAAATCAACAAATCACAAAGTACCTCAACGCCTCTGTTCATTGCCTCTTTTGCCATCCGCACAGCAATAGGAGCCTGGACAACAGAGGTGAAAGACAGATGGCATCACACTGCACACTGTACACCTACTGTTATACGTTTATAGCATCAGTATGAGCGTTGAATAGGTCTAAATCATGAGAAAACATATTTAAGATTTACAATAATGTTCCACATGAAGATCAGTTTAAAACAGGAGTGTTTTGTCAAATCTAGAAAGAATTCCCCCCAACGATGTCATTGTGATGTCATTAGTGTTATCTCACACACAAAGCATACACTGCAAACTGAGGAGATGAACTCTGAAACATGTGCTTGCAGGGAAGGGACAGTCTAATGAGAGACAAAGCTGAGTCGAATTATGGGAAATATAGGTGTTATAGTGTTTTCATCGTCAATCTGTCTCATCTAAATCCCGTCAGTTGATAGCAGAGGCTTCTTTTAACGTTCTAGAAGTTTTAACAGCAGGCCACAACAACACTAACACAAAGAAGTCTTCCTCCATCCACCCGTCCTCGCCTCCTTTCAGCGCAAACCCCCGTCAGTCATCCAGTCCACACCGACGCAAGCATGTGTCGGGTAATGTGTGTGTGTGTGTGTGTGTGTGTGTGTGTGTGTGTGTGTGTGTGTGTGTGTGTCTGTGCCCTGCTATTTGCGGCCCATTTTCTCCACTTGACTGCCACTCCGGCCCGACCAACTGCGGGCATCTGAACTGGAGTGAGAGAAATATGGAGCGACAGAGGCCTGGAGAGAGCAGAGAGAGAGAGAGAGAGAGAGAGAGAGGTGGGAAGAAAAACACCAGGAAGAGAGAGAGAGAGAGAGAGAGGAGGCGAGACGCAGAGGAGGAAGCCCAGGTCTCTTGGCCTGGAGGAGGAGGAGGGATGCATCAGTATCCGAGCTGTGGCGGAGAGGAAAGAGTGTGTGTGTGTGTGTGTGTGTGTGTGTGTGTGTGTGTGTGTGTGTGTGTGTGTGTGTGTGCTGTCACCTGGGGCAGTATCTCTCTGGCCAGGCTGAGTGCCTCTCTGTAGGCAGCGTCTCCTGTCTGGTTCTGCTCGACAGCTCTGTTTACTAGCCCCATCTCCAGAGCTGTCTGCCCTCCCACACGCCTACCTGATAACAGACGGACGTAGAGAGAGAGAGAGAGAGCAAGAGAGAGAAGGAGAGAGAGAGAGATAAACAAAACCCTCCGAACGATAAGGAGCCTGTGTCTATAGCAACACGTCGGTGTTTCTGCAATCCCACCTGTGAAGATGAGCTCTTTGGCCAGAGTGATGCCGACCATCCGCGGCAGCCGCTGACTGCCCCCTGCAGGACCAACCACAAGGTCAACTTCCCTCTGCACAGCTGCCTCGTCGCTCTACCACACATACTTTGCAAGGTCGTTATTTATTTTATTCTTTTTATGCGTGACCTCTGCTTCGTCTTACCCGCCCCTGGGAGCAGCCCCCGTGTCGTCTCAATCAGACCCATCTGTGCCGAGGACGCTGAAACACACACACACACACAAACACAGAGGACGGCTGAAGGTCTGCGCCGCTGAGTGCCATTAAGCCGGGGAGGAGCGTAAAAGTCTGACTGATGCCTCTGTCAGAGCAACAGACGCCAACACCTGCTCACCTAGATCGCCAGCGCTCGGCCAATCAGCGCGCCGCCACGACTGATTTGACCAATGGGCCTCGCTCATCGGGCAACGTGAACAGCTGGGCAGATGTGTCTGGCCTCACCAGCTTTCATTAGTCCCTAAGCTCGGTGGCAGATCATTAGTGCCGGGTGAAAAAACACTTCCCTCCAAAACGTCTGCCGCTCAGGAGCAACAACGGATTTGCTGACCAAAATCTGACCACTGGGTTCGTCTCAGTGTATGTTATGATTACGTTTAAAAACCCCACAGGATCAGCTTTAAGATAGTCAACAGCATCTTATTCAACAGTCTGCCAATATCATACACAGTATATTTGCTACAGCCCAGTTCCAGTTCTCCTTGATCATACTGACACGATGAAATAATAACAAGGAAGACTTTTGATGGTGGCGGCTGCTTGTTTCTTCAGCCCGTAAACAAACACATATTTTTTAAATTAAGGAAAATATGAACATTTCTAAACCATCACGGAAAAATCCGACTCCAGACTTTCACAAACAAACCCACAGTCCAGTATCAAAGTAGACCCATTGTACTTTTTCATTCATTTTCTTCCCTTCTTTCTGGTTCTTATGCATCTTTCACAGAGCTTGAAAGTTAAAAAGTCAAAAGTCCACACGAACAGAAGCTCCTGAAACGCCTCGTCAGGGGTCCCGCCTTTATTTCTGTGACTTTGTGACATCACACTACGTCACTATGTTACATAGAGCCCCTTTAATCCTTTTGTTGAATTACAAAATAGTGAGAAATCGTTTTTCTGAAAACCCTTACCACTCCTAAATGCCTCTGGACACAACTATTGCCAACGTAGAGGAATAAAAATGGGTTTTTGTCTGCCCTTGTAAAACTCACGACAACATTGAGACCTTTGTACTTGTCAGATTAGAAAATCAGATACTGCAATAAAAACAAGATAATGAAAATGGAAAAAGAAGGTTGATTCAAGACACAGTTTTGTGTAGCATAAGTGTTCCTTCTTTTTTTTTTGCTAACTTGTTTAATCTGACCTCAGGGAGTCTCTGCGCCCAGGTTGAGAACCTCTGCTTTAATCTACATTGATGGGATAAGGGAGTTGTCAGTCCACAAAAATGCCCTTAAGTGGACTCTGCTACCCTCCACCATCCTGTTTAGACTCAACCGCTGATCTAATATGACGGGATTGGTGACGACTGTGAAGAGAACATGACATCCCCTTTTCATACCCCATTAACATCACCTGAAGGAAGGAAACGAGAATACAGTCCCGCATGGTGCCGACTCACGCGATTCAGGGTTGACAGGTGAAGGGTCAGAGGTTACTCACCAGCGGTGCGGAGGTCACAGGCCATGGCCAACTCCAGGCCTCCTCCCAGGGCGACGCCGTCCATCGCTGCGATGGTCGGCATGGGCAACGATGCTGCCAGGGTCATTAGAACAAAGAGACTGAAGTTTATAAACCCCCAAAAAGCCAGTGACTGCTTATTCTCAACATAACATGTTCTGTTTCTTACCTATCTGAGTCATGAGCGATCGCAGGCCGTGAACGAACAGATCGGACTGAGCGTGGTTCATCTGAGCTCTCTCTTTCAGGTCTGCACCTGCAGAGTGTACACATCATGTCGTTCAGAAGGGCCTCGATCACAAATCCAGAGACCCCGGCAGGTTTCACTTACCTGCGCAGAAAACACCCGGCACTGAACTCCTGAAGACGACCACACGCACCGCTGGGTCGCTGGACAGCGTGGAGACCAGCTCCCTCATCTGCACACACAGGGACTCAATGTCTCAGTCTGCATTGTGTGTTTGTGCGTGTGCGTGTGTGTGTGTGTGTGTGTGTGTGTGAGAGAGTGAGTGAGTGGTGACATAGAGATTAGCTCACCTGTGACACAAACACATGGCCGAGAGCGTTTCTTGCCTTGAGTCGGCACATCAACACCTCCACTATCCCTGAGAAGGAAGAAGGAGAGAGGGCAGCATGTCACAGCACAGCTTCTTCACAGTGAAGTAGCCATGAACTCAAGTTTGGTTACCTATAAATCTACCGTATATATATATATATATATATATATAT